>CM066167.1:34476247-34978747 GCA_033629205.1 Lithocarpus polystachyus
TGGTATGGAACTAGAAAGTCAATCAGCCATTAATCCACACCATTGCTGCAGAAATTACGCCCAATTAAGCAAGATCAACCCTATTAATAGCTTGGATTAAATTTATTATGCATTTATCTTCCTTTGGGCCAAACTTGGAATGCCCTGTTTTAGAATCGGCCAAAATCTCTTGAATCAGCCCATTAAGTGCTTCTTTGATCTTCTTGAATCTTGCTCTAATAATAGGCCCAACTAGAACATGCAATGGATCCTTTAATGTTGCTTGTTGATTCTCACCATTAAGGGTTAATAGGTTATTATTTTTCTTGTAATTTTCAATTTCTAGATTGTGACTAAGAATCAAAGCCATGTACTTTTCTTAGATTATATCTAGAACCAAAACCATGTAATTTTCCAATTTTTTCAAGAGATGTACAATTTCAATTCATAAATAAAAATATGTACTTTTCAATTTGCTTCACATATAAAGTGATTGGGAAAAAAAAAAAAAAGGACATGTAGTCATCATTGCGACTACATGTTTTGAACCAATGGTTAAGCTTAGAAAATAATTGGTGTGATAAAATTGGCTTGTTAAATTTCTATAACATTAGTTTGAATCTTGAATTGATTTCTCTCATGATTTTCCTTTAAAATGGTAATATGAGGAGAAGACTGGTAGTGAACCAAGTTCAATCGAATATTTTAGGTCGATACATTTGAAAAAAGACAATGTTACTTTCGCTAGTAAAAAAGCAAAGGAATTACATGTATGTTTTTTTAAAAAAATTTAAATATTCTTATTGAATTTAAAGTTTGTATATATCTAATAAAGAATCAATATTTTTTTTTTTGTAAAATGTGTTAAGTTGTGATTTTTTTGTAGCGTTTTGTTGGCTTTATTCCATACCAATTTTATTGTAATTCCATTATTTTAGTTCCTTATATTTTTGTGGGTTTTAATTTATATGGGATTAGGTCTAGAGTTGGTGAAGAATTGCACATTCAATGGAACTTAGGATGACTCATAAGTAGCTTGGGACTAGAGCACCTGGGAGTGGACATGTAAGGAGCACGTGAAGAGTTTCAAAACTCAGTTACAGCTATGGTGACTCGCGAGTGACTCGTGAGTGGGCCTATCTATGAGTTACCCACGCGTTGCACTAATAGCCCATTTCTTTGATGCAACCTTCCTCCTTTTTTCAACACTATACATACCCTCATTTCTCATGAAATTGTAAGGAGAGTTTCTAAAAAACCCCCTAGAAATACCATTGGAGAGTTAGTGAATTTAAGCCTACAAATTACTACTTAATTCCCCTATATTTTCTCTACTCTCTTCCCTCTCCCATTGACTTACCTTTAGGAGATTAACCCATACACAACCTGCATAATTACTGAGTGTTGAGTGTGTTTAGAAAGCTAGAGAAGAAAAGACTTCGTGAAGTTAGTTGGTAGCTGAAGCTTAGAGGGCTTAAATGCAGTGCGTAGATTAGGCTTAGAGGGTCTTTTTGTTATCCATGTACTACACTTATTCTCTTAGAGCGTCAATTCAGATTGTCAAGCCATAGAGAGATTTTTACATTGAGTTCTCTAGTTATCTTTGTTTTGCAACCTTTTACTTATTGCCCTTTACTTAATTGCTTTGTTCAATTATGTTCATCAGATTGGTAGTTTAGCTAATTAATTAGCTAATTATGTAAATTTAATTGGGTTTAGCCAAAAATTAATTGGTAATTAAGATTGGGGGATCTAAATCAACACCTAGTTATTGGCTAGTACATTTCCAAAATGGATGGTAAGAAATTAGAGGCTGCATCCGTAGGTGCGATTGTGAATGATAGTCAAATATTCTTTGAAGTGACTGGACCTCATACTCATGATCGTGTGCTTGGCATGGGTGCCGGTATCAAGCTTAGAGATGTGTTTGGCCCAAGTTCATTTAGCCATTGTAGTAAGTGATGTCAAGAGTGATGCCAAGTTCCTTTTATGTTTCGTTCTTCAGGTGCATTATTCACTGAGCTTGAGGGCAATGTGCCTTCCCCATTGATCACTATGACTTGACCTATTGCTTCGGGGATTTTTATAGAATACCCTTTTAGTTTTGAGTAGGGGAACCCATTCTGAAAGACCAATAAAGGGAGCAAAAAAGGGGCTTTGCCCCCCTTTACAATATGAAGAAAGAAAAGAGAAAAGGAGAGATGCTGACAATTACTACCACAAGAAAGCCGCGATAAATTTTGTACTTTATTAATTTCTCAGTCCCTCTAGTCGAGTGGGTGCTGGCCAGTTTTTCAACCAGATACCCCTAAAAACCGTACGTGCGAGTCTCCCCGCATGCGGCTCACGCCATTCAAGGTGGCCTAGCCCAACATTCATTCGCAAATCCTGTAGTGAAAAATGGAGACTGCTCGACCTTGAAAGCCAATTTGCGTGTAGGTGAAAGATATAGAGTATAAAAGGTCTACTAAGAAAAAAAAATTGGAGGGAATAATTAGTCAATTAAAAGAGGAGATGCCTCTTATCATAGCAAATGTTTTGAAATTGATGGGCTTCCTAATTCTGTGCAAGCACCTACCACACATAGTACATTTTTTTTTCAGTATAATCAATATTTTCATTTTTGCTATTTTCTTGAGGTTGTTGAAATAAGTGATAAATTTGCTAAATATGGATTGTTGAATTTAGATAAAAAAAAATATGTGATTGAAGTTAGTAACTCTTTGCCTATCCATTCAAAGTACATGATTTGTGGTGTTTGTGATGAAAATGTTATTAATATGATTGTGTAACTTGATGGGGGATGATTTGCATACTACTATTGTTAGTGCACATATTTTCATGTCTTACTTGTGGTGGTGTTGTATGTATCGTTGATGGCTATTGGGATGTATTGTTGATGTGGTTATTGTATTTTTATTATTGTTATGACACATTGCTATTATTGGGACATATATAATTTTATGTGGCTTGTTGTGGTGATGAACATATTATTAAGGATGATAGGAATGTACTATTAACTTGGTTATTGGTAGTGAATGTATTCTTTAGAGTTCTCCTTCACAAGAGAACGCAAGGTTCTTGTTGATAGTAAGGATTTGCTTGTGTTATTATAATTTTTTTTTTTTTTGTTGACGATATTGTCATTTATCGTGGTGGTTGTTGTTAATGTTGTTAAGTGAAAACATTTTAGTTGGTTCTTTGTTATGCGTTGTAAATATAATTTGCATAGTAATAATTTTTTGTAAATTTATTCAGTTTAATCTAAAATATTGTAAACCAATGTTGGAGGAGTTCACAATGTGAATAATGACATAAAAGATACCATAGAAGATGACTCTAAGCAGGAATGTGAATCTCAAATGGAGGACATTGACTCAAGTGATGATTGTGTTTTCAAATTTAGTGAAAGATAATATAGCTTTCATGTATTATTAAACATAATACTATTTTGTAGACATTTTAATATTTTCGTTTTTATATTGCATTATGAAATTATTAGTTTTGGACAATTATGGATTCATGCTTGTTATTTGAATGGAGAAACTTTTGTGAGATTTATGTTTGTAATTTATATATTAATTATTCTATATATGGGAATATCGACAATTTTTCAAATAAAATAAAAATGATGCAAAATTTTTTCCGAACATAAATTTTCTTTATATATTATAACTAAGTGACTGTAAGTATCTTTTTCGACAGCATTTTTTTTTTTTAATCTCAATTAAAGTATTAAAAACAACTTTTTTTTTTCAACGGAGCTATTTTGTTGCAAATGGTTTTTTTATAATGGTTAAAGTTTTCGGAAAAAAAAAATGGCCACATTGATGTTATAGTTTTTATTAAAAAATTTAAGTATTGACGATGGCTTATAGTTGTTGATAAAATACATGAACGATAGCCATTGTTCATTGCAAAAGGTATATGGTCATCCAACTTCTTTCTATAAATTTGAATTTTTGTATTTACGATCAAATTTACAACGACCTTAGTTCGTTACAAAATGTATTTAGTCATCCAATATCCTCCTATGAAGTTGCATTATTGACAAAAAAAAATATCAACTACTTAACAATGACCTTTTGTGGTAGAAAATGAGTTTTAGCAATGGCTTGGGGATATTTGGGGACTAGCATAGTAAGGGGATAGAATATAGTAAGTTGACACGCATTTGAAAGGTTTTAGCAAACTAACATCTAGAGTTTTAGAAACTCAAATTCCATATAGAATTCAAGGCTTAAAGACTCATTTCCTACTTGCTGAGTTAGACACTATTATGCCACATAGATCTCGAGTCTTAAAGACTCGATTTCCATAAAAGAATAAGAACAATCTGAAGAACACAATGAAAATTTGAGATTTTGAAGAAATTGAATATGAAGAGAAGAACCCAGAGGAAGAAGAAGAATAGTTCGCATGGAAAGATCTAAACATGATGAAGGATTCCACAGAAGAAGACAGGACCAGGTGAACAAAGAAGAACAAAGTACAAAGAACAAAGAAGAAAGGAGTCCACGGAAGAAGAAAGGACGAGGTGAACATAGGAAATCGAGTTTTTAAAACTCGATTTCCACGTGGATTTTTTTCCACATCAGCTTACCATGACACACAACTCGAGTTTTAGAAACTCGAATTTCACTTTGAGCTCGAATTTTAGAGTCTCGAGATACTAGTTTCCTACATAATTTTACAAACATGACAACTAACTAAAATATTTTAAAAATAATGTTAAATGGAAAAAAAAATTCCAATGGCCTTGTCAATTTTGCCGATGACTGTCAACGACTTTTTGCTGTTGGTAATAAGTTTGGCAATGGTTTTTTTGAGCTTTAGCGACGAACTCTAGCCGTTGTAAATAAGCTGATCTCTTTTATTGATATACTCTTTGTAGTGATAACGTGTTTCTACTACTTACTATAAAATTTCTTTATTCTTTAATCGAAACTGAGATTTAAACTTGTTATTTTTTAGATTAGGAATTTCTTAATGTTATGGCTTGATTTCTTTCAAACAGCTTATGTTGTAGTTCTCTTATATGATAAACTCTTCTATACATAGGGTACGGGATGAATATAGGTAAGTAAAATAAAAAATCACCAAAAAAACAACTCACATCAAAGAATTGACAATTGCAAGGCATAAGGTACGTAGGGTTTAGAATTTAGAAAAGGAGAAAAAGAAAAAAAGAAAAATAGATGGGTACACAACTATGGGTTTGACTTTCCTCTAGTATTTTTATTAGGGCTGTCCACCGGAACCCGTACTCGACCAACCCGAGGTGAACCGTCCAATCCGTACCCAAAACCGGCCGACCCGACACCGGTGACGGATGGCAGCAGGTTTCAGCCTTCAGAAACCGAGACCAGCGGGTCGGTTGACGAGTTTGCTCTTCAAAATCCGATTCCAACCGATTCGACCGCCTATATATCGAAAACACCCACCGATTTTCTCAGGTATGAGGATTTCCGATCATTTCTCGACAGATCTGTTGAGATCTGGCGAAATCTCTTCAAGAACTTGTCAAGATCTCTTCAAGATTTGGTGAGTATGTTAGAAATATTGCTCGATCTGGCAATGTTTCGGCCAGATCTAGCAGATTTCGGCCAGTTCCGACCTGATTTCGGCCAGTTCCGACCTGGTTTCACCTGATTTCGTCTTCCCCAAGTCTGTCCGACCACCGACCGATCTGAACCCGATATCCGAGTCACCCGAACCGACTCATCTAACGGTCGGCGGCGGGTCTGGATGTTGGAGACCCGACTTGGTCGGGTCGGTTCCGGGTTGGGCACAAACCTGACCCGGACCGACCCGTGGACAAGCCTAATTTTTATAACTGGACATGTCCTTTTGTTTTAAATATACAATGACAAATGGTAGTGGGTTTTAATCTCCACATTTTATTTTTTAGTTAGTGATGTGACAGTCTCTCATTAAAACAAAAAGAGATTCTTTTTTAAAAAGTAATGGAGGTAAGCCAAACCCCACAACAGGTACTCGGTGAATTACTTATGTAATACCCAATTAAATGAATTACTTTTTCTTTTTCTTTTTTGAGAAAATTAAATGAATTACTTAAGGGATCTTTATCCAATCAATTTATTTGATTAGGCAAGTAACTTTTTTTTTTTAATAATATAGAAATTCTACTTTAGCCTAATTTAAGTATATATATATGAAACTCACTCGTGAAAACTTTACATATCAAAATATTTATTTTGTACTACATTTCATTAAAATATCAAATTTTCTTGATTTTTTTAATTGTTTTTTTTTTTCACACATAAGTCATAACAATAACCATCGATTCTCTTTCTTCATCCTTGGGATATATAAAAATAAATAAATAATTAAATGCAAAATGAATAGCATCAATAAAAACCATGTATTTTTACAATACCTTGCATAAACTAATGTGGATGAATTTTGAGTTTAGTTGGCTAAAAGTGGTAATTTTTCTATTTTATGAGTACTAATGCCAGTGCTCAAAGACTTGAGCCCAAAAATCAATTGAATATTAACAAAAAAAAGGTTATTCAGCCCATAGGCATCCATGTTTGTTAGAGTATTAGTATTAGTGGTGCTAAAATACCATATTACTATTTTTAGCACTACCAACTCCCACACTCTCTTTCTCCCTTTCACGCTATCATCTTCTTCTTCTTCTACTACTTCTTCTTTTCTTTTCTCTTTTTCTTTGTACTTCTTCTTCTTCTTCTTCTTCTTCTTCTTTTGCCTCTTTCTCCCTTGCACACTATTTTTCAGGACAAAATGGGCAAATGCCCTTTTCGCGCAAACAAAGCAGCGTTTTGCCCCATTTTTCAAACTAATTAGGAAATGTCCCTCTTTTGTAATTCAACAATATGAGAATCGAGTTTTTATGAAAAACTCGATATTCATATGATCGAGTTAGTCCGACCATTGTGCCATGCTGGCGCAGGTGACGTGGCTTTTTTCGAACAAAAAAATGGTTGTATAGTTATCCATAACTCGGTAAATATGAAATCGAGTTTTCTTCAGCGGTTTGAATCAATAGGACCCTAACGTCTCACAACGCCTATTCACTCACTCTCTCCCTTTACACTCTCTTTCCCTCATTTTCTGCCATCACTCTCCCTCTATCCTCACCCTCGCCCTCGCTCGCTCTGCAATCAAGCTTCTCCACTCTCCATCAGTCTCTCTCTCTGTCCAATCTCCATCAGTCATCGTTGCATCCCGTCGTCATTGCTTCCCGCCGCCATTGATTATAGGTATGGTCCTCTCCTCTGATATCTTTTTTGATTTTGGTTAATATTAGATTGTGTTTTATGTGGGATTTTGATTATTTTGTTGAAACTTACTTAAAAAGTAGTGAATATACTAATCAAGATGAGAATTTTGTTGTCTTTTATATGCTGCAATGATGACGATGTAAAGTATTTCTTGCTATATGATTATGTCTGTGTGATTTTCTCATCCGTGAGAATTTTGTTGTCTTTTACATGCTGCAATGATTATGGACAGTGATTAATGAGTTTAAATGTGCTTGGGGTTTTGATGGGGGGTTTTGGCAAATCGAGTGGTGGTGTTTCAGTGATGTCTCTGGGAATGTAACAATGTCCTCAACTACGAGGATTATCTGTCTGAGTGAATGCCTATGTGGTGCTTGTGTGTTATGTCTAGAATTAAGTTAATAATGTTAGTAGCATTAGTGTTCAATATGCAATGAAACATATTGGTGGCATCGTGTAAGTTATCTTAAGTTTTCTGTATTATGTTGTACGTGCTTATTGAAAAACAACATGTGTGAGAATATTTAACTTTTATACGTTATGTGAGAATAATCTAGATTATAAATAACTTGCATGTTCCTCAATAATAAGGTTTAGATAGTACAAATGCAACAACAGTGACTCACATACATATAAAACATAGTTAAGCAAAATAGTCCTCCAACAAAGTCTAATTACACCATGACATAATTACTCTTCATCTGACATCTCCACGTCTGATTGATAAATGAGATCCATAAGAAGTGATTGCATGAACTGAGTGAGCTCGTACCACCTTTACTCCACTGACTCTCGAATCTCAACTTGGATCCGATATCGATTAAGACGTATCTTCATTCGATTATTTTATTCTCTTATGCGGTTTAATGCTTTACGAAGTTCATCGATCGTGTCTCTCGGCATCTGTGATGCGAGTCGCCGAGGCACTAGCAACTTAAAACCAACCAACTCATCATAAAACATTTGATGTTCACGAAATAACCAAGCTAACTCCTGTCTCATGGTATTGTGAACGTAAGCACTATTTCGCAGATTCAGATTGATTGGATAGCTGAACTCATCTTCCAATACCCAATAACGACCCATAGCAGTGAACACATCATGAGGCCTATAGAGTTGTGGGTTGCCAGAACCAGACATTGACGCTGAATACAATAACATCAAATTATCAAGTTAACAGTGTGCATCAACTGTTGGTAAATAATGCAATTCTGCATAAGATGGTATATAACAAAGACATTCATAAATTTGTGTACTATTACCTGCTAGAAATAAAATACTAACACTAACATTTGATCATAAACATTAAATGTTGTTATTAATGTCTAAACATTGTGTGCAATATAAAATGTTGTCGTTAATGTCTGACCAATGAATAATGATAATTATGTACACGCCCCTATATGATTATGACCTATGCTGATTATGTGCAATACAAAATGTTGCTTCTGACCAACGTTTACTACAACAAACAACCAAAATCACACGAATGCACTTACTTCACACTTATTCAACCAAAAAAAAAGATAAATAAATAAATAAAAATTCAGTACAATATCAAATGAACATACAATATAAAATTATGGAGTGAGTTTTTTTACCTGAGGTGATACAAATTTCAGTTAAGTTTGGAAGTAGCTGTGGATCTATGGAGCAGAGTGGAAATCAGTTCAGACAGAAAGCAAACACTCTGAAAGGGAGGAGATGTTCAGTTGTTATACAAGAAAATTTGATTTTACAAACTTTAAGTATGCTTTATAAGTCGATTACTGTAATATCGAGTTACATTAACATACAAGAACTCATACGCCTGACACCAAGACAGTCTGAAAACAGGTTTAACAAGAGCATAACTCGATATCTGAATACTCAGTTACATAACTCGAATTTAAAATAATCGAGTTATTTAGGGATTCAAAAAAGAAAATGCCACGCTGGCTGACCAGCATGGCACAAAGCTGAAGCTAACTCGATCATATGAATATCGAGTTCTTCACTAAACTCGACTCTTATATTGTCGAGTTACAAAAGAGAGGCATTTCCCTAATTAGTTTGAGAAAAAGGGCAAAACGCTGCTTTGTTTGCGTGAAAAGAGCATTTGCCCATTTTGCCCCTATTTTTCAGCTAATGACTCTCTGCTCTCTTCAGTTTTCAGATTTATTATGTTGGGTTGTTTTATGGGTTTTGCAAATTGGAATTCTATGAATTTTTTTGAAATTTTTTTTTTTTTTTTTTTTGCAAATTTGTGTGTTAAGTGTGTTTAGATCGGGGAAAAAAAAAAAATAGAAGGCCAAACCCACTATAATAGTGGTTGTGATGGTTGTTTATTGTAGTGGATATATTATTTTATTGTGTTAAAAGCTAAAATAAAACCATTGATTTTAGGTGTTTTATAAAGTGAGAAGGTAAAATAGATAAAGTAACTTTTGTGGTGCCAAATAGCTAAATTTATAGCTCCACCAATGTGGATGCTCTTAAATATTATGATCATCCTTATTACTTCTATCCAAGTTGCTTTTCACCTCCCTACAAGTGTAGGGTCAAGAAAAAAGAAGAAAGCAGGAGAGGTTAAATAGCCTTAATTTTTAAACCATGTAGCCAAATAACTCATTTCTCAAACTATGTAGCAAGACTCCCATGCTTTAGAACTCGACATTGTTGATGCTTTATGTGTGTAGAAATGTTGAGTTCTATGTGTATTTGCCACTTAATTTTTTTTTTTTTTTTTTTTTTTTGAAATTTTGAGCAAATCTCGACATTAGAAATATCGAGTTCCACTAAAAATATGCACATTATTGATGTTAAGTTCTAGTCAAAACTTGACATCAACAATATCAAGTTTCAAAATAAGAGTATCTTATTACATTGTTTAAAAAGGGACTATTTGGCTACATAGTTCAAAAATTAAAACTAAACAATCATTTTTCCCGTGTACTGTCTATGTTGCATCATTGACAAAAAGTTTAGTTCTTCCTACCAAGTTTAGTTATTCCATTTTTCTAACTTGCTAAATGCTGATAATTTGGCAAAATTCTTTGCTAGATGAATGTTTCCCAATCATTACAATGGGATTCAAAAGATAATCCAATGATAATAACATCATTTGTGGTGCCCATGTCTGTAATTTGAATTTCGCTTCCTCTTCCCCTACCATCTACCTATCAAAAATGAAAAAATTAGCAATTGCCACAAAAATATATTAAAGGGTAACAAACTCGTATTTTTATATAAAATGAAGCTAGTAAACAATGCTCTCTCTCTCTCTAACATCATAAATTCAAGGATATTTCTGGAACATTGAGAATGCAGTTCATACAAGTCTTACGACTCTCTCTGAGACAAAAAGGAACTGGTATTTGATACTCTTATCATACTTACCCTTCAATAATCCAAGTCTACGATCATCCTAACACATTGAAATTCCAAAACATGACTTTACTCACTCCCTGTATCAGAGTAGTCATTTTCCTTAAGAACAGAAAAACCATTAATCCTAATGATAGATTACAGAACTTCACAATAAAATTGAACTAAATGACTGAAAAAATTTGTACTCATCAACCTAAGCATTATGAGTAAAGTGACACATTGACCTCAACGGAGGAGTCCGTTAATATTATATCTTTTGAATTATCAGCTTTTGGGTGATCAGGACTATCGAATTTTATCCTCACATGCAGGGGTTTCATGAAAATGAGGTCTCTCAAATCCTTGTTTGATTTTAACAAGTGAATGCACGACTCTCCTCCTGTTCTTACAGTTCTCTCTGGTTTCAATATATCCACTATCCGTGCTGCGTATTTCTCCTGATTGTCCTCTTCTAAATCTGGGTTTTTTCTTAGTTTTAGATACAACACTGCAAAAATAATAACCTGTGGCATTTTTAGGAAAGAAGATGGTCAGTACTAAGTGAACAAAAATGGAGTCTCAGAAAAGAACAAATACAAAGTATGAACCCAAAAATGTTACATCCAAAATTTACATTGTAATGGTAGACAAACGTTTTACAAGCCATATTTATAGTATTATATAACTGTATTACAAGATGTTAATTGAACCTCTGTTCTATTTTTGACCTTTTTGAGAAGATCGTCCAAGAGAGGAAACCCAGGGAAGTCATAATCTAAAAAACAAAAAAGGTTTTGGAGTATAAATCATTTTTCTCACACCATATTCTTTTCACCATTTTTATTATTCATCAGATAGACCCAACAAAGGGGAAAAAGATATAATCATTTGAGCTCCGTTTTATTCACAAGAAATAATTGAGCCAATATAGAAGTTACAACTAATTCATTTGACAGTTCACTGCATCCAACATCGTTTAATTGAATTGAAACATTCACTAGTCAGCAATTCATTTTACAACTCAAATTTGAAGCAGAAAACAAACTAGTTTTACTTGTCAACCAACTCAGCTGATTAGGTTGTTTCTAAGTTAAATATGGTTATTTCCGGATTCACAATTTATGGGATAGATGGTTCCTTTGCTCCAAATTCCAGTGTCGAGCACAGTTGGCAAGAAAAAAAGCTCTTAGATTCTGTTGCTTTCAAACAATGAAACAGACAGATATAAATACAAACAATTGAACGAGCATACCTCACTTGTTCCTGGACTTGTATTAACAGCACAGTTAATGTGAACCCTTTCATCTTGAAATTTATTATCCTTAGTTATATTATCATCTTCAACAGTCAGTTCTGTTTCAGGTGTGGAGAAGGCAAGACTATCCAACTCATCATACCACTGTTGGGCAACACCAACCTACATTCATTCAAAAGCTGAACTCTTAAGCAACAGGCATAATAGGAGCATGACTAAAAGTTTATTTAGGACCAAAAAAAATATTTCAGAAAATAAAGTACTGCAAAGTAGAGAGAGAGAGAACCTTCTCAGATGATCCAGCAACATCCTCTACTGCTGAGACTTCAGTAGCAGCTCCTCTTGCCTGGTGCCATATACATCCGTCTTGTAACGGTTCTACAAGCTCAGTATCCACAGGTATATCCACATTTAACTGAATATCAATCCTACCTGCCATATATAGGTGAATTCAATGATCACCAATCAGATTAAAACATATTACATAATTCGAACAACGAGAATATTCTAGATGAGAATCACAAAAATTCTGACAGGTAAATTTACCATTGACAAGCAAGTGCTTATTACTTATGTGACAAGCCAGTAGCATGATCTCCTTATGTGAACAAAACAAGTGCTTATTTCAAAAATACTGCTCAGCCAAGGTAAGAACTTTGACTTGATTGGCTGAACTTCCAGAGGAAGAAGAAGAAAGAAACAACAAATTTCTTTAGGGGGCCATCCCCACAACCCAAATTAATAACTAGCACTTCTAAATTGAAAGTTGACCCAAAGAATCTAGAAAATATAATGATCACTTGATGTATATGTGATTGCCAATATAGTTTGCTTGTTCAGTGTTTGAGATCCAAAGTTAAAAGTTTGAGACTTGGGATTTTAGTGATGCCATGCTTCATGGTTTTACCTTAAGGATTGTTTGAGTTCTATTTTTGTGTGTTTGCATTTTTTTTTTTTTTTTTTTTGGTGTATTACATTAATAGGTTTTTTTAGTAAGAATATTAGACATATAATAATAATAAATATGACTTTTAACTTTTGTGATTCATGCTGTTTCAATCATAGAATGGTTGTACTTCTTTTCCTCTTTTAGTTTTTATTGCAATTATATAAGTGGATCTGATTCATGCGTTAGTTCTCTGCTGCATTGGTGTTTTCACTCCCCACTCTCCACCATAACAAAATGTTTTCACTATATCTTAGGAGTAGTCAAAAGAAGTACTGCGGATCCAAGTAAGAAAAAATTAAGTAGGACATACAACAATGAAACAATTCACTCAACAAGATCCATATCGATAACAAGCATTTTCAATTATAATGAATTTGTTAAACTAGGCTTCACAACAAAATAAAAGATTATCTTTTAACGAATTCTTTTTCTTTTTTCTTTTTTGATAGGTAATAGATAATTTCATTAAAAAATGTACATCTTGTTCACGATGATGATGAACAAACTGTACTTGAAACAAATACAAACAAATCAAAGAGAAACAGAAGCATATTGAATGAAATCAAATACGGAAATGCATTGCGTAAAACCCCAAATACAAGACCATACAAACAAAGTCCCAACTAGCAAAGACTCCAATAGATCTCTCAAAATCCTCAAAAGTGCGGGTATTTCATTCCCTCCAAATTAGCCACATCAAACAGGCTGACACCATATACCAAACCGAAGAAAAGTGAATTCCCAAATAATTCTCCCATGCAAAAAGAAGAGAAACAACTGTCCTTGGCATCACCTAATGCATTCCAAACATCAAAAATATTTCACTCCATAAAGCATGATCAAATTTACAATGAAGTAAGAGATGATCCACTATTTCTCCATGACAGCGGCACAAGCAACACCATTTAACTTTAGGCAAGTTCCTTTTTACAAGGTTATCAATAGTGAGAATACTATCTCGAGCTGCTGTCCATAAAAAGAAAGACACTCTTCTAGGTACCTTAACACTCCAAATACACTTCCAAGGGAAAGGAATGGCAGGAGGGTTGGATAAGGAATTATAGAAAGAGCGCATATCATAAACACCATTCGAGGTTAACTTCTAACCAATCTATCAACCCCCTCACCCCTTGGCATTTTGGAATAAATATGCTCATAAAAAACATACACTCTCTTCACCTCCCAATCATTAGGAGCACGGTGGAATTGAATATTCCAACTCCTACTACCACCATCTGATGCAAAAGTAACCAACTTAGAAATCCAGACTTCTTCGTACATCGAAGGGGAAATTACCATGATTTTTAGTACAAAAGCAATCATTGATGATTTTTGTAATTTTTTTTTTTAGAAGACAAGTTGCATTATGATAGATTCAAATGATTGAATAGAAATGTATCAAGAAACAATCTTTTTATATCTTTTCTTTTGTTTATTTTTTGAAAAAAATGAATAGGTGTTAGGTCTATTTTTCACATAGAAATTTAGTTTTGAAATTTAGTATAATTCTTATTTTTGAACATGTGTGTGTATATATATATACATTTTTTTTTTCATGTTTTGGCCTCCAATTAAAGCACCTCAAAAATTATGGACACTCACTTTGTATTTTTGTTTTGAGATCCAACCTTGCTGTAGAGGGCTGACTGTTCCCATATGGCATGGAACATGACCAGATAATCTACATGGGCATCATGAGATGCCGACTATTCCTTATGTGATGAGGACATTGCTGAATATTCTACAAGGCAATGAACCTTCTTTTAAAAATATGTGACTAATTTTTTTACGGTTAAAGTTTGTTATATTTTAAACATGTGATTAATTATTTTACATGTGCTTAGCTATCGTTTGTTATGATTTTAGCATGTGAGATTAATTGTTTCTACATGTGCTAGCTATATAGTTTGTTAAGAGGTGGTTATTAAGGATGATGTCTTAGCATAACCAACTCCTTAATGTATAAATAGCAACTTTAGTAATTGCATGAGAATTTTACTTTGAAATCAACATTGAGATAAGAGTTTCTCTATCATTTTTCATCACTCTCTCTCTTTCTTTGAAGCCTCAAATTTTGTTGCATTATTTCTGGTATTAGAACTTAGGCTTTGATTTTCCTTCCTTGAATGTTGCAAAATCTGATAAGAGCCTTCAGAATTCAGCTAGCTGGGGATTCTGATTTGATTTCCTTTTGTTTTGATCAAGTTACCTCCTTGAAGAACTCTGTTTGGCCAAGCATATCTGAATCTACTTGAGAATTCCAATCAGATTTATTTTTTGTCTTGGCTGAATACAAGATCTTCCAATTTGATTTTCACTCTGATTTCAGTTGTTCTAAATCCTTACTTGAGAAACTAAGCACTACTTATTAATTAATAATGGGGAGTACGAGCTTGACAGAATAGGGGATGAAGGAATGGAGAAGATCCCAACCGTGGTACTTTTTACTCCCCACGTGGAACAAAATGAGGATCAACAACATCAGCCTCAAGAAAATGAGATTGAGCAGTTGAGAAGGAATATATTGTCTTGACCAAGATGGTGCAACACTTGCATCCTCCCAGTGTAAGGAGTGATGAACCCATTGAGAGTCCCTTTGGACTTCCTCTAAGGAAAAGATTCATTGAGGTGTGAGCACAAGTAGGAAAACAACATCAAGGTTGAACTTCCAAAATTTCAAGGATGTTTTCATGCAAAGTCAATACTCCCTTTGTCCCATATTGTTGATCTTGATCAGAAAATCCAACTTTAAAAAGAACATCATTTAATTCATTGTCTTTCAAATAAAAAGGCACAAGTTTCCAAAACTACTCTCCTTAATTGAAACTCTTTTGGAAGAGAGATATTGAGTTTATTGATTTTTTAAATAAAGGAAAGGGTAAATTAGGAAAGTTATCAATATTGTGTTTATTAACTTTTCAAAGAGTGCCATATTTTGGGCCATCTCAAGAAACACCAAATCACATAACATCATGGATCACAATCTCAAACCACCTCACCATGTGTAATTGAATCATTCACGCCCACAAGGCCGCCCCACCCCCCCCCCCCCCCCCAATCTTTTACACATAAAGCACCATTCCAAAATAATTATACCCCTCCGCCATAGATTATACTTTGTCAAAATCCTCTTTAGAGCTACGCACCATAGTTTTCCCTTAATGGGACAGGAGTTTTCAGTTTTCCAAAGATTTTTCCATAGAAAGCGTGATCCAACCCACCGACCCCCCTTCACCCTGCAGCAAAACAGTCTCGTGTGGTGTCTTTGGAGATAACAGAATATGCAGTGCTTTCAGAGACAGGAGCAGAGTGGAGTTCGACTTCACTGTCCTTTTCTATCAAGGGGATCTTAAAATTTATGGACTTACGAGTTTTATCTAAGCTTTTAGTTTATTTTTCTTTACTGTTTTTGTGCTTCCTTTATATATTTATCTCCCACGAACCTCAGTAGTACCTAATTGGTTTTTCAATGAAATTATTTACTTATCAATAAATATTTTGGGAGATCTCAAAATGAAATAGAGGATCAACAATATAGGATGGAAGGAGTAGAACTAAGCATTTACTGTTGAAGGTAAGGCGTAAGCATATTTATGTTTTAATGCTACCCTATAGCATTCCCTGCAGAAAGAGACTTAATTATCAAAAAATCTTTCAGTGCTACCCAATGCCCTTTAACTTGAACTCAACCCTGCACACGCGTGCACACACACACACACACATGTTCAAAGACCTTATGCATAATTCAAAACAAAGACTAATATTTTCTCCAATTTATGGTTTTACCTAGTAAAGACTGAACACTTCCAACAAATATTTTCTGCACTATATTTTTCTTATATATCAATTTGCCTAGAATCACATAATTGGTAACTTGTATTACACTTTTTTTTTTTGATAGGTGGAAACTTGTAGTACACTAATATAATAATGCATGCCATACAAACTCTAGTATTACTAGAGCGAACCCTGAGGGGGGATGGAATCACCAGATCTATGACAGAAATTTAGAATAGTCCTCTCTATTTGCTATGTAGCAATTTTCTATATTTCAATTAAAAACATTAATTAAGAAACTAGCCAACATAACATCACATCCATTGAATAACTCACACCCCACTTCAGAAATTCTTCCACTCTCTCTCTCAATCCAACAATTACTATAATTCCCTTTTACCCCTCAATCTTAGAAACTATTTCCTGGTGGATAAAATGGAAACTTAGCAGTTATTTTATATGATGAATAACCGTGGAGATGGTAGGATCAATATCAATGTGTGCACCCCTTTATTAGTATATATGACTATTAGAGCCTTTTACAAATACAACCCTTGGAATTTGACGTGAGTGTCAGTTTGGTGCTGAGACTTTTGATTTGAATAATTAACCCCTTGGACATTAGGTTTGTAACATATCAAACTCTTTGCTAGCATTTATTTTTTTCATCAAAGGTTATAATAGATATAAGCATGTTATCTGCACGTTGTTTCTAGCTAGGCCTGTCCACGGCTTGGTCTGGGTCAGGTTTGTGCCCAACCCAGAACCAACCCGACCACGTCGGGTCTCCAACATCCAGACCCGCCGCCGACCGTAAGATGAGTCGGTTTGGGCGACTCGAATATCAGGTACAAATCAGTCAGTGGTCGGTCGGACTCGGGGAAGACGAAAAATACCGAAATCAGGCCGGAATTGGCCGAAATTTGCTAAATCTAGCCAAAACATGGCCGGATCGAGCAAGATTTCTAAAGGTACTCGCCAAATCTTGAAGAGATCTCGCCGGATCTCAACAGATCTGTCGAGATCTCGACAAGATCTAGCCGGATCTGTCAAGATCTCGACAAGATCTAGCCGGATCTATCAAGAAATAATTAGAAATCCTCATACTTGAGAAAATCAGTGAGTGTTTCCAATATATAGGCGGTCGGATTGGTTGGAATCAGATTTTGAAGAGCAGACCCGTCAACCAACTTGCCAGTCTCGGTTTCTGAAGGTTGAGACCCGCTGCCAATTGTCACCGGTGTTGGGTTGGCCGATTTCAAGTACAGATCGGGTGGTTTGCCTCGGGTTGGTTGGGTACGGATTCCGGTGGACAGCCTTATTTCTAGCACATCATCAGTAATTTTGAAATGCCATTATTACTATGTGCACACCACGTACCAGGGCGTTAGTTGTTCAAATCAAAGTCCAAAGGCAAAATCCTTAAATGTTATGTCACTTGGCAACTGCCTAGGCAATTGGTAGGCCTATCACCTAGCCTTTGCTAAGTGTTTTGACAACTATAATTCAAACTGTTATGAGTAATAGGGGCAAAACAGTAATATCATGTACTTTATATATAAAAAATATTTTATGTGTTAGGGTTGATTGATCAAAACCCTAAAACATTTTCACAGTAAACAACATGGTATCAGAGCCACCAACCCGCCGCTGCCGTTAACCTTCTGACCACCACCCACCAATATTGCTGTCGCCGACAACCATATCCTTACTCGCTAGCTCCAACGACCCTAATAGAGACTCCGATGATCTCGATTTAGTGGCTGAAGGAGTTGTCCAACGCCGGTGACCCTCTCTCCGGTCTCGCGACACCAGATCGACATCGCCTAATCACAAGAGAGACAAGGTTTTACTCACCCTCCTCCGATGACCATCCTAGCTTACTTGCTGGCCCTCGCGCCGCCGCTCTTGCACCCTAGTGCCGCCGCCGGAATTTTTCAATTGAGGGTTTCAACCATGGTCTGATTTTCTTCTCTTCTTCAATATGTTCTCTACTTATCTGTTCAGGCAGCCTTAGGTTGATGTTTAGTGGCGGATTGGGCATTTTTCTTTTTTTTTTTTGGTGTTGGTATGGATTTGTTGCTGCCTTGTTTTTGGAATAGTTTGGTGTTGATTCTTTGATAGATAAGTTACTATTGGCGTGGCTAATTGGTTGAAGTACGTTGGTTGCTGGTTGGAGTTTGTTTTAATTCAGTCCAGCTTATTTCTTTAGTGTTAGTTTGTTCTTAAGATTGCTATTATGGAGTCCAAACACAGTGCTCAGCCCCCTAATTATTTCTTTTCTCCTGATATGTTGTAAATTACCTCCATTCATCTAAATGGTAGTAATTATGCTCAGTGGGCACAGGCAGTTGAAGTCTTTCTTCTTGTAGAAAGAAGTTTGATTATGTGATTAAGGAACCTCCTGTACCTACAGACCCTAAATTTGTTGATTGGAGAGCCGAAGATGCACAAATTAGGAGTTGTTTGTGGAATAGAACGGAGTCTAAGATCAGTTGTAGTTTAGTTTTTTTACCAACTGCTAAACTTGTTTGGGAACAAGCCAAGGAACTTTACTCTGGTGTTAACAATTTGAAGCGGATTTCTGATTTTCATCAAAATTATTTCTCCTTGAGTTTGAGTGATATGCCTTTAGAAGACTATTATAACAAGTTTAAGAGTGTATGTGAAGAACTCAATATTTATCAGCCTATCTCCTCTAATGTTAAAATTATGAAGAAACAACAAGATTTTATGCATGTTGCTCGCTCCCTCTCTGGATTGCCTAAAAGTTTGAATCCAGTAAAATTACAAATTTTAGCTAGTCTAGACCTCCCTTCATTGAGTGAAGTTTTTGGTAGACTTCGACAAGCCACATTATCTAATTCGAGTACTGACCCTTTCTCTTCCTCCAATACTGATGCATTACCTTCTAGTGATAAATCTGCCCTTACCACTTATATGGGGAGTAATAGAGGTGGTCGTGGAGTTCGACGTTGTGGGGGTCGAGGCCGTGGAGGTCATGACCAAGGGGGCCGTGGGAGTGAACAAGGGGGTCGTGGTAAAGGATGTGGTCTTCGTAAGTGCACATATTGTCATGGTGAGAATCATACAGTAGACTTTTGTTGGGAGTTGTATGGTAAACCCTCGCCTCACCAAGCTAGTTTTCAAGTTCAAGAACCACCTTCACAGTCACTTCCACCAACATCCAGAGTAGTCTCTAATCCTGAGGAAGAGTACAATCGCCTCTTGTCTCTGCATTCCAACTCTGTTGGGTCTAATTCTACTGCTACTTTGGCTTAACAAGGTACTTCCACTGCTTGTCTTTCCATTCAGGACCCTTGGGTCATTGACTCAGGTGCTACTGATCATATGACAAGTACCTCAGGTTTACTCTCTGACCTTAAGAAATCTAGTAGTCTTCCCAATGTTACATTGGCAGATGGCTCAGCCACTACAGTTTCTAGTTTGGGCACTGCCAATCTTAGTCCTAATCTCTCTCTCTCTTCTGCCTTATATTTTCCTGATTTTCCTTTTAACCTTTTGTCAATTAGTAAGCTTACTAAAATTTTGAATTGTGCTGCCATTTTTTATCCACTTATTGTATCTTTCAGGATCTCAAGACGGGGAAGATTATTGGTGGAGGGCATGAAGCCGGTGGACTTTATTACTTGGATTGATGTGGTTCTTCTCACTTAGTGGCTTCTCATTTGTCTATCTCGCCTCTTCAGTATCATTGTCGCCTTGGTCATCCATCTCTCAAGAATTTGAAGTCATTAGTTCCATCATGTCGTCAAATTAAGTCTTTACAATGTGAAGCATGTCAGTTCGGTAAACACCAAAGGGTGCCTTTTGCCTCTAGGCGTGAGAGTCGTGTTAACAGTCCTTTTCATTTAGTTCATTCTGATATTTGGGGTCCAATAAACACTCCCTCATTGTTGGGATTTAGATATTTTGTCATTTTTGTTGATGATTATTCTAGAGTCACCTATCTTTATTTTATGAAAGAACAGTCTGAATTGTACTCAATTTTCAAATCATTTTATATGGAAATAAAGACTCAGTTTAATGCTTCACTTCGTATTTTTCGGTCTGATAATGCTCGTGAATATTTTCATACCTCTTTGTCTCAATTTTTTGATGATCATGGTATAATTCACCAATCTTCATGCCCCCATACTCCACAACAAAATGGTGTTGCTGAACGCAAAATGCGTCATTTGTTAGAGGTCACTCGTGCCTTAAAGTTTCATATGCATGTTCCCAAATCATATTGGAGTGATGTTGTTCTCACTGCCTGTCACTTAATTAATCATATGCCTTCCACTGCTCTAGGTGGTCAGATCCCTAATACTGTGCTCTCTCCTGATGCACTTTTGTTTCATCTACCTCCTAAGATCTTTGGTTGTGTGTGCTATGTTCATATCTTAGGTCCAGAGAGTGACAAACTTGATCCTAGATCCATTAAATGTGTTTTTCTTGGGTATTCTCGAAAGGATACCGATGTTACTCACCTACTCTTCGACGTCGTTTCATTAGTGCTGATGTCACATTTGATGAATCTCAGTCCTATTTCTCTCCTTCGGTTGCCAGTGGCAATTCTCCTCCTTGTCTTCCTCTCCTACCACCTGTGTCTTCTATTGAATCTTCCCAGAAACCACTCTAGGTATATTGTCGTCGACAGAAACCTCCAATAGAGACCTCTACCCCGCCTAGTGATCTGACTCCTGATCCTGCCTCTCTTCCAATTGCTTTGCGCAAAGGTAAGTGTTCTTGTACCTCTCACCCTATCTCTCAGTTTGTCTCTTATGGTCACTTGTCTTCATCTCTTCATGCCTTTACCACATCCTTGAATTCTACTGTTGTTCCTAAGTCTGTCCAGGAGGCTATGTCCATCTCTGGTTGGAAATCTGCTATGGAGGCAAAAATGTCTGCCCTGTCTGAAAATGCTACTTGGTCTTTAGTTACTCGTCCTCTAGGGAAACTATTGTTGGTTGTCGTTGGGTGTATACTGTGAAGTATTTTCCTGATGGTTCTATTGAGCGTTTGAAGGCTCGCTTGGTTGCCAAAGGGTATACCCAGACATACGGTGTTGACTATGCCGAGACATTATCACCTGTTGCTAAAATTTCTTCTGTCCGGATTTTGATCTCCTTGGCTGCTAATTTGGGTTGGCCATTATTTCCGTTAGATGTTAAAAATGCCTTCTTGAATGGCGATTTGAAGGAAGAGGTGTATATGGAGCAACCACCTGGGTTTGTTGCTAAGGGGGAGTCTGGAAAAGTGTGTAGGTTGCATAAGGCCATCTATAGTCTTAAACAATCTCCCAGAGCTTGGTTTGGTAAATTCAGTGAAGTAGTGTTAAAGTTTGGAATGCGACGTTGCCACTCTGATCACTCTATGTTTTCTCATACCTCTGATAGAGGAAGGATTTTGTTGATAGTTTATGTTGATGATATTATAATAACTGGAGATGACAAGTAGGGTATTGATGATTTGAAAAGATACCTTCAAAACTCCTTTCGAACTAAGGATCTGGGTAAACTTCGTTCTTTCTTGGGTATTGAGGTAGCACGATCTAAAGAATGCATCAGTTTATCACAGAGGAAGTATGAGTTGGATAGTTTGGAAGAAACTGGCTTGTTAGGATCTAAACCAGTAGAAACTCCTATGGATCCTAATGTCAAATTGTATGAAGATCAGGGGGAGTTGTTATCTAATCCTAAGAGATATCATCGTTTGGTTGGTAAACTAAATTATCTCACAGTTACTAGTCCAGATATATCATTTGTAGTTAGTGTTTTGAGCCAGTTTATGAAAGATCCTTGCCTTCCACATTGGGAAGCAGTTATTCGTATTGTGAGGTATCTTAAAGCACATCCAGGCCCTAGTCTTTTGTATAAAGCTATTGGTCACCTACGGGTAGAAGCCTACACTAATGCTAATTGGGTTGGATCACTGTCAAATAGAAAATCCACTACTGGGTATTGCACTTTTCTGGGAGGAAATCTGATTACTTGGAGAAGAAACAAATTATTGTTGCCAGGTCTAGTGCAAAGGCTGAATATAGAGTCATGGCACACACATCATGTGAGCTTATGTGGATTAAGCATTTACTTGAGGAATTAAGATTCGTTGTGAAGCTGCCTATGACTATGCATTGTGATAATCAAGCAGCAATTTACATTACCTCCAATTCTGTGTTCCATGAGCGAACCAAACATATTGAAGTAGATTGTCATATTACTCGGGAGAAAGTAGAAGATGGTGTAATTGCTACTCCATATGTTTTTACAAGAGTCCAGATTGCTGATATGTTTACTAAAGCTTTATGTAAGACTCGTTTGGGTTTATTATGTAACAAGCTAGGATTGTATGATATATACTCTCTAGCTTGAGGGGGAGTATTATGAGTAATAGGGGCAAAACAGTAAATCATGTACTTTATATATAAATAATATTTTATGTGTTAGGGTTGACTGATCAAAACCCTAAAACACTTTCACAGTAAACAACACAAACATAATACCTGGCAGCAATCTGAAACATTGAAGCTGATCAATCTGTGCTCCACAGAGTCCATAATTACTGTCAAAGCAGCCAGAAAGTTGGGGGTGGGGGGGGGGGGGGGGATATAAGTGGGGTTTAGAATAAAGAAACTCGGCACACTGCCATCACATTAGACAGAAATTGGATTTAAAAAATAGTGAGTTTAGTGGGTTATATCTGCTTTATATTTGCATTTGTAAAACAAACATGGCCAAATATTTATAATGAAAAAGCCTCAACATTTTCAACATAAGTAAACATATACTTACACAGCATAAACTCTCTCTAAAGGGGAAGACAACCAATAAGGTAAACCAAGGATCCCAAAATTTGAAAATTGGAGGTTTGAAAAGACACCAGAATCTCCATCAACTTTCAGAATCCTCTGTCCAGCTAGAGAAACACATGAGATGAAATAAGAACAGTACACAACCCATCGAATAAGTTCATAAGAAAGGTAGATGGTCATAATCCAGTAAAAACTGATACCTGTGTCACAGACGAATATGTGGTTCTGCAAGGTTGTTAATGAAGACATGAGACAAGCATATGAAAGCTCCTCTTGTGAAAAGGAAGCTTCAAACTGCGGTTGCAACCAATCACATGGAATCTGTTTTAAAAGGAATACTTTCTCCATGATCCACTGTCCACAGGTTTCCAAAATCTTTGGAAATCCTTCGTAAGAATTTTCATAAGCTAATATTAGACCTATAAGTTGACACAATTTAAACAAGAAACCAGGAGGCAAGAAACTAATTCCAAACCTTTTACAACTTCTATATGTCCTGAAGTCATATCCATGATCCAAAGAGTTTCAAAGCTGCAAATAAAACCAATTTATGATACCCACGCCTTTAGAATTACATAAATGTATGGTCGACAACAAATATGTAGCCCAGTAACTGAATATATTTAAGACATTGACACTGGACATAATCTTATTTTAGTGGAGACAGATGGACACTGAGCATAATCAGCATGCTCAAAATTATGTTCTATTTGCAAACTTCACACAGGATAACATACTTTTTTGGGCAGTAATATCTTTGCACTGCCTTAGCTGGACCAACATTGGCTAATTGAATTATTGATATGTTTTCACTCATAAAAATGAATATCTATGCTTTTATCCTTTCCCTTGATACAATTGTTGAGATATCTAAAAGGTTATAAATATTTGTGTATTCGTCATAACAGGGTCGGTAAGAAATTTCTAACATGTTTTCCACTGCTGCAACTAGTAGATCCAAAAAAGAAAATCTATTCTCATATACATAGCTCCCAATTTTATGCGGCTTTGCAAAAGGTAGTTAGCAGGCAGCCTTATCTCCAATTTTAGAGAGACTAATTCCTGGACACAAACCCACAAGACATTATTTAAACAAAAGGCACTCGCCATCACAATAAAGTCTGACCTCAAAAACAAATTAGTACAAATACTATTTTCCTCATCACTACTACTAATTCTGAGAATAAAGCAGAAAATAATCTCTCTTCATAGCCCCCCCACACCCCCCCCCCCCCCCCCCTTTTCCCCCAATTCACCTATGTTGAAAACCTTTTTCACTTTTGAGCCTAGATGTAGAGGCCCCTGGGACTGCAGCAGTACAGTACAGACAATACTTCAGATTCTAGAATCTCCAACAATGAATACATAAACAGCTGCTAAATTCAGAAAATAAAAGAACTAAATCCTTGCCCTTCACCGCACTAATAAAATAAAAGCTCAAATTCAAAAACTATGCCAACCCAAGAATACTTATAACTAGACTTTTAAAACCTTACAACTTTTTCTTCAATTGGACTTACATATTGATCTAAATAAAATAATTCTTGAATTGACAAAATTTTGAAGTAGCAACAAATTAGTCTTCCAAGGTTGCAGCATTTGGAGAAAAGAAACAAGTAACTACAATTTCCTGTAGAAGTTATAGTTACAAAATAGTGTCCTTTACCTGCGGTTTATGATTAATAAAGTATCATCCTTTGATTTCATCAGATGCCAAGGGAACATCAAAGATTCAGAATCCAAATCTTCAGATTTTGTATCGACACTTCTTCCTAGACCCAGCTTGTTCACGATCCAGGTCCATAAACCATTACTCTTTTTATCAATGTTGCTTGTTGGATAGAGAGTCTCTAAAATTCTCTTTCCCATATCAGCTCTCCTGATGGCATGGTTCTTAGTAGACAGACAAATGCAAGTAAAATTATTAGTTAAAAAAATGTAAATAAAATGTCTAGTGAGAAAAAACAGCATCTCTCATTTAACAAAAAGAGCAGTCATATAGAGAACTAATAGTGAAAAGCAATTTGCTGAGCAAACCTAAAAGAATTTGTGAATTCTAGTTGAGAAGAATTTAAAATTACTATGCCTCAATTATTACTCTTGGTTTGCTATGTAATCTATAGTTTGTAATCTATAGATAATGCAAGTATACATTTTCTAGTACTTAACAAGGAAAAATACAGAATTTATCACTGGCAATAACAAATTTCAGTGAAATATTAATAAGAGTAAATTTGCTGTGAAAAAAGAATCTAATACAAGGCACAAGAAACCTGTTGCCAATCAGAAATTATTCACAATCAGAGGACTCGTGAACTAATAAACTAAGGCAACAATATCAGATTATATGACCATATTGATATCATTACTCATTTACTCATTCACGTGGCAATTGGTTGATCAACCAGTAGTCTTTATTACCTTACATCTAAGATGAAAAACCAAAAAATTGTGCTCCATTAACAGTAAGTAGAGAAGGATTATTATTATAGATGATATCTATTACTTTTTCCTCCAAAAGTCTGGCAGAATCCATCAATAATCAGATGGTGCAGCAGAGTTGTACAAAAGTTTCAAAAGGCTGGGTTCTTAAAGAGATTGTCAATCAGCACAGTTTTATCTGCCTAGAATATATCGAACTCAAGGGTCTTGATACAAAATCTGTCATATCATAATTAGCTATTCAATAAGTTCCAAATGTATACCTCTGAATCCACAAAATATAGGCAATCATCTACAGTATGATAAAATGAAGCTGCTGGACGGACCAACTTGGCAGACTCAAATGCTCCATCCTCAAAACCAGGGGAAGAACCAATCTGAAACATAAATAACGAATATCAGAATATAGATTTAAATTTTTTTTTTTTTTTTTTTTTTTTTTTGCAGGGACGAAATTTGGGATGACCAGAACCCAAGGGAAGGAAAAATAAAAGGGTAATCTGAATGCATCACGAAATTTAAAACAAAATAGAGGACTGCACAAAAATTACAAAAATTTAAATACTATTAACTTGGATTACTTGGTATACAAAATCAAATGAGTTTGACTCAGTAAATGGTAGAACTGCCTAACAAGGCAGTCAAGTCTTAGGGGAGTGGATTCCAGCAGAAAACGACCCACTGGTGTCTTGCCCCAGCTCAGAGAAGAGCATTTCTGAGGAGCATTGTTCAGTGGGAGGAGCAAGCCACTTTACAGAGAAGCTTCCTTGCCTTGCAGGAACAGCTTCAGGCTTCAAGTAATTTCAAAAGTTTGCTTCTCTTATTCTAAGATAGTCTAAGAAGTAGTTCCTCAAGTGATCCTTATGGTCGTCTCTTTCTTAGTTTATTAATCTCCAGCACACTAATTCTCTTTATAGAATCCTTCATGTCAGATAGAACTGGTCTTGCTTGCTCTCAGTAGTCCACATATCTTTCTGATTCTTCTCCTTCTATAAGAATAACAGATCCGCCTCTAGTCAACTAATCCCATTAACCATATAACTTGAAAAGAGTGTGTCATATTAGAGGAGAATGATCAGAAATGTCCTTTAGTTACCAAAGCCCCAGTCTATTTATAGTAAATACAGGATTTTTGGGCCAACAAATCACAATATAGTTTTTTTTGATAGGTAATAAGACTTATTAAATGAAATGAATGTGTTCACGATGATGACCACTCTGAACATGAAACATATACATAGAACTCAAGAGCTAAAGCTAACAAAATGCAAAAAATCAGGAATGGAAAGACATTGCGTAAACCCCAAATCCGAGCCCACTAAAACAAAGTACCAAATAAAAGAGATTTCAAGAGATCTAAGGGTCTCTCCTTATCTTCAAAGGTACGGGTATTACGTTCCTGCCAAACTAACCACATTAAACATGCTGGAACCATATCCCAAGTAGTTGATAGGTGCTTCCCAGATCAATTCCTTCATGCAAAAAGAAGAGAACTAACCGTCTTCATCATTACCCATTGGATCCCAAACACTTGAAAAACTTCACTCCATAGAGCATGAGCAAACTTACAATGGAGTAAAAGATGGTCCACAGATTCCCCCTCACAACGACAAAAGCCACACCAATTAACTAGGGACTCACCTCTCTGGACAAGATATCAATTATGAGTATCTTTCCCTAAGCTATTGTCCATGAAAAGAAAGACACCTTTTTAGGCACCTTTACACACCAAATGATCTTCCGAGGAAAGACATCAGTAAGAGAACTAGACAAAAAATTATAATAGGGGCGCACATCAAACACACGAGTCCGAGTCAACTTCCAACTCAGACTAATCCCCTTCACCCCTCATCATATGGGAATAAAGAAGCTGAGAAAAAGAACATATACCCTCCTACTTCCCAATCATGTAAATCTTGGTGAAATTGTAAATTCTAGCTCCTACTTCACCCTTCTAATGCAAAAACAACCAAATTAGAAATTTGGGCTTCTTTAAACTGAGAACAAGCAAACAAATCTAGAAACAAATCCTTTAGAGGAGTATGTCCACTCCAAGGATTGTACCAGAATCAAATACGATGACCTTCCCCCACATCATACACTACCTGTCTAAAGAAATTCTCTACTCCTCCCCTAATACTCTTCCACATCCCACAGCCATGACTCTCTCTTAAATCTCTAGTGCACCAACCTTTTCCAGTCACACCATATTTAGTTGCTATAACCTAACGCCATAACCTATTACTTTCCTTCCCAAAGTGCCATAACCATTTTCCAAGCAAAGCTTGGTTAAACAATCCAATCCTCCAGATCACCAGCCCACCTACTTCCACTGGCAAACAAACTTTATTCCAAGCGACTAAAGGAAATTTAAAGGCTTCCTCAGAAGCCCCCCAAAGAAAATTCATTTGAATCATTTCTAGTAGTCTAGCCGCCATAGCTTGAGGGATATTGAACAAAGATAAAAATAGGTAGGAAGGCTTGAAATAGTACTTTTTAACAAAGTAAGTCTGCCACCTTTTGACAAATATAGACGTTTCCAAACAGAAAACCTCCTATCCATTTCTTTCTAAAATATGATTCCAAATAGAAGAATCATTATAATGGGAAAGAGGCATATCCAAATAAGTCCTAGGCAAGCTACCCACCTTATAACATAAAGCACGAGCCAAAGCATTTGGATTCCCTACCTCACAAACTGGAATAATCTCTAATGTAAGAGGCAATGAGAAGACAGATTTATTATATTTTTTATTTGATTTTAAGTATCACAGGCAATTTTGTAATTTCATAATACTCTGGAATGTGCTATGCCAACAGTTCATTAGATCTTCTTTTGGGTTTTATTTAAGTTTGGTTATTTAGTTGGGCTTAGTAGTAAAAGCTTAAGAAGTCCAAGTCCAAGTCTTATTAGGGTTTTAAGAAATCCTAGTTTGGTTATTTAGTTTGATTATTAATGAATGTTTTCAGAATTTAAGAGTTATGCTTTCTTTTATGGTTTGTGTGATGCAATCTTCTCCGAGGTGTGATGCCAAGGAACCCTCAGTGTGATGCTTAGGAAGTCTAGATGTGATTCCTAGAATTTATCTATTTTCTTTAATTTTACTATTTGCGATTACTGTTCACATCGCTGTTCACAGCAACCCAAATCTTGATTTTCAACTTTGTTTTCATTCCCAAACCCTATTAATCCTTGTCCCCTTTGAAGACCCTATAATCCCTATTGTTTTATAGCCTATTCCCCACCAAAACCTAACCATAATCCTTCAAAACCCAAGCTATACCAGATCTGCCTTGGTGTTCTAAATCAGAGTTTGTTGTTCCCCCTTGTCCTACATCAATCTCACTCTTACCAACGTTGACTTTCAAGCCCATAATAGCTTCAAAGAAAATCAACACCATTCAGCATCACAACACCAATCACAAGATAGTTCGCCCTTGATTTGTGTTGATCATACAAAATAACTGAAGGTTAGGACTGCATCGGTCACTCTGCCTATCTTCATTTTGAAGTATTGGCCATCCATTTAAAATCAAATGTAAAATTAAATTTTAAAAAAAGTCCAATGAGAGTAGTGATCATGGGAAGGTATTTTTGTCCCCCAAATGAACTTCCTGGCTCAAACTTTTTTGAAAGAACTCAAATAATCAGTATCAAAAGTTCAGTAGACAACAGTCTTCAAACCTATACTACTGTCTTTTGACAGTCAATTTTGCACAAATGGTTAGTTGCTGAATGCCTATAGTTGAATAAAAGTAAAGGTGGCTTTGTAAAAACTAAACTTGTTATGTATTTGTCTTGAAATTAAAAGAAAGAGTTAAATTGTGTATATTATAATATAATCTTGAGATAGGCAGCTCTTCTTTATAGAGTCCCACACGTCCTTCTTCATTGTAGCTCTCATGAAAGAATATCGTACAGAATTTAACCAGAAGAACAATCATACATTACGTATGGAAATGCATTCCAAGAAATCTAGAAGCACTTATTTGTTTGAATATGCTTAGAAGTTGAATTATTTTGCCTATGAAAAAGAATTTGAATTACATTGTATTTTTAGACAACACTATATTTACAAGCATGACTTCTATTATTTTTTATTTTTTATTTTTATTTTATAGAAGTGTGACTTTTATTGTTTAAAATAATCTTATACATTTAGTAGATATAAAATCAACAATTTAACCCTTATGGATAATTTTCTACACCCCCCACCTCCAAAAAAAAAAAAAAAAAAAAAAAAAAAAAAAAAAAAAAAAAAAAACCCTTAAACACTGATAAACATATTTTTGGTTGAAAATAAGAATTTTATTTTTCTAAACTAATTCAATATGGCTACTTTTTTAGAGAAAGAATGAATTACATATCAGATTAGTAATTTCCATACAAGATATGTGAGAATTAACATTCCTACAAAAAAGTGTAAGTATTCCCTAATTTTATGGTAATTGAGATGATCACAGCAATTGTAATTCTTCATAACGTTGTCAAATCAAATGAACAACTCCATTTTCGAGAATTAATAATTCTCATTTTAATTTCATATTTGCAACAAACCCTTGTCTTTATCATTAAGTTATGCGTGTAAAATTTGTTTGTGCATGCATGCGTGTGAGGGTCCTGTCCTGTGAGAGTGTAAGTGTGACTGTGTGCGTGCATGGACATATGTGTGTTATTTGGGATATCCATTTTATTTTGTTACAAAAAACCAAACAATAAAACCACCAGTAAATAAAAGATTTAAAACTGAATTGCATTTTGACATGAACCCATTTAAAGGTTTTCATACATACACAATCCAAAATCTTTCCGTTGCCATTTAATATGATTATTCGATGATGATTACTGTCTGAAAGGAAGAGACGATTGCTGCTTTCATCTGCAGAGATGCAACCTGTAATAAACAATGGCAGATATTGAGAAAATTAGATAAGTATTTTATTGCAGCATGAAGAACTAGTAAAGATCACATCACAACTCCTGATCTAAACAAGAAAAATTAAATCAACTGAACCAATTTTCATTATTTACATATTATCTCAAGATTTTGCCTTGACGTGATCTTGATTCAAAACCTAATTTAGGTTCATTAAAATCTCAATGACGGTGAAAAGTCATGTCAAAATGTTCAAATAACAGGTATCAAGTTGATCCTGAAATATGCTGAACAGCAGCTTGAAATAAATGGTATCACCATGTTCTTATTAGTTAATCCAAGCCCTGACTAATAATCCTAGATTTAAGTGATTTCAAGTGTTCTATTTTTTGGTGGACAAGAAGACTATAAATTTAAAAGGTCAACAGGAAAATCATCACTAAGATATAAGTTTGTTTGGCATGGCAACAGCTTTTTTTATCAGCTTTTAGCTTTTATATACAGCTTTTTAAAACCTTATTTTTCGAAGTACAAGAATACTTTTGCACACTTTTAGTAAAAAGCTAAATAAGCTGATGTCAAACGTATACAAAATGGCGTTTGATGGTTACTATTAGAATAGGACAAAATTCTGCCTCTTTTATGAACACAAAAGCAAGTATAAGTCACACATGAGTACAAACACACACACATGCAAAATTGTCAAAATTCTTTCAAGCCTCCCCACACAAAAATATACACCTAGTTCAATAACATATTGTACATGCCACTTTTTCAAACAAAAAGAAAAGGCAAGTAGTATAAAAGGTATCTTGAACACGCACAGTTACAGAACCACAACTTCCATTTCCTAAAACAGAAAGCCTAAAGTGAGTAAAAATGATAGCTATCATGTCTAGTTATCAACATAATTGTCAAAATTCCTTCAAGCCTCCTAGTGGCACTTATGCGCTAGGTCATGGTACATAAATACATACAACTCTTGAATGTATGTAAATATGTATATAAAAGACCAAGTCTTCTACATATGATATAACAATAACAATCTTCCAATCATGCCACAATAAGAGGATGAGATGGTCATTAAAGGTAGGACAAAATAAAAATATCCTACGAATTGGTTGGTCTTATTTTTTATCAATGTGAATAACCAATAAATACTCAGGGTTCTCCATGAGCAAAAAGTAGTCTATAAGAATATCCAAAGTCAGATGTAAAGTGGAAAATTAAAGCAGTGATCAAAAATGATATCTTTTGCAAGCAGCATCTTAGGAGCCGGGCTTCCCTTTAATTTTTTTAAGGGAAATAATGCCCTGGTATGCTTAATTCAGAAATCTCTTTTTGCTATTCGTTTGTATATTCCACATGTACTGGGATAATAATACCAAAAAAAATAATTAAAAAGAAAGCAGAAGAACCCTAGTACACATGATGCATATCATGAAGACATTCAACCATATTCATAATATGCCAAAAGGCAAATGAAACCAAATGGAAATTCAAACAACAAATCATGATTTGGAACATTTTACCTGGGAAGTACAGAAGCAAATTCTGCAAAGAACATAAATATGGCTCCTTAGTGATCTCAGCTTTCTTAAACCAAGTGCTTTTCAAGTTATGGACAAACCTAGACTCATCAGGTTGCACACCAAACTCCTCAACAGCTGCAAACAAGCACACATATTGAAAATGCGTTCATGTAGATCTCCCATGCATTTCAAAAACAAAAAGTTGTCATATCAAGTAAACAATAATAGTATATAACAATTAACCACGAGAAACAATAGACAAAAAAGAAAGGGTAATGCATTAATGACCCTGGTATTTGAATTCTTTTAGTTTGTTGAAACATGAAAACTCATTGGAAGCAGCCCAAGGGGGCGCAACCAGGTATAGAGAACGTAAGCAAGGGCAACACCACCAGAGAAGAAGTACATCAAATTCAAAAGGAGGTATTACGCAACAAACCAATTTATAATATACTTTATAATTTCACATAATTAATTGGAGGATGTTTCTGCTTAAATTTTTTAATACAAGAAGTACAAAGTGCTACGGTGTGGAAGATAACAGCAAACATGCATACCTTTGTTAAGAATTCCAAGATCTAGGCCCTTCTCATGGTAAATGACTTTACTCCTAGAATCTTTAAATAGAATATAACATGCAACATTTGCCACCTACATACATTAGCCAAAAATAATGATGTAAATGTAATCAACTATCAACAGCGCTAAATCATCTACAGTTTAAAAAAGAATAAGATAAATTGCAAAATACACCCCTGAAATTTAGAGTTGCTTGGATTTTATACCCTAAAGTTTAAGATTTTTTTTTTTTTTTATGACATAGGAGAACTTCACTCGGATTAGTTGCACATCGCAGAGCATACTGTACAACAATCCTCACTGTCAATCAAACTCCTACAAGCAACTGACCCCACCTGCTAGAACCAGTTACCCGGTAATCCAGGGGCTTTTCACCCATGACGAACTAAGCAGTTTATCCTCATGTTAGTTTAGATTGTTAAGTGACACGTTGGTGTGTTGATAAGTATATTTTTTTTGCCGTTGTTTCACTTAAAAAAAAAAAAAAGGCACAAAGTCGTTTCACCCAAACTAAAAACACAAAACTCTAGTGCCAGTATGACACTGTTTTAGTAACTCAACCTATTCCCAAATTCAAACCCCAAAAACCATATCATAACCCATCCAACTAATTTGATGATCTCTAAGTCCTTTGATCTCTCTCTCTCTCTCAATTTAACTATACTATAAGTTGATGGTGATGAAGAACATTTATTAAACTTTATTTCTCTAAAAGAATTGGAATTTGATTGCCCCCATAGTACATTCTCAATGTACTCGGGTTGGCTGTTTTCCGTTTTTTAATAAAATTTTCGTTACTTATCAAAAAAAAAAAAAAGAATTGGAATTTGATGGGTTTTGTATGTGTGTTTTTGCTAGCCAGGGCTTTGGTGATCAGATCGGAAGAGAAAGGACAGGTGATGTGTGAATAGAGATTGATCAGAGGGTGCACATTACCCTGGGAATGGTTGAATTGGGGGTAATGTCAACGTGGCTATGCTTATGCTAAGCTAAGTGGAGCTTTGTCAATTGCAATTTGCTTCAATTCTCTTCTTTGTCTCTTTTCTTTCTTTTGGTTGGGGTCTTTTTCTGTTCTTCAAGTTAAAAGGAAAATTTTCACCTAACTGTCTTCTTTTGCAAATCTCTTTAAGCTTTATGACAACACCAGGTGGGTTTTAATTTGGCTTCGTGGGTCTGCTCTGAAACAGTGTCGTACTGGCACCAGTTTTTTTTTTTTTTTTTCCTCTAGTTTGGGTGAAACATCTCTATGCTAGCTCTACTTTTTGTTTTAAGTGAAGCAGTGTCGTTTTAGGGCTGATTTGGCAAAAAATATACACATCAGCACACCAACGTGTCACTTAACAATCTATACTAACAAAGGGTGGAGTTTTGCTAAGGAACCAAACTTTAGGGTGTAAAATCCAACTTCTCAAACTTCAGAGGTATACTTTGCAATTTACCCAAAAGAATAAAACATAGAAAGAAAGCAACAAAGCGATTTCCTTGCAGCATTCTGCTCTTGCCAAATGCCCCACATGAGACAATGTGAGATCGCTCTCCAAATCGCCACACTAACACCTACTAGACTTTCCTTGCCAACTTGCTAAAGTTCCACAACATCCTTAGGCATAACCCTCTGAACCTTGAAAATAGAGAATGCCATACTCCAAAGTTTGTGAGCAACAGGGCAATAGAGTATATGATCGGTAGTCTCCACATCCCCCTTATACATACAGCACCAATCAATAACAATTATTTGACACTTCTTGAGGTTGTCAATAGCTAGAATTCTCCCCAAATCAAATGAAAAATTGACCTTAGGAGGAACTTTAGGCTTCCATAGACTCCTCCAGGGAAAAGGCGAATGGGGTGTAAAAAGTAATATCTCATAACATCTTAACCTCAAAGAGATTCCGTGAAGAAGGATTCCAACACAAAGTATCCACCCCACCCTCCCCTATCTTCCCTAAATAAAGGAAATCCATAAAAGAGGCCACTGACTACAGTTCCCAATCATGAACCTGTCAAACAAAGTAATATCCCAGTGGGTAAGAGTCCCAATCATACCTTAAAAGACTACCACTGCAGCATCCTTATCTCTTGCAATACTGAATAGATTTGAGAACCTCTCTTGTAATGGTTGTCCGTCATACCAGGAGATATGCCAAAACTTAAAAAAAAAAAGCCATTGCCTACCTTGAAACTAGTAAACTGGTAAAAGCCTTCCCCTACCCTTCCTTATGAATTTGCAAAGACTACCCATATGGACCTTGAGTTTTGTTCGAGCACCGTCTTCCCCACATGCTTTCGTATTTGTGCTCCACCACTATCCTCCACAAAGCCTCTCTCAGTTGTGTACCTCCATAGCCACTTCCTTAACAATGCCTGATTGAACAAAACTAAATTCCTGATAGCCAAAACACTACTTTGAAGGGGCTCACACACACATCTCCAACTAACCGAATGATACTTGAACTCATCACCAAATCCACCCCACAAGAAATCTCTTTAGAGCTTCTCTACCCAACGAGCAACCCTATAGGAATAGGAAATAGTTAAGTAATAGGTTGAGAGGTTGGATAAGGTGCTCTTTATTAGCGTCACTAGGCCTCCCCTAGAGAGACATTCTTTTCCAACCAGCCAATCATCATTCCATCTTATGAAGCATTGGAATTCCACACAGCCTTTTCTTTTAAGGCAGATCCTAGAGGAAGACCATGATTTCTCATCAATGACTTAAAAGCCTTGCAACCTAAAATACCAACTAATGCTTCAACATTCAATCCATCACCTACCGAAACCAGCTTGAATTTCCCCAATTTTATCTTTAGACCAGCGACTGCTTGTAAACACACACACACACTGTTCAAATCCCACATTTGTTCATAGTCAACCTCACAAAATATTGACATATTATCAACAAAAAGAAGATAGGATATCATGATCACATTATAAGATATGCATCCCACAGTGAATCCCAACAGGTAATGCCCTCCAACTGCCCTCTCCAAAAACCAACTCAAAGCCTCTATAATGACGATAAATAACAATGGAGATAACGGAGCCCCTTGTCTCAACCCCCAAGAACATTAGAAAAAAAAAAAAAAAAAACACTCAAACTATCATTTACCAAAATTTAAAACCGAACTATGGAGATCCATGCATAAATCCACCTCCTCCACTGAGGACTAAACCCAAATCTTCGCAATATAAAAAAAGATCGTACCTAGTGCATAAAGCTCCTACTTTTGTGGGGTCTAGGAGAGGTCCTAATAAACAGCCTTACCCCCAATTTTTTTTTGGAGATAAATACAAAAATTCCAATGCACATGATCATAGGATTTCTCCAAGTCTAACATACACAACAGCCATGGCACACCAGATTTCAAACTATTATTTAAACATGCATTGGCAATAAAAATTGAATCCAGGATCTGTTTCCCTCTAAAAAAAATGAGTTAGACACCACTTTCTCCAACACCATCTTCAACCTATTGGATAATACTTTGGCCATGATTTTGTAGACCCCAATGATTAAGGCCAAAAATCCTTAATCTCAAAAGCCCCTGATTTTATTTTATTTTTTGGGAATAAGATCAATGAAAGTGGCATTGATGCTTTTCTCAAACGCAGCATGTTCATGAAAATAATAGTGAAGAACCTTTCATGATGCCCTGCTTCAAAATGCTCCAACAAGACTAGAAGAACACCATTGAGAAATCATCTGTTACTAGAGCAAGCTTTGTCACCACTCATGTTTTTTACTGCATCAAAGACTTCCTCCTTTGTGAAGCCTCTATCCAGCCAATTGGCCTCCTCTTCCTCAATGGAAGAGAAAGGCAAACCACCCAGCAAGGGACGTCGATCTCCATCTTCAATGTATAATTATTGATAGGAAGCTACTACTTTTTAGTTAATATGCCTCTAGTTTGCAAATTCCTCCCCATTCGCAAACAACCATCCTCTGCCTTGAACCCCACAACCCCACCATCCAACTATTTATTATGCCTGAAGAAAGCGCTAGTTGTGTATAACTCATTGGCGGTGAAAGATGATTTTACTATAGGGCTCTTTTGTGTTTAAGCAATGTCTAATGAGCTAATTTTTGGCTTTTGGTCAATACCCCCTATATAACTCAATTGGTGGCTAAAGATGATTTACTATAGGGCTCTTTTTAGTTAAAGCAATGTCTAATAAGCTATTTTTTGTAAACCACTTAAATATTTAAGACTTAATCAACCCAATCCAAGATTTATTTAGCCTAAAGTAAAAATAAAAATAAAAATAAATCTAAATAAGCCCACAAAGGCTTGGATAACAGGGAATAGGATCCTAAACAATCCAACTAATACTGCCCAGATCCTCGTGTGATTTGGATCATTTGGGTAAATTGGGGTCATAGGATCCTACGATTCGAAATGAAATTTTGACTTCATTCTAATTCAATAAAATATGATATTACTAGGATAAATAAGAGGTGGAAAGAAGGTTAGCAGATGGAAAAGGTTGTATCTCTCCAAATGGGGTAGACTTGCTCTCATAAAAAGTACTTTATCCAATTTACCTATTTATCTCCTTCCCCTTTTTCCTGATTCCGGCGAATATAGTGAATCGTATAGAACAACTTCAACGAAGTTTTCTTTGGAGTGGTTTGGGAGATGATTCAAAACATCACTTGGTGAATTGGTTTAAGGTATGCTTTCCTATCCAGTCTAGGGGTCTAGCAATTCGAAATTTGAGATATTTTAATGAAGCGCTATTGGGAAAATTGCTGTGGAGATTTGGGTATGAGAGAGAGGCATTATGGAGAAGGGTTATAAGGGTTAAATATGGAAGAGGGAGGTTGGTGCTCTAATTCTGTTCCAGGCTCCTAGGGGGTGAGTTTATGGAAGACTATTAGTAGTGGCTGGTCAAGACTATTAGTAGTGGCTGGTCTACTTTAGAGGCAAGTGATAGAGATGAAATATAGATGTGTGTGGGTGGCTGGTGTACCAGATCTGTTTTTGGTCTTTATGGTGTTGGTTTGTGGAAAAATATTAGTCAAGGATGGCCTTCTATTTCACATTTCATTTTGTATGATATTAGAGATGGGGCAAGGGTGAAGTTTTGGCATGATCATTGGTGTGGGGAGACATCTCTTGCAGCCAACTATCCTAAATTGTTTCGATTTTTCCAAAATAAGTAGGCAACTGTGGCTGAGCTTATGAAGTCTGCTAATGGGGTAATTTTTTGGGATGTAAGTTTCTTTAAGGGTTGTCATGCTTGGGAATTAAAGGTTGTGTCGAGCTTCATGGATACCATTTATGGCTCTTCAGTAAGGGGTTTTGGTGAGAATAAGATGTGTTGGAAACCAAATAGAAATAAGGGGTTCATGGTTAATGATTATTATAGTCTTCTAGTGGGCTCTAATGATAGTTGTTTTCCATGGAAAAGTATTTGAAAGCAGAAGATCCCTTCTCAAGTGGCTTTCTTTGTTTAGGAAAATGCTTGACGATTGGCAATTTACGAAAAAGAAAGGTCTGGCTATTAGATTTGTGTTATATGTGCAAGTGTAATGGTGAATCAATTGACCATCTCTTGCTTCATTGTTCGGGTACTATGGATTTGTGGTCTATGGTTTTTGGTTTATTTGGAGTAAGCTAGGTTATGCCGCAGTTTGTTGTGGGGCTCCTAGCTTGCTGGCAAGGCAGGCTGGGACGTCATTGAAATGGTCATATATGGTTAATTGTCCCCCATTGTTTAATGTGGTGTCTTTGGAGGGAAAGAAATAGTAGGTGTTTTGAAGATAATAAGAGATCTATACCAGACCTCAAGTTATTTTTCTTAAAACTTTATTGGATTGGTTGCTCGCTTTGCGAAACCAATATTTCACCTATTTCCTTGATTTTCATGATTCTTGTAATTTTTGTACTTGATTGTTCCTTTTTTATATCAATAAAACTTATTACTTGTCAAAAAAAAATTTGGTCATCATCGTAATAATGTTATCTAGATGGTTGTCCCTCATTCTATGAAGCACGGGTGCGTTTCGGGACTCGGGTGCGGGTGCGGGAGCGGGTGCGGGACTCGGCAATTTTTGAAAAAGGTGAGTGCGGGTGCAGCGGGACTCGACGATTAAAATATTATTAAAAATATTTTTATTTATATTTTCTATATATTTTTACTACTAAAATATTCTAAAAAAATTGAGGAATGACAGATTTAGGATGTTTGGGCCTCATTAGAAGTAGATTTCGGCTGTTCCGGCGATTTTAGGTGAAAATTTCGGCCTGTTTCGGCCGTATCGGTCCGTTTCGGCCGTTTCGGTCGCCGGCCGATACGGCCGATACGGCCCTTTTCTGGCCGAAATTGGCCCGGTTCGGCGCGAATCGGCACGAATCTAAGCCGATTCGGCGCGAATCGAGCTGAGTCGGCGCAAGTCAGTGAAAAAAAAAAAAAAAAAAAACTCAGACGCGGCACCGACGCGCAGGCAGCCGCGTCGAACGCCGCACCCCGCGTCGGGCCACGTCGGACTCCGGTGCGGCACCCTCCCAGCCGCGTCCGTGCTTTCTAGCCCTCATTGTTTGATGCGGTGCATTTGGTGGGAGAGAAACGGGAAGATTCTAAAAGGGGACAACAGCCGACTTAAAACTTTTCTTTTTTAAAACACTATCAAATTGGATGTCTATCATAGGAAGTCTTTCTATTTTTTCAGTTTATGATTTGATGGATTTGATGGATGCTTGTAATTTGTGCATTTGATTGTTTTGGTTCCCTACTGTATACTTCCCCTATACTTGGGTGGCTCCTTTTTATGACTTTGAATAAAATTTTCTTTACTTATCAACAAAACAAAACTAAGGTGATCTTCTTGAATATTTTGGTACTCTATAAATCTATATTTTTAATAATTATCATCTACTTAGATTTTTAATAATTTTTTTTATATGATATGGAACCTCACCACGGATACATGACCCCACCTGCCATAATCATCTATCAACTATCAAGTTATCCAAGGGAACTCCTTGTGGGGATCGAACCCAGAATATCTAGGTCTACAACTCATCCTAAGACTCCAACCACTACTATGTACCTCAAAATCTTAAACATCTCTCTTCTCTGGTTCCTTATACTCTCCAACTTATAAAACTATGAACATTGCATGCATGACAGGAGGTTTTTGCTAATGCCATTTTACCCAACAACAAGGCCAGGAAATAAAGTTCAACCAGAACAAGTTAGCCGGCCTAATACAACATAATAGATGCGACACTTTTTGCACTCAAAAGGTCTTAATATAGCCTGAAAATCTGAACAAAGAATTTATACCTCACCTCAGGAAATGTCTTGTTAGACAATAAAATTGGAAATGTGATGTATTCCTTCATTATAAGTTGGACTAGGTGACTTTGATCAATAGGAGAGCAAACTGAACTGCCACACTGAAGACCCATAATATGAAGCTGAGGGAACCTAGAACAGGGAAAGAGGGAGAAGGAGTCAGAAGAAACTTTTAGATAATAAATTCACCCAACTCAACTGGAAAGAAATAACTATGTGAACTTATTCTACCTTTGCTGAAGTGACTTTACTTTTAAAAGCATAGAGAGAGAGTTTGAATCAATTATTGAATTGTCAAGAAACTGTCCAGCAACAACCAAGAAGGTTCCAACTCTCTTGAAGGAATCCTTGCTTTCACCAAAATTCAACCAACAATGATAGGGACCTGTGCACTCAGTATGTCAAGAAATCAACTATGAGGAAGCAGGAAAAGGAGTATACCAGAGTCCAATTAAATTTACAAACCCAATCATTCTAGACGAGAAAAACAATTAATTGATATCTATCATATCTATTTGTCACTTCAGCGCAAAAAAAGATAGATAAGGTACACAAGAAATTTACATGAGTATCTTTCAACAATTACACTCTAAAATATATACTATCAATAACATCAGGGAAAAAAAGAGAGAAATACCTACAGTAGATATACATGCTCTCAAAAAGAAAGCTTAACACAGTAGAATGCAAAAGGCCATTAATGAGTCGATCTCCAAATATTCCCCATAAAACAGTGTATTTCATTCCAAATATTAAAACCTTTTTGTCCAAAATGCTCATTCTAACAAGGTCTAATTACAAGTATTTATAAAAAATATTTCATTGAAGTTCTTATTTTATAAATTAATTTTAGTTTTCTAATCAGGGGATAGAATAGAACTACAATTTCTGCTACAAGAAAATAAAAATAAAAATTAATGAGTAATGAAATTTTTATTGCTATCAAAAAATAGAGTATACACATAGTATGCAACTAGGGACCATACAATCAATCGCACAAATTACATGAATCAATCAAAACAATAACACATCATAAATACTAACTATGCAAAACTGACATCCAATCCAACGGAGTCCTAAAGATAAATAAGTTGAGATCAAGCAAATGCAGGGCAGCCATCCACAATTGAACATGTTGAAGATGCTGAAAACAACCAGCCAACAAGCAAACAAGTCATCCAGCATCACCCAACAAACTCCAAATAAACCCAACACCATAGACCACAAATCCACAGCAATAGGACAGTGAAGTAAGATATGATCTAACTATAATTTCTGCAACTCAATAGACAAATTCAATCTTAGTTTTTTCTCACCTTTTCTCTCCTTTTTTGCAATCCTAAATAAAAACTTCCCTTTTCTCTACCAAAACCCTAGCCATTTTTGAACCTTTCCTTTCTTGCTAAGTTTTAAATTTTAATTCCATAATTCTCTTAACCCTAAACCAGCCACAACCTACCCCGACATTGCCTTACGCTCTCTCCCCCAAAGAAAATGACATCACTATTTCCTCTCAAAGCAGTAAAGAGGCCACCTCAAACTTTCTATAACACAACCACCTCCAAAACTTCCCAACATCACAAGCACTGACGATATATTCCCAAGAAGCAATTTTTAATGTTTTGGAATGTGAGCGGCTTGCATGACCCCAATAAAAGAGTGGTGCTGAAGAACATGATTAAAGAATGGAGATGTGATGTGGTGTGCCTCCAGGAAACCAAAAAGGATTATTTTATTTTATAATTAATAAAATTTTATTGAAAGAGAAAAGGGCAAAAGTCCAAGTACACAGGAAGTATACAAGAACTACACAACAAAATTAAAGCCTAAATTACTAAGATTGAGGAACTCCAAAAAAGAACAACTAAGATTCCCAATATTTTTTAACCAATCAAAATGCGAGATCTAAGAAAAAGAACTTCAATTGAAGCAACACGGATTCAATACCTTCAAAGACCTAGAATTAGGCTTCTCCCAAATGCACCACAGACATAAAGTAACAGTGTACAATAAGTCTGTGCTTTGATGGCAATTAAACCACTACTCCAACAAGCTAGAAGATCTTTCTCCAAGTAAGGCATGACCCAAGAGACACCAAATAAAGCTTGAACTATGGCCAAACACAATGTAGGAGAAGACGGTTAATAGTCTCCCCTTTCTAACCCCTTACATTTTCCATCATGAGACACCAAATAAAGCTTAAACTACGGACCAAACACAATGTAGGAGAAGATGGTTAATAGTCTCCCACTAACCCCTTACATTTCCAAACAGTTCCTTAATCCATTTCGGCATTTCCTGAAAATAATATTTGAAAGCTTTAAAATTCTTAGCAGTACAAAAACCAGATAAGCCTTGAAATTATAGCTAATCCACCAAACTTTCACCTGTTCAGCAAAGCCACCTGCATGCACCACATATTCTCAAAGTTGAGGGGCTCCTTTCCTCAAAACCCCATAATCTAACATAATAGGACAATGATCAAATATCAAGCTATAAATTAATAGCTTCACTGTCACTTGCCCATTTTAAAAACGACAACTACTAGAACTACACATAACGTCTTTTCACTTGGTCTAATTCTTCCTCAGGTTCTAGAATTGATCATTTTCTTTTCTCCCACCATTGGGATGAGTACTTGTATCTCTCAAAGAAGCTTACCTAGAGTTTTATAGGATCACTTTCCTATTCAGTTAAGAGGGAGGGAATCAACAAAATGGGTGTATAGACCTTTTTGTTTCAAAAACATGTAGTTGAAGGCAGAGGGCTTTGTGGATAAGGTGAAGTCTTGGTGGTAAGCTTATTGTTTTTAGGGGACTCCTAGTTATATTTTGCCCATGAAGTTAAAAGCACTGAAATCGAATTTAAAGCAATGGAATGAAACGAAGTTTGGCAATGTCACAACAGGGAAACAGGATTTATGGAGGAAGTTGACTGACTTGGATGCTAAAGCAGAAAGATTTCCTTAATTGGGTTGAGGAGAAATTAGAGAAGGAAAGACTGCACAGATATTAAAAAGATTACACTGTTAGAAGAAATTAGTAAGAGACAGAAGTCAAGGGTATTGCATTTGAAGGAAGGTGACTGTAATACAAAGTTTTTCCATCGCATGGCTAACTCTAATCGAAGATATAACAGTAGTTCAAGTCTTCTGGTTCATGGGGCTTTGACATCTAATCAGGATTGAATTATTGACAGTATCACTCGGTTTTGTAGAAGTTTATACTTGGAACTACAAGTCACTAGACTTTCCCAGATATGTTGGAATTCCCTGGACTTTCCAGGGAACAAGCATTATGGTTGGAAAAGCCTTTTGAAGAAGCAGAAATGCATGAGGTTATAAGGGGCTTCAATGGAGATAAATCTCCGGGACCTGACAGTTTCCCAGTGGTTTTTTTCAATCTTGCGGGATATTCTCGAATCTGATCTTCTGGCTGTGTTCCAGTATCTTTATGACAAGAGCCAATTTGAGAAAAGTCTAAATGCTACCTTCATCACACTCTCCCCAAAAAATATTGATGCGGTGGAAGAGAGGGATTTCTGCCCTATTAGTTTGATTGGGGGTATACAATATCATTGCTAAAGTTCTGGCTATTCGGTTGAGTGTAGTTTTGGGAGATATCATTTCATCATCTCAGTACGCTTTTGTGCTGGAGATGCAAATTCTTGATTCTGTCTTGATTGCCAAAAAATGTCTGGATAGTAGATTAAAATCTGGCCAACCAGGAGTACATTGAATATTGGAGGTAGAGAGGCCATTTAATGTGAACTGGAGTTTTCTCCTTCTTTTGTTAGAGCATTGTGGTTTTTCAGAAAAGTGGAGGCAATGGATTTTTTTTTTCTGTTTATCTATAGGGGAAGCACTTGCACAGGTGCGGTACGGCAACACGGCAATTTTTGAAAAAGTAGGACATGAGTATGGCATGGATACGTATATTAATTAATTAATTATATATATATAGTTATATATTATTCAATAAAAGGAATAACTTGCAAATGAAAATTACTTGGAAATAGGAGTGGAGAAGGTTCAATAAAGCTGAAACTTTCTGCTCCCCTATTAAATATTATCACATGAAAGGCACACCGAAAAAAAAAAAAAAAAGTAAAAATAAATAGATCAAAATGCAAAACCCACCATCTAATTTCACCATTTATTATTTATTTCTTAATTTTTTTTTTAAATGTTAATTAAAAAAAATACCCAAAATTTAAAAATTAAAATAGCCCAGAACATGGAATAGAAATCCACATCCCCACCACTAGCCTAAACCAATATCTATGATGGAGAAAGAGAGAGAGAGAGAGATTGGAAGGGAGAGCAAGAGATGAAGAGGGAGAAAGAGAGCAAGAGATCGAGAGGTAGAAGGAGAAGAGATTGAGAGGGAGAGACAGATTGAGAGGTGGAGGAGGAGGAGATCGGCGTGAGAAGAAGCAATCAGGTTAGGATTTTTACCTTCCTTTTTCCCCCTTTCCTCACCGAGTCCCGGCCGTGTCCAATTATTAAAATTAAAAAAAAAAAAAAAAAAAAAAAAAGATGGGAAGGACATGCACGCAGCCATGTCGTACGCGTATCCGTGTCCCATACCTGTACAACACAGGCATGGTAAGCAAATTGCCGTTTTCGTGCTTTCTTGGTTTATCTACTGTCCGCTTCTCCATCTTGATTAATGGTTCACCTTGTGATTTCTTTGGAAGTTCTAGAGGGTTGAGACAAATTGATTCGTTGTCTCCATTGCTTTTCGTCATTGTTTGGGTAGAATGTTGGATAAAGCTATCAATGAGGGTTGTCTATCAAACTTCAAAGGGGCAACTTATAGGGATGTTCTTTAGTAGTGTCACATCTCCTCTTTGCTAATGATACTCTCATTTTTTGTGATGCAGACCTTGATCAGCTTCTTCTTCTCCGAATGGTGCTCATTTGGTTTGACGTTGCCTCAGGGTTTTTTTTTTTTTTTTGATAGGTAATATAAGAATTATTATTGATGAAAAAGGAAAAAGAAACATATGTGTTCATGAGAATGAACACAGCAAAGCACAAAACTGAACACCACAATTCTAGCAGATCTAGCAGCTTCTCAACCTAGAAGACTCAATACTAATAATTAAAATGACCTATCAAAGGTGCTAAGAAGGTCCGACATCAAAACTAGACCACAATTCTTGAATCTTTGTAATTTAATCTTCTTTTTTCTTGAGCTCTCTTCCTTGTCCTCATCACCCTGTCAATTCTAGACATAGAAGGTATCTCAGATTCCCTAAGCCAGGTAAAAGACGCCCCCCTCTAAAGGTAAATCGATAAGATAATTGTTCTCAATAAAATCGGAAAAAGCAAAAATAGCTGGGCTGAAAGAATCACATCCAAGTCTCTCACTCGGATATCTAATAATGTTGAAATCACCTATTAAAAACCATGCCATGTTCCATCTTGCATGCACACGTGCCAACTCTGCCCATAAAGATGCCCGTTGTCTATCGTCATTAGGGCCACAAACCCCTGTACAAGTCCATAGAAAACCATCTGCAACCCCCTTCTATAAAACACTAACAGAAAATTGTCCCACAACATCAACTTTTTCAAAAATCCTCTTATCCCAAACCAATAAAACCCCTTCTACTGTCTGAACCACATCCAAAACCACCCACTGTCAATAAGAGGACTACCCCGGAGACTCCAAACAACAGCAACATCTATAGAGGATAACTTAGATTCTTGGAAACAGACAATATCACATTTCAATTCCTTAAGAAGATTTCTACAAACTTCTCGCTTTCGAGAGTCATTAAGCCCCCTAACATTCCAAGATAAGAGTCGAAAATTCATTTATAAACACTAATAGCCCCTGAACCATTCAAAAATCCTCTATTCCTCCTAGAAGATAATCCATCATAATTCACAGAGGAAGCAAGCCCCCTAAGCTCTCTGAGACCTTTCTTCCCTAAATATGCAGGACGTTTAGGCACCCCATCATTTCTCACAGCAATGCATTCCAATTCCAAATATTCTGGTATTGGTGGATATTCAGGCTGCAAACAGGATCTCTTCCTATGAAATACTTAGGTCTTCCTTTGGGTGCCAATTTCAATAAGAGGACAATATGGAATCCAATTTTAAAGAAGATGGAAAGGAGACTTATAGGATGGAAGCAATTATATTTATCCCAAGGAGGCAGAGTCACTTTAATTAAGAGTACTTTATTGAGCTTGCCTAGCTACTCTCTCTTTATTTCAAATCCCTATAGATGTGGCTAACCGTATTGAACAACTCCAACCAAATTTTTTATGGTGTGGCATGGGGGAAGAGACTAAGTTCCATTAAGTTAAATGGCAGACTATTTGCACTCCACTTTCTTAAGGAGGTTTGGGTTTTAGAAAATTAAGACTTTTTAATGAAGCCTTGTTAGGAAAATGGTCGTGGCAGTATGGTTTTAAGAAAGATACTCTTAGGAGAAGAGTGATAGAGGAGAAATATGGTAGTGCATAGTGGGGGTGGTGTAGTAGCTCAATCCTTAGTCCCTATGGTGTTAGTCTATGGAGAACTATTACACAAGGTTGGCCGTCTTTGACTTATCACATTCACTATGAGGTGGGGGATGGAAAATGAGTGAAATTTTGGCAAGACCGATGGTGTGGGCAGACTTCTCTTGTTGTTTGTTACCCTGAGTTAATTAGACTTGACCGCAATAAGGATGCCAGTGTGGTAGATTTTATGCATTTCACCAATGGGGTTCTTCATTGAGGTCTCCACTCTATGAAAGCAATACAAGATTGGGAATTGGAGTCCTTGATGACTTTCATTACTACCATTTATGATTCGGAAATTAGGCAGATTGGAGAGAATAAGATGTGTGGGAAATCGGATAAGAAAAAGGGCTTCAAGGTAGGTGTTTATTACTGACTTTTGGACTCTGATATTGATACTGTTACTACTAATCATCTTTTCCCTTAGAAAATCATTTGGAGCTCCAAGGTCCCTTTGAGAGTAACTTTCTTTGTATGGACTACAGCTTTGGGTAATATTTTGACTATTGACAACTTAAGGAAGAGAAAGCTAAAGATCATAATTTCTTGTTATATGTGCAAATGTAATAGTGAATCTATTGACCACCTTTTGCTACATTGCCCCATTGTTTTAGAGTTGTGGTCCATGATTTTTGGTTTGTTTGGAGTTTTTTGGGTGATGCCAAAATCTGTAGTTGATCTTCTAGCTTGCTAGCAAGGTCACTTTGGTCGTCATTGAAATTGTCACATTTGGATGATTACCCACATTGTTTGATGTGGTGCATTTGGAGGGAAAGGAATAGCAGAAGTTTTTAGGATACCGAGCATTCTATGCCTGATCTAAAGTTATTCTTTTTCAGAACTTTATTGAACTAGCTGACTGCCATGAGGAATCTTTCTTTCTTTTCTATTGTTGACTTATTTGATGTATGCAATTTTTCTAACTGATTGTTTCACCCTAGTATATTTCCTATATACTTGGATGACTCCTTTCTATTACTAATCCAAAAAATAAAAAAATTTCTTTACAAATTGTAATAGTTGAAAAACGGAATCCAAGCATAAGAATTTACAACATTTGTTATAAGCTATCATTGTTTGACAGTTAATTAACATGCTTATAGAATTGCATATCTTTAGTAGTAGATTTTAATGGTAATGAGCAAGAAAGACCAATGAGTAAGCAAAAAGGTAAATTACATATAAAAAGCACTAGAAATCTAACCAAGCATGAACGAGTGATTAAATTCACTGCATAGCAGTTCAAAATTAAGCTAAGCCAAAGCTGATCAAAAGATTTAACGCTGATCTGTTGATACTCACAAGAATAGCTCTACCATACCAGATATGAAGAAAGGGAGAGAATTTATAAAATTAACAATCCATTGTTGTATCTCTTTTCCCATAGAATTTTTTAAATGTCCTTTTGCCTCAAATATATTTTTTGATAATGGAAAAATTAGTAACTCTTGAGAAGATATACTATATAATCTTTACAAGAAGCAGCAATCAGTACATTACCCAAGCAAATTCGGAAGAAGGAAATAAATTCAATACCTTCAAGCTCATTTAAAGTGAAGTTAATGAAGGAAAAAAGATCACTTTCAGGGGGACACTCATGTGATACTTCTGTTATCGTTTGAGAACCTGAAAGAAGACTGTTAATCATAAGTTAGGAAAGTCATTAAAGCTACACTTCCACAGACACACCAAAAAATAAATATAAAACACTAATAATTCACAAATATAAAAATGATCCACAAAATTATTGAAGATGTCCATGACAGATAGTGAAATTGTATATAAAGTAAAACAAAAGATACAGAATACTGTAAAGAAATCAAGATTTAATTACCGCTTGGCTTGACAATTACTCTCTATTATCTTTCTGTTGATTCTTTTCAAAGAATGAGGTAGAGGGATTGCAAACAACGCCGAAAAGTTAATAGCTTTTCTAGATTGTTGATGATAACCACCTAGCAAAAGGAAAATTGCTATAAATCTTAGATTGACATCTTTCACTTCTATATAAACAGATTGAAGAGCTATAACCAAAAGAACTAAATGCAAATTGTTTCTACAGAAACAACACCTGGTTCTTACTCATGACCGACGCATGACAGAATGTATATAACACTGATGTCTTCTAAATTTTCACACAATAGAAGAAGAAAGCTTAGACCTTCTACCAAATCAAGTTTGAAAAGAAAAACAAATGAAAGGAGAGGGAGAACAAATTGAGGTTAAATTGCAAAAATGCAACCTTTTTTTTTTTTTGATGGGTAAGAAAATTTTGTATTAAAAAGAAATTACTCCATCAGATGAAGTAAACAAAGGAAATATGTACAAGCAACAAAGGAAAACAAAATAACTTATGTACAAGAAGAAAGTGAATCTAAAAACAGTGGAATGGATTTTGGAGAAGTAAATCCCCACGCACGAGACCAAATGCAACCTAAATTATAGGGGTCTTTGCACTTACACCCCAAACTATTAAAACTTATAATCACCATCCCAATTAAAAAAAAAGCTTGAAATTGCACCCTGAAGTCAGATTGAGTTTAAAACTAACAGTCACATGCAAGTCACCTTTAAAAAAAAAAAAAAAAAAGTAAATTTCTCATTTTACCCTTACATGGTAAAATTACAACATTAGCCTTAACAAAAATCTCCAACAAATCAGTCCACCTCTGCCGTCCATTGAACAAAATTTTCCCCAAAAACATATGAAGGAGGATGGAGGTCACAGAAATAGAAACATAGCAAATTACATTGCTGGTCTGCGAATCACCCAGTTGTGCTTGTGGTCGCAGTCAATGAGTTCAGAGGAGAGCAAAATACTTTCTTTTTTTTTTTTTAATAAGTAACATAAAAATTTTATTAAAAAATAACACAGCCCAAGTACATTCTACATAGGAAATGTACTATAGGGGCAACAACATCAAGAAACCAGATTACAATGATCAAGCAAAACAGGAAGGAAAAGAGCAGTCAAGTTTTATGATATGATCATCAGAAGCACAAAGCTCCTAGAACAAAGAGCAGGCAATGAGATATAGCAACGCAACAAGTAAGTAGCTGAGAGCTGGGACATGATGAACTATCTCTCAAAATCAATCAATCAATCTATCCGAGGTTTGAGAAAGGCCTATTAATATTGTACTCTGTTAGAATTAAAGCAGGCCAGCAACGCTAGACTTTCAGATCCCATCCCATCCCATCCCTCCCAACTTTCCCTCTACTTCTTGGGACTTGGATTAAAGAAAAGTATCAAAAATCTTTGCACAAGAAGAGAGAAACAAAAAAAAGGATCACGTAAATTAATTGACTAACACTTGGTGACTCTGCCAAATTTTAAAAAATAAAATTAGAAAGGAATTCAAAATTTATGAAAAAAAGGGACTTGAGAAAGAATACAATTATTTTTGACTTACTAGTGCTCCAGTGCAGTCCTTGGCGAGAATTGTATGGCCTTCGTTTGAACAGTTTCAAAGTTGAGGAAAGAAAAAGTTGTTGAGGTTTCATGGTTCCAGTTGAACTCTCAAAACCTGAAGGAGAAGGAGACAAACAACACCAATTGGGTTGGGTGGGTACAGGACATGTTAAGAAAATGTTAAACAGAGTACTACAATAGTCATTTTTGGATTATCTAACAAAATAAAAACTCTGGCATGGCATTTCATCAAACACCTTGCGAGCAACTCGTTTATGTTTATCCAACCCAACACATTTTGATTGCAAAATGCAGTCGTTCACGAACGTCGAGTGGAGTTTCTCACTCAACATATCCTTTTTACCTTAAAAGATTTCGCATTTTCTAAGCGTCCAAGCAACAAATGTAAATGGTGATTCATCACACTGATACAATACCTTAGACGAGTAGGGAGAGGAGGCAGCCGTTTCCTCCTTATGAAATCCACAGGTCTGAGATGATATGAGATGAGGGACGTTGGGGTTCTGAACTTCTCAGGGTTTTTCAGTTTTTTTTTTTTTTTTTTTTTTTTTTTTTGAGAAACAGGGTTTTTCAGTTTTAAGAAAAACAAAATGAAGAAGGAGAAAAATATTTTACCAAAAAAGGAGAAAAATATAACAATAGAATAGAAGAGACGAAAGTTTGCCCTTATTGTAATAAGTTGCTTCCTATGAAAAAAAAAAAAAGAAATAAGTTGCTACTTGTATTTTGTTTTATATAAACTGTATAGATTGGAATACCTAACGTGCCCGTCTAGCTAATTTGGAAGAGCACAAGGCTCTCAACCTTGTGGTCGTCGTTTCCGAACCCCACAGTGCGCGGATTTTGTCTTTTTATTCATCAATCCATTCTAAATTTAACTCGTAAAATGCATTCTAAAACATGAATTTTCTTTTTTCTTTTTTTACAAAATTGTGCTTAGCATTAGAATTTGAAAAAGGAGGATAAATCTTTTAACTCGTAAAATGCATTCTAAAACATGATTTTTTTTTCTTTTTCCTTTTTTTTTTTTTTTATAAAATTGTGCTTGGCATTAGAATTTTAAAATGGAGGATTGATTCAAGTGCTGATCAAAAAATGGAGGTATGGTCCAAGTGCTGACTTGTACCTTGTACTGGTACATTTTTCGATATTTTTTGAATTTTGAGCTTCCAACAGCTACTTTGAGCTTGAAACTAGCCGCTGTGAAATGCTTGATATTGCTAATTTCTAGTTATAAAACTGTTATTTTGATATTACTAAATCCAAGTTATTTAATTACCCATTTACACGAGATAATTCCAACAAGTATCTTAATTTATTAATATCAAATATTCTAATTTAGTTATACAGACACTCACATAATTCTTGTAAACCTCATTCAATAAGATTGTGAGACATCATTAATTTTAAATTTGTTATTTTAATGAACCAATTAAAATCAATTGTTCATATTCCTATGTGATTAAGCCCAAATCATGTGAATGCATATTAGTCATTGAAATTTGATTTTGTGATATATTTTAATTACACGGTCCGATTAAAGCCCATGACATATCTTTTCAATCCTTAAGACTTCAAAATTTGTTTTATGTGAAGTAATTGCATGTCTTATTGTCAAAATTATTATTTTACCCTTTGAATGTGAAATAACCATTTTCCCCCAAGTTGAGGTTAAATGTAGATTGCAAAATAGGTTGTCTACCAAGTGAGACAATTTTCGCACCGTATTTTCCTTATCAATACCTAGATTGGTATATAAATGTAGTTGTTTTGTATCGCTCCAAATACTAGCCCCATATCAAGTCATTTCAACCATATAGGTGAAAATTTTGGTTCTCAACCAATAAATATAGACCAAGCCGGTACTAAATTTACACCCAAAAACGACAGTGATGCTTTAGTGAGCAACGCTGCTAGAGATTAATTGCTGCTGAAAAACAGGGTTGAAACCGATTCTTCTCTCTTATCAATTGTCTCTCTTCTTCTTTATATCATATTGTCAACCCAAGGCCTCTCTCTCTCTCTCTTTGCCTTTCATATGGCTCAATGCATCTTCAAATCATTTATTATCATGTTATTTGTGCCATTCTTTATGTTATTATTATTTAAGATGCTGAAACTGGAGTCTTAGAACTTGTTGGCACTTGAGTAGATGGTTTTGGCAACTTTGGAGTTAGAGCACTCCTTGGCAGTGGTGATGGTTTTGGAGGAATAATATTTGATAGTGATAGGCTTGGAACAATATTCTTCGATGGGCTTGGAGGAGCAGTCCTAGTGGGTTTGTGTTAGGAAGAGAATAGTTTAGCAGTGATGGGTCTGGAAGAGGAGTCAATGGTGATGAAATTTAGAGGGTTAATTGCATAACATAACTGTAAACACCGTATTTTGTACCTCTTATGACTTGGGTCCCCATTCCCTAATGATGTTAAAATTCTAAAGGTCAAGGTTAGTTCAGGGCCCGATCAAATGGAAATTGACTTGAGGAAAGTGTTTATGGAAAATATAACTTATTTTTGGACCAAATAAACTATTTTTGGAAAAAAAAAAGACCATAGAAACCCTAGGACATGCGTACATGTATGTGCACACATGCTTAAGCTCTGCGTATGCATGCTTCATGCATGCATGCATGCGCATACACGTGCATGTGTGCACATGCTAGGGTTCTAGAAACTATGTAAGAAAAATTTTTTGCATTTCAACTAGGTTTGGAAGAAATCCTACATTATCTGGGAGCCACTCCAAACCCCTATTTTTCGACTATTTAAAACCATAAATGGTACTTTTTCAAGATGAGAGATTCCAGTGGGAAAAACATATAAGATTTGCTAGAAAATAATAAATCAAAGAGGGAGTTTTTCACAAAACATCCTCGAGTCAAATTTTGCTTGATTGAGACATTTTCTAGTCTTGATCTTTGAATTCCAAAGTTTACTAACATATTTTGATTTGGTTGTGACTAGATTGACTAAAGGGAACAGTCAAAATCAAGCTCTAAAGAGTCATAGTATTGAGGTAAAGTTTCTGACTTTAACTCTTCACTTTTCTTTGTTTTCCTTAGTTTCTTTACATTTCTATATGTGTTTATATGTTTATAACATGTTTGTTTAGCCTAGGTTTACTTTGTGTTTGTGTTTAAAGCATAATAAGTTGATAGATTTCTGTTTTCAATGTTTTTGTTCTACAGTTTCTAGTGAGTGTTCTTGGGTGTGGATGTGCACGCATGCTATCTGCATGCGAACACATCCACGTAGTATGCGTACACATACAGTTGGGCTATGTACACATGCCCTATGTATGTGCACGCATACTCCTGCTCAAAAACCCTAATTTTGTTTATGTTTTTTTCTCTTTTGTCTTATTCACATGTTTTACCTTCTATTTAACTTGTTTTATCTGTCCTTGAGACTTTGTCTCTCTGTTTTATTTCATTTTGTTGTTGTTTTATCTCTTTGATGCCTATTAGGGTTCTAGATTGCTTGGATACCATGAACATGCATTTGAACATGATTATGCATTGATGCATAGGTGCTGTGATGCAGTGAGATAAGCCATGCATTATCACATGAACATGCATTTGTTTGATGAATATGCTAGGGATGATGAATATGTTATGCTTGATTGAATTTCATGCTCTTGATGTTTTAACATACTTATCTTGACTTGTCTTGTGATGTTTCTGCCCTTAGAGATATATGCTTGCATACCATGATAGATGAATGTTAGGTTTGGGGATGATTATGCCATGTTGATTGCTTTATATGCATGCTAGTTTGTGTGTGTGTGTGAGAGTTACAATAACATGTCAAATATGCCTTTAATGAAATTAAGATTTGGAACACTATGAGTGGAAACCAACCCACAGGTCGTGGTGGGGTTGACTCGTGGGTTGGCTTGGGTACTTAATACCTTCTCATCTTTATACCTAAATTCTGGATGCATGCTTTGGTAAAAATTAGTCATTCCACAAAAGGCACTATATTTATGGTTCCTAAACCTAAACTAGGTGGTAACTTCATTTTACACCTTCTACTATGATCCACCTTAGGCCAAGACATGCTCCCCGAAATGCGATGGGGGGATGACACCATATCGCTGGCGCTTGTGCCCACAATAACAAGAACAACAAAAATTTGGAATAAAAACTATTGATGATAAATAATTAAAATTTTTTAATTTCTTCATATATATTTCAATCGTTAGCTTCCATCCATTATATTATTTAATTAGAGTGGCTAACATATATATCAATGATGAGAATTGTATATCAAATATAAATAAATAAATAAAATACAATGCACATTGAGTGTTTAAAGATCCAAATAATAGGCTTAAAAATTAGGAAAAAAATATTTTACTCCTATAACGCAAAAACGGTAAATTAGACACAAAATTAAGATTTGACATTGACATCTTAACTATGCACTCTAGAGGAAGTAACAAAGTAAGGTGCCCTTTTGGAATAAAAATCAAATCCTCTCGATTTTGAGTTTTCAAACCTCCACACATGTTGCCTCAGTCCTTAAGTACCTCTAAGAGGAACCCATCGCTTCCCTTGGAGTGCTAATGCATGTAGATATGAAATCTAAAACTCTTTTTATTTGTTTCTTAAAAATAAAAGCATGCTTTTATTTTGAATATTGTTTATTATTTATATTTATGTTCTTGGATGTTTTCAAGTCTGTTTGGATAAGCTGTTTTAGAACGTACTTTTTTAAAAAACAACGTTTTAAAAACGTGCATTTTAAGAACATAGCTTTTAAAACCACTAACAAGTGTTTGGTAAAACTTGTGAAAAATTGTTCTAAAGTTACTGTATTAGGTGCAAATTACCAAAAAGGACTTAACTATATTTGTTTTTTTTAATAAAGATAGAAATTTTTATTAGCTTGTGCAAAAGAGAATATAATTAATAGTATATCATAGTCCATTTTGTGTACAAGACACAAAGTGGAATACATGTGTAAATATTAGAATAGAACTAACTACTAAGAGACATGTGTGAGGACTAGGATACAACAACAATTCTTGCAAAGGACACCAACCATTGAAACTCGCAAGATTACAATTGCTGGTTTTCATTCCTTCAATGGGACTCAAGCTCTCAACTCGTGGTATTTAAGTGTGGTGGGAAGTGTTTTATATTTTGGTGGTCCTTAAGCAAGAAGTTTGCCGAAGCAAACATTCTGGGGAAGATGTTTGAAGTTCTATTTGCTTAATCGTTTGAGAATTAAGCAATAGCTAGAGGGCAGTTTAGGTATTATAAATGTCTAAAGTGTTAGGTGGTCATGGTTTTTGGTTAAAATTGCGCGATTTGAGAAAAGCACGTGAGAGCTGCTTTTTTAAAACGCAAGTTTGCAATTTTGTATACGCAATCTAGTTAAAAACGCAATGCTAAATGATTCTAAAATTGCAAACTAAGATTTAATCACGCGTTTTGTCCTTGAAAACACTTATCCAAACGAACTACACTACGTTCTTCATATGTTCATGTATGCAAGCGTGCTAGATTTTAGAACTTTGTTAGTTTGGATATTAAACATGTTTCTAGGCTTTTAATTCAAATAATATGATCACATGTTTAGAATTAAGTTTTTACGCCTAACTATAAACATGTTTCCATGCCTTTTGATTTAAAATAATTGAATTACATGTTTCAATTAGGGTTTTCACCTACAACACACATAATCACCATGTTTCCAAATTATTTAAATGTGATTGTATGTTTTAATTATGGTTTTTCACCATGCTTATATGAATGCTTGTTTCAATCATGGATAATGTGTTTTTGGATGATATGACTTGCTATTTGGATGATATAATATAACCATTGACCATCATAGTATAGAAGATTGGTTTCACTAGACAAGATGGGTGCCTAACACTTTTCCATCTTGTAACATAGCAACCGAACTTAGATCAAAGATTTAAAGATTAAAATATTTCCTTGTACTTTCAATTTCTAGATTGTAACTACAATCAAAACAATGTATTTGTTCTTAAATTTTATCTAGAATCAACGCCATGTATTGCTTTAGTTATTTTTGAAATGATGTACATTCAAATATATTAATAAAAATGTTGTATTTTTCATATGATTTCTTATTTTTCCTTGAATTAAAATAAGTGGTGACTTCATTGTAAAACCCCTTAATATAAGGAGAAAGATATAATAAGTAGAACCTCCAGTTTTAAGAGGCACCAACATGACTCTACTTGTTCACGTGAGTTTGACCCAACTTTGATTTGGCAGGTCAAGGACACAATCTCTCACAGGTTGTGTTCAACATACCCTCCGCACTTTGTTATAGTTAAGGCCTTAAAATGGTTGACACTACAAATGTTGAATACTTAATGATGAAAAATTAAAATTTACCATTTTTTTGTTTTATAATTATAATATTTTCAAAGTACAACATGTCACCATAAGGCATAAGAAGTGAATTGGTTATTTTGAAGTATGGACAACATATATCATCTTGGTCTTGGTTAGGCACAATATAATAAAATAGTTTGAAGTCTCTAACTGTAATATATATTTGCAACATTTTTTCTATCTCAATGGTTAATAAACGGTTAACATAAAAATTCTCATACACATTTTTCCAATTAACTTTTTTTAAAAATTTTTCTCAAAGCAATATAACTCTTTGGGGAATGGTCAACAAGAAAACCATTATGATAAAAAAAAAAAACCATTAATATATATGGATCTTCCATTACTATACCCAAACAGTTTGTCCAAACTTCAAAATGATCGGTTAATATATTATAGACTTGATAAGTTAACATGTTATTTTAAAGTATAGACAACTTTTAATATCTTGGTCTTAGTTAGACATTATATAATAAAGTTTTTTTTGTAGTTTCTAACTCCTAATATTTTCCTTCTCAAAAAAAAAAACTCCTAATATTTGCAACACTTTTTCTATATCTATAGTTAATTAGTTATTAATATCACAATTCTTACACGTATCAATCATCTCCATTTTTTCCAAACCAATATAACTCTTTTTAAGATAGTCAATAAGAAAACAATTATGATAAACAACCACTAATATATATATATATATATATATATATATATGGATCTTCTATCATAACACTTAAACATGTTGTACCATTAAATCACATGGTTTTAACTGAAAAACTACTAAAACCAAATATAAACAATCTAACATAAATATTACAATAATAATCAGCACTTAATTTGAAAAGTGGAGATGTATATGTAAACAAGACAGTGAATACAATTTATCTAAAAAATGACCATATATTATTCCTAATGTCTGAAATAATCATCTAGAACAAGTATGCCATACAATTAGTACTGGAACAAAGTAACTTAAATTCATATCTAAATCAATTACAAACATATGGATCAACATCACCTATTTTTCAACTTTATCAACATTTGGGATCATGCAAATACATGAATGAATATTGTTAAACTAATTAATCACACGTACAATAATGATAATTAAAGCATCATAACAAAAATAGAAAATAATATACTTATGATTATATATATAAGTATGAGTCAATCTAACAAACACAATCACATGATCCCAAACAAAAATGAATTTGTATTCATATTTATCCATGTGTAAATAGACATAAACAAAACTATAATCTAAAAGCTTACCTAAGCAATAGTTACTGTAATTTTTTTAACAAACCCATCATTTGTATGATCACTAATTTTCTTAATTAAGCTTGAAAAGATAAAAATCTCACTAATTGATCCTTTGGTGTATATGACCAAATTAGTGAGAGTAGATTGAAGAGAGATCAAAGTGAGTTTGGTAAACAGATGTAGGATAGAATATACAATTTAAAATTTTTCCTTTTAATATATATATATATATTTTTTTTTTTTTTAATTTTCAAATTTTGTTAAATAAACTTCATTTTCTTGTATTAGAAATTATGAAAATTACAAAAAAAATTTGTAGAAAATGTTTTATGCCTAAATAAAAAGAGAATGATTTCCCTTTTTTTATATATAATTTGAAGGTTTTTCTTTGAAAATGAGAAGGAAGTGAAAGTAAGAAAATTAGGATTTTTTTTTTTTATAATATGGATGCCATAGAGAGGGACAAAGTTTATGTTTGACTCTATGAAATGGTGATTACCATGAACTCTTATACATCCAAACTATATTAAATTAAAGTTTTGACTAAGGGGGTCGAGAAAGGGAAATTTAAAAAACTAAATTTATAATTAAGTAATGCTTATTACATCTCCCATAATCCTCTTTTTTCTTAAATTAAATTTTCTTCTTGATATAACTAATAATCTATTTTCTATGTTACTCATGAAATTTGATTTAACAAATAGAGAGAAACGTATTATATCAATGTCAATTATAGTTTACAATATGTAGTGGCCAGATTCTTATGAACTCAACTGGTAAAGTCTCTTACCGTCGAATACATTGTTAAGGGGAAAAGGAAAATTAAAAGGCAAGAGTTTCACAAAAATAGAAGAAAAAAAAAAGGAGAATATTGTTGATAAAATTCAAATGTTATAAAAAATGATGATACTTTCTCAATTTGTTTTTTTTTTTTGTAATAGTTTATTTTCTACATAAAAAATTATATATAAATAATCAAGCATTGAAATAATTACATAAGAAACTTCAAAAATTATTTCAAGCCAAAACTATTATATCAAGTACATAAATGTTCATAAAAAAGTACATACATGTTCATAATGTAAGTGTAACTTGTTTCACCTTTCTTTAAAAAGTATCATGACTTTTGAGTGGAGTTTGTAATGTGCTTTTGTGTTAGAACATCATTCTCTCTACCTTGTACGTGTGTTTATTTCTAAAAAAAAATGCTCATAATGTAGTTTTTAATCATTATAAATAGAATATTTTATGAGTTTATATTAAAGAAAATATAGATATTTATGTCAACTGCACTTTGTATATGTCTACCTACCAAAAATCTTTCCATCTGTAAGTGGAATTTCTACCTTTAAAAAAAAGGATTATTCATGTAAAAAAAAGCCTATTATTAACTATTTTATCCTTTTTTTGGTTTTCTTACGCTGAAATTTTACTTAGTTTTCAAATGAATGGTTTTTATTTTTTTCAAATTAGTCTCAAATATTATGTGTATGTGTTCAAATAAACCTAAACTCCTCTCTCAAATCAAATCCTGGTTTGGCATGACACAAGACCATGTCATTTGATCATGACATATATTTCTAAGTAATAGTCACAAAAAGACTTTAACCTTGGTCAACCCCGGCCCTCTAATTTATTATAGATATATCTAGAAATTCGAAAAACCTTGTAATTACTTATTTGAAAACTTCAAAATCCTAATTCCTAACTACTATATATATATATATATATATATATATATATATAAAAGCCTTCGACATATTAATAGTAGAAAGTATTCTTATTAGTATTCACAAATACATGTCATCATGCTTGAGTTTATTCAAAAGTAGTTACTAACCCATGCAATGCATGGTATAATTAACAAAAGTTATACATGTTAACTTTGTTTAAGGGTACAATTAGTTATAAACGATTTTGAATTAATAATAATCATAAGAGAAGAACAAAAATAAACTTTTAACACAAAGTTACACTATTGAAGGTATTGTTATTCCTTTCTCAGCCATCTTTATTATCCCCCCATGCTATTATTGCTATAGTAATTATAAACCTACGGTCATGTTAGTCGGATGACAAATTAGTGAGTTCACAAACTAAATTAATGACAACAATTGTAAATTTTCCATGGAAACCTAAGCTTCAGTGGAAAATTTGGGAATATAGAAATTTTATATTTCAATTTCAGAAGCACTACCTAAGGTCCTAAACTAGCATCCGCTTTCGTCGACAAACTCTCCAATTTCTCAAAACTCCCTTTACCCCCTCTTCTCATCAGACTTCAACAAAAACCTATTGTTCACAGGAACTTTCTTCTTCAATGTAACGCCAAAATAGCCTTCTAAATTTTCTACAAAATCGTAAAAATGAAATGAAAAATATAAAGAAGTAAGCTTTGACATCACAACCATCAAGAATGTTGTCTTTACTAAAATTTGAGGGGTCACAATCATCACAAATTAACAACAAAAAACATTCCCATGCTTCAAGTATTATGTGTAAAAGACATGAAATATTAAGTACCATCTTAAGTTTTAGTATTGCAACTGAAACCTTCATGATTGACTCTTTTATATGTCACAATTAATCATTAAAAAGGAGGATAAGCACTGTCATCACATAACCAAGTACATACTTTGAAAAGTATTACAAAAAAAAAAAAAAAAAAAAAAAAAAAAAAAAAAACTATACCTGAAAGGCTACAGGCGGCTTTAATGGCCTTCTGCTTTGTTCTATCATCATGTAATTCCACTTTTGAAATTACCTTATGTCACAAAACATGATAAGAATCTATTAGGGTATGTTTGGTACATTAATGAATGTAGATTATATTAGTAATAGTAATCTTTATTACTGGGAATAGAAGACATTGTAATGGAATAATTATTACTATTCATAAGTTTGGTTGTTACGTATGGAAAGCTTGTAAAAGATGATGTATAAGGAAACTTTATATTTTTGGAAATATATTAATTTTAAAACCTATTATATGCACTAAGGAATAGCTATTACATCCAATTTAAAGAGGAATAACTATTCTTCAATTTAAAGAATAGTCATTCCAATGTAGTAACTAATCCATGTAATAAAGATGCAACCAAATGACCGAATTGTTATTACACATGAATAACTATTCCATTACATGGGCTATTACAGCATACCAAACGTACCCATAATATTTATGCTAAAATTTAATGAAAACGGAATAAGAATAACAAACATAACAGGCCGTCCTTCTGTGCTTTCTTTCCTTCTGGTTAGCACAAGCTGGTTGTTCCCTTAAACAAATACAAATTCACCTTATCAATAATTGCGTCTAAGACAAAATTCTATATATACAAAACAAATCAAAAGGTGATGCTCTTCTTAGCTATATCAGAAAATTGTTGATCAAAATTCAAATACATCCCGAGAAGAAAAATAAAAGATATACGGAATTTCACGGAAAACAAACCAAAAAAAAAAAAAAAAAGCATAAATCAAAATTATGTAGGGAACCTAATAGAGTCATTGAGAGTGGGTTCTTTGCCTCTATATGCTTGCCTAAAAGGTTTGAGGGCTGCAAAGAATTGTCAGAAAAAGATTGCAGAACAAAGCCAGCAAATAAACAAGAATATTAAAGAATAATAAGAGAGAAGTCTGATGGGACTTGAGGACTATTCTAAAGCGAGGAGAAAACAAAGAGTCAGTTGCCTTGGTCTGACTCTTTGATTATATAGGTGTGCCTTTGAAAAATTAGAGAAAAACAATAGCATACGGTCTGGATTCAGTTGTTGAGAAACCTAGTTTCTTCATTGTTGCCCCTTCCAATGGTTTGTCAGATAGAGAGGAGGGTAAGCAGAAAAGAAGGGTTCATCGAGGAGGGAGAGAGAACTCTTATTGGGTAGTAAGTAAAAACTTAACCTACAAATTTAATTAATAAAAAAAATAGGCTTAATGACATGAAAAATTGTGGGAGCTTTAAATCTTACATAGTAAGCACTCAGAAAATTAAAAAAGAGTAAAAAAAAAAAAAAGTAGATGCTTCAGTTTTATAGAAGATATAGATTGATTTGTTGATCTTAAACTTGAGCTCAAATTTGATTTTTTTTAAATTAATGAGTAACTCATCCTTAACATTATCATTACATGATAAAGAAGTTTATAAATCCTATTACATGATCCAAATCAAATACCACATCCACATAAAGAAAAAAATTAATTTAGAAATTAAAAAACATAGCTCATCACCAACATAAATAGAGAACAAGCCATAAAGAAGAGAATAAGAGAAAAGAGATTTAAAAAAAAAAAAAAAAAGAGTAAAAGAAACAGAAGGAAAACAAAAAAAAGTGGTTGATGAACTTGTACTGATGGGAATTTATATACAAGCTAAAACAGCCAAAACATGTTAGAACATATTGAGATTTTAGTCTAGATGAAACAAATGAGTTACATATATTGGTTTAGCTACTGAAATGAAATTAATACTTATACTGTTCCAATCGGAAAGAAATGAAAATATTAACAATGGATCAACCACTTTGATGCAAAAAGACCTGAAGTCCAAAACCCCCCATGACCCTAATCATCTATACAACCCAAAGTCAGCTCAACCCATATCAGGACAGCACACACAGGCCACCAATCATCAACAATACAAAACCCGTCCTCATGATAAGAGGAAGAAATAGAAGTTAGTGAACAATAAGGAGGGAAGAGGGCCAAACCTGGCCAAAGATGAGGAATATCTGCTATTCAGTGCATATATAACAGCAACAGAAGCAAAGGTGGGGGTTCTGAGTTTGAAGTTCTAACTAAAAGGAAGAAGGATCTAGAATAGCAATTTTTTTTTACCTACTAAAAAGAAAAAAAGTAAAGACGGGAGTTTCCTTATACTTTGCTGGAAGGATTGAAGGCTTATTGTAAATTAATTGACATCCCTTGATCTATCTGTTCGGGTCAATGATACAAAGGTATACCTTGGCTAACAATCGAAACACGAAGGCTAAAAGAGATGCAAAAAAATGGTAGCACCACTTAAATTAGTAGCAGAAGCAGCAAAAAAGATAACAAAATAATTTATATGGGAGAAAAGTATTATTACTGCATTCTACGATATATAAAAAAATCCCTACTGCTTATTTCTGCGCGCTTTGATGAACAACAGTATACCTTTTGCAAATTGGACAAAATCTTTTTTGCATGAAACTGTGATGCAACCAGAAAGTACATAGTACTACATCTGTTTGTGTGTGTATGGGTTCGCGAGAGAGAGGATAAATGTAGAATTTCATCAAAAATAAGCAGGAGAAGCGAGGGAGTACAGCTTCCACCCCTCCATTATTAATTAGCAGGAAATTTTAGCTGTACTCTCTCTCTTCTCCTATTAATCCTGATGAGCGAGCGTGTGCATTGAACAAAAGCATGCATTTTTTTTTTTTCCATCCTCTGTATTATATATAATGAAGCAGACTGCAATAATGTGTGAAAACTTCTCCCATGATGTTTTGAAGAATCGTCATGGTTGGGCCATACCCCTAGCCCTAGGCATACGACACGGTCAATAATTAATTTAGGTGGTGAAGATATATCGATGGGGATAGTGCAACTTGAAGCTTCTTATGGTCAATAAAATTATAGGCCCCATGTTTTGGTAGTACGGTTTGGATCAAATTAAGTTGGACGACTTTGGCTTCGTATTAGTCGCACTAATTCAACTACGGAAGAATCTGGATGAAGGATAAATAAATAAAAGTTTCTGACATTTTCTTTTAATTATGAGAAAGAAAGAAAGAAAGAAAGAAAGAAAGAAGGATTCATAAACATTACATCATAGTGGGGATGGACTGGATACAGAGTTATTATATATATATATGAAGAAACCTTAAACAACCTTATTACTAGGGCAACAACATAAATGGAAAATAGAGCTGCATGCATGTCATTGTTAATTAAGTGTCCTGTCTATGAATTTTTTTTTTCTCAGTTGCTCAAATAGTGGATGAATTACTTTAGAGCTTTAATTATTTTTTTTTAATTCAGGCTTATCGAATTCAAGTATTAATTAATTGAAAAAGGGAGAAAATGATTTCCAACAAAAGGATGAATTACTACAACCATAGATCTATCTATACTCAGAGACATAACCACTTGAAGACCAAGGGAACTGTGGCCCCCTTGTCCCCCCCAATTATTAATTATTTAAATAGTAGTGTATATATATATATATATATATATATCCTTTTTGGACACCATAGATATGGTTAAATTTTGAAGAACCTAACTCGTCCTCAATAATTCGTTGGCTTCAAAAAAATGGAAATAGTCAATTGACCCATTCCTATGGCCCCCTTCCCCAAAACAGACATTTTAATCAATAAAATATCTAAATTCAAATGGCGTATGGTCCCATGTTAAAGGTACAACTACCTCAACAAATATTTTCAACTTGTTCAGGAACCATCTGTACCACAACCACAGATCCTCGATGTTACATTTGTTATTATTATATCAGTCGTCGGAGTAAGGACGACTCTCGATCTCCTCTTCACTCTCTTTCTTTGGGACTTTGAAAAAAGTTTTTCTATTTTATTTTTTTTGGTTTGATCTAATGATACAAAGAAAATTAGTAAACTGAATGTTTCGAGTTTCAATAGAATAGTAGTTGTTTGAGAGGCTTAAAAAGAAAAAAATATAAGATCAAAGGTAACTGAGGTGAACCGGCCAAGAGCTCTCCAATGCTTAAGTTAATTTTTCTCTCTAGAACTCAAGAATTTTAACTTTAAGAGTTGTGGAAATCTACTTTCATTTGATGTGGATGAGTTCTTATATAGTGAGCTTCGGAATGGTTACTTATTTAGTAACTTTCTCAACGTGTACGAAAGTTAAAAAGATTCAGACTTAACTTTCACAACTGCTATAGAAGAGTTGTGGAAACTTACTTTCATTTGATGTGGATGAGTCCTTATATAGTGAGCTTCGGAATGGTTACTTATTTAGTAACTTCCTCAACATGTACAAAAGTTAAAAAGATTCAGACTTAACTTTCACAACTGTTATAGAAGTTGGAAGGTTCAATCTTGTCTTTTACAACTGCCATTAGAAGTTAGGAACTTAATGATAAGTTATAGCGATGAACATGGATTTTGCTCATACTTCTAAATAGTAAAACGTGGTCTGAATCTTGAGCTTTTATACGTAAATCTATTCTGAAAATTTTCTAAGTGTTGAGAGGTCGTTCAGCTACTTCCCTAACGGACGACCTTTATACCCATGGACGACCTTCCCACAGTGGATTGGCCTTTCTATGTTGAGTTAACCTTCTTGGTCCTAGACGACTCTATGGACAAATTGGAGATGGTTTGATTTTTGGTTCACCATCAGTTGTCCCCTTGTCCAAAGGTTGTCCAAAATACTATAGTATAACTATTGGTTTTTGACATGTGTCAACATTTTTATGGTCAATTGTTGTACCATATGTCGTCCTTACTCTAGGTGAGTTTTATTGTTCCAGATTGTGCCACGTGTCGTAATCTTATTAGTTGGCTGGTCGCGTCCATTTATTTTTCAAGGAAAATAGCATGTGTCAACTTCTGGTTAGTTCGTGTCGCTTCATTGACTCACCTCTGGGCCCTATAAATATGTACATTCTCTCTCTTGCCTTTTTACTATTCTGATAATTTCCTTTCTGCCATTTCGTCCAAGAGCCTCGTCTAGTCCAAGTCTTCTAATCTCGTCAGGTACTTCCTTCCCTTCATTCTAGGTTTTCTTCTTATTCTTTCTTCCAATTATGTCTTCATTTAGTAACAGTTTAGAAAGAGAGATAGACAAGTACTAGGACGTGTCTTTTGGAAGCGGTGGTAGTTATGAGGTGGTAAGGGTAGTACCAACAATAGTAGTGATAGTAGTTCCTCAGTCGAACATTATTCGTCTGGGGTTCCTAGTTTTTCTTTAGAGGAATTCCTAGAAATGCAACGTAGGATGGCTTTTAGGGCAGGGGCTAGCTCGTCCAGAAGATCACCTAGCGTCTACTCTGGACGCACCTAAGTTAAAAACCCTTGTAGGTAGATATCAAATTCCTAGTGAGTTTAGGCCTCATTTACTTGAAGAGGGAGAATGGTGTTGTTCTCTTTCTTCTGGTTTTGGTGTATATACTTCTTACCTTCTAGCAGTTCTTAGGTTTCCCTTAAACTCTTTTTGTAGAGACCTCTTCCATAGGTTGGGTATTGGACCAAACTAGTTGAACCCCAATAGATGGAGGACAATAGTTGCCATGCAAGTGTTATGGCGTGAGACATTGGAAGGGAACTGTCCAATCACTGTGGACAAGTTCCTTTATTATTATAAGCCATCAAAGATTTCTCAATCCGTCGGTTTTTACTAGCTCTCATCTAGAGGCCCTTATTTTAGTTTGATAAAGGCCTGTAGTTCTTCTGACAAGCTTTGGAAGACTAAATTTTTTCTTGTTTATGGAAATTGGATTGGGGACCCAGTAGATGTAAATAGTGCCCCATTCCTTCATTTTACCAGCTCTCTAGGTCATCTTCGTTCTGAGGGTATGTCTTTCTTCCATTTTTTCATTTATTTCTTCTAACTTTTTTTACTCGTCTAACCTTCCTCTATATTAGTGCAACTGTTACTTGTCCATGCTTGAAAAAATTTTATTTGGATCATATTGACCAAGCACGTGCCTTCCCTGAGAGATAATTCCACAACTTAGTGACTTTCAGTAGTCTGGCTACTTGGGGGCTTAGTCTTGAGCCTACTGTTGAGAACCTTGCATACGAGGAGACTACTCGTCGAAGTAAGTATCGTTCATCCTCTTTTTTTTTTTTTACTAACTAACTCCGTCTTTCCTCCCATAGGGTTGGCCACCATGAAGGAAAACAAGGAAAAAACTATTACCAGTGGTGAAGAGGATGTTCAAGTTCTGGATGATACAACTCCTTTAAACGTCTAGAAGCCTGTCGTCTATCTAGCTCTATAAACCTTGGTGACCTTCCTACTCGCCGAGGTCCCAAGAAGCAGAAGCCTGGAAAGACTCCTCCCAAGGTTCTTAAGATCCCATCTGCAACGGTACAACTGGACGCCCCCGCAGTGAACTTGGTACCCGCCCAAACTACTCCATCCGTCTAGTTTGAAGACCCTACTCCTCCTCAGCCAAAACTCCTCATAGGATCCACCCTTCAGAGAAAAGCAAACATCCTCCCAACTTGGAACTGGACGAAGGTTACGCTTGGAAGACGTTCAAAGGACTCATTACTGACAATGAGGTGAACTCATGTTACAACATGTCAGTGAGGGATTTTGAACGTTTTGCCATCCATGACCTCTTCAAGGTATTTGGTTTTCATTATTTTCCTTTTATTTTCTAAAAAATTCAAGGAAAATTTATAACTCTCCTTCGTCCATTTGCAGGCCATGTCCAAGTTTTACACTGCGTCCACCTAAGCTAAAGAGCTTTGCATTGATGCTGAGGAAGCCAAGGAGAAGGACAAGGAGCTGAGCAATGAAGTTCTTCTAAAGAAAAGGGAGGTGATCAGAAACTAAAAAACTAAAAAATGAAGGTATTGAGCAAAAACTAAAAAATGAAGTGAAGGAGCTCAAGGCAGACTCTATTAAGAAGGAAACTCGTATCACTCACCTTGAGGTGAAGGTTCAAGAGTTTACTTCGTCTATGGAGAAGGCTCAGAAGGAAGCTGTTACAACCTTCATGAGGTCAATTGAGTTAAAGACTCGTCTAGATCGTCATTATGCTATTGGCTATAAAGACTTTCATGCTGATGCCAAGGAGGCTTACCTTGGGATGGATTTTGACTCCTTCATGATCCTCACTACTGCTGAGAGTTCCCTGCTTCCGACAAGTTTCGAGGACGTCAACGTGGTGGACGATGCTACAACTTAAATAGCCTAGGACGATCCAAAGTTTGGGGGTGATGCCCCTAGTGGTTTATCCCAATAATTTTATTTTTAGAAAAATTTATTATTTCAGTTTGTTGGAAATGTCCGTTGTTTTGGGCTTCACTTTTTTTTTAATTCATTCAAGCACAATTCCCTCGTCCAAGTATATGGACGATCAACATATACAATTGCCTTTATTGGCTATGAATAACTCAAAGGGTTTTTGGACGGTAGTCGTCTACCCTTCTTTAGCTTTTATGAATGAATGTCTACTTTTATTTTCATTTCTTACTTGGTGTTGAACATGTTATATGCTTTATGAACGAATTTTATTTACATCGTTCATATTATTTCTATGGTTTTAAGTGTGGTCCATCCACTTATGAGGACATTTTATCTTGTCCTGACAATATGAATGAATTTTTATCTACGTCGTCAATGTTAAAATAACTTTTTCATGCTCAACACTTTTACCATTCTTTATATTTCACAAGTATAACTCGTCTATGAATGGTATCTCTTTTGCTAGCTTTATTCGTCTATATATTTGACTTATAGCTTGTATTAATCTTTGTTGGGAAATTTAGACCCCGGTTGATAAAATTAACAAGTTTTAAACCAAAGTTGTTAATTATATTTATTATGAATAAAACTTGTTAAAACAAACAAACATCAATATCATGTCAAAATAATGAAGCAAAAAAATAAATAAGATAAGATATGATGACCTAGTAAAACCAATGAAACAAACTAGTTTCACAGTAAAAAAACCTAGGGAAAAACCTTCCTGAAAAGCAATCCACTATAGTAAAGAGAAGTTTCAGATTTAGTACAAAACCTTTTTCCTTAAACTTTACAATCCCCATAGATGAACTTACAGTAGAAACCTTCTACCACTTCAGAACCTCTGAACTCTTCAATATATGAATGCCACTCTTTTGATGCATGGACTCCAGTACGTGGCTAACTACTTTGTACGAATCCCAGTATTTGACTCACACACCAACTAGAAGAATATTGTTGGCTGTGAAGTTCTTCACTTCATTAACAATGAAGATCAAGAATCACTTGATTACAAAACCCTAAGGTGCAAAGACGTAGTAGTTCTTTCAGAGAGAATAAGGCACTCGGTCACGTTTTACATGTGTTCTCCTTATATTCTCTTATGTGACGGCCTCTAAAATAAGCCTTATATATGTCTAGGGTTGTGAACAAATACATAAGCATAGGCTGAAAATCAGATCTGAAAAATTAATTTTCGTAATTCTCGATAGATACCTCGATAGATAGTATCTGTCGAGCCTTATTAAACCTCAATAGATAGCTATCTGTCGAGTAGCTGTCGAGCTTTAATAAATCAGCACTTTTTCAACTGTTTCTTGAAATACTAGACTTGAACTCTTGTTCCTTGAAGTATTAAACCCATTTTAGATTTACCTAATTACAAGTAAAGTGCGTTTTATCAAAGGATTAGCCAATTACAAAAAATATTGACATATGTTCCTAACATCAAATCACATATGTCTTAACATTCTTCGTCCATAAGTTGAACAATCCTTTATTTGTCTTTGGTTTAGACGTTTCCATCCTTTACTCATCCAAAGATTGGACTTGTTTGGTTGGTTAAATTCATCCATGGATTTTGAAATATTCTTACGTGCATGTTTTTCCTCGTCCATTAATTAGACGAATGTACCTTAAGTTTTACCTCGTCCAGTGCTTACACGAATATACCTTGGTTTTTTCTTTGCTTTATCCTTATTTTAAGAAAAGCTTATAGACGTTACATCCCTGCGTTTAGGAGATTTTTCTCGTCTTGGGCCTTTAGCCTTCTTATGGATTAACTTGAATGGATCACAAAAGTTGGAAATTCATACAACATTATATACATTGGAAATCCAAATTGTATATACATAACATAAACATCATCCATAAGCATGACACATGCTTAGAAGCTAGTGCCTTTGGGAATTAAAAATACTTATATATAAAGAGATAGACTAAGTACATGACTTTGTCCATCTCAAATTTGTCCATAGACAACGCAAAAGTTGAAAACTAACGCACTTTTAGGGAATTAAAATATTTAAAAACACATGCAGTAGTAGTAATAAACATAAGCAAATATGAGGAAAACAACACATAACTTCAACTTTATCCACGATGCTCGTCCAGGCTAACCCTTCATTGATAGTATCTTCTTAGATGCTTAACGTTCCAAGGGTGCTCTAGCTTCCGTCCATCTAGGACTTCTAAATAATATGATCATTGCCTTTTATAGTTGATAACCTTATAAAGTCCTTCCCAGTTAGGCCCTAGCTTTCCATAAGCCAGGTTTCTAGATGCCAAGGAGACCCTTTTAAGGACGAGGTCCCCAATGTTGAAGCGCCTGGGTTTCACCATTGCATCATATTGCCTAGTCATAAGACTCTTGTATCTTGCTGTCCTCTACTCTGCATCCATCCCTACTTCGTCAATAAGATTGAGGTTAAGACAAAGTTGTTTTTCATTCTCCTTGTCCTGATACTTCATCACCCTGTGGTTAGCCATGTGCACTTCTACAGGTATGGCTGCTTCACTTCCATAGGCTAATTTGAATGGAGTTTCCCCTATGAGGGTCCCCACAGTCGTCCAGTAAGCCCATAGAACACCTGGTAATTCATCTGGCCATACTTCTTTTGCCCCTTCAAGCCGAGTCTTGATGATTTTCAAAAATGATCGGTTTGCTACTTTTGCTTGTTCGTTTGCCTGTGGGTGGAAGGGTAAGGAATAATGATTCTTGATTCCAAGTTGCTCGCAAAAATCTTTGAAAGGTGTGTTATCAAATTGTCATCCATTGTCAGACATTAATACCCTAGGTACCCCAAACATGCATACAATGCTCTTCCAGACGAAGTTTTTGACATTTTGTTGTGTAATTTTTGCTGAAGGTTAATCTTCTACCCATTTAGTGAAGTAATCAATCCTTACCACTAAAAACTTTATCTTTCTGGTTCCAATAAGAAAAGGGGCCCAATCTAATCCTCATTGCGTAAAGGGCCATAGAGCCATCATTGGGGTAAGGTACTTCGACGGTTGTCTAGGGATGTTACTGAATCACTGACATTGATCACACACCTTCACATAAGCCTTAGCATCTACTTGAATGGTTGGCTAGTAATAACCTACATGTACGACCTTGTGGACGAGTGCCCTAACTCCTTGGTTGCCACATGCTCCTTCATGGACTTCTTTTAATACATAGTTTGTTTTGCCTAGGGCTAAACACCTTAGATAAGGTTGAGAAAAGCCTCTTCTGTATAGCACCTTGTTTTTTAAGGATGTACTTGGCTAATTTGATTCTTAATTTTCTGGTCTTGTCTCTTTCTTCTGGAAGTCTTCCATCTTTTAGGTAGATGACTATTGGGGTCATCCAATTTTCTTCACTTTCTATCTGCTGCACCTCTAGAAGATATATGCTTGACATGTATTGGATTTCGTCAGACTCGTCCATCAATCCATCTGCTGATGCTTCCTTTGCTAAGGCGTCTTCTTCCATGTTTTCTTCCCTTAGGACTTGAATGAAACTAACTTCTCTAAATTTCTTAACAAGGCATCTCACCTTAGTAAGATATTTTTTCATTCGTTCTTTTTAGCTTCATATGTTGCATTTACTTGACCTATAACTGACTGAGAATCTCCTTGGACAACTATTGATTCTGCCTCTAAGGACTTCGCTAATTCTAGCTCTTTAAGGAGGGCTTCACACTCAACTTCATTGTTGGTTGTTTGATACTGTAAACGAACCTTATACTTTAACTTATCTCCTTTCGAGGACTGTAACACAACTCTTATTCCTTCTGCATATAGTGTAGACGACCCATCTACATGGACGACCTATGTTTTAACGTCTTCCACCCCGTTTAAACTACCATGACTTGGAGTGAATTCTGCAATGAAATCTGCTAGAGCTTGAGCTTTTATTGCATTTTCTTGGTTGATGCTTGATGTCAAACTCATTAAGCTCAATGGCCCATTGGATCAGTCGTCCGGCAGCTTCCAACTTGTTCATCGCTTTCTTGAGCGGATGATCTGTCATGACATTGATGATGTGAGCCTGGAAGTAATGCCTCAGCTTCTTGGAAGCCGTTATTAATGCAGAAGCCAGCTTTTCCATCATTGAATATCATTGTTCTGCTCACCTTAGTGCTCGGCTTATATAATACACAGGTTTTTGCACCTTCCCTTCTTCCTTGATTAATGTTGAACTTACAGCATGTGGGGACACTACTAAGTATAAATACAACTCTTTACCTTGTATAGATGGACTTAGCAGAGGAGCCGTGGTAAGATAGACTTTAAGATCTTGGAAGGCCTTTTAGCACTCGTCCGTCCAGTCGAATGCCTTCCTGAGAACTTTGAAAAAAGGTAAACACTTATTTGTAGCTTTTGAAACAAACCTGTTTAGAGCTGCAACTCGTCCAGTGAGAGACTGGACTTCCTTGATATTCTTTGGTGGTTCTATGTTCAGTATGGCTTGGATCTTATCTGGATTTGCTTCAATTCCTCTCTTTGAAACCATGAATCCCAGAAACTTCCCTGACGAAACCCCGAAGGCACACTTTGTTAATGAAAGAAGAGCCCAAACTTTTGTCCATATACACAGTTATTAAAAATGAAGATCAAATCTGTACTAGGTTTTATCAAAATTTTGGGTGAAAAATGAAAATTTATGAGTACTTGATAAGAATCCCACCCCCCCCCCCCTCTTTTTTTACAAAGTAGATGTATCAAAGGTATATTTATATATTATTTTGAACCCTAATTTCAATTCCATAAATGAATATGTGTTTATACACCATATGAAGTAGATTCTCGATTTATTTCCATTGCGTATTTCATACATATGATGTGTGATATTTTCCCGACATAATAATCAATTTTTTGCTTATGTATTTCATTCTCTTCTAATGATTCTCTTGGAGGGTAACTACCAAATTCCTTGCAATTCTCATTCATTCCCACACAATTTCCATTCATCCCCTTTAGGAACCACTAGGTTCTTAACATGCCTAGCGTCAAACAAAAACTTCTCACTCATTTTAAATTAAGATTGGGTCAATTATGTGTTCATTTTGAAGTCCTAAATGACTATTCTCCAAATGATACAAACTTCACTAAAAAGTTTGTTGCGGTTCAACATTAGCAAAATAGTGAACAAAGTTTATTTTTCAACATTACTTTTAAAGTAGTTTTGAGCACTTTTGAGTTGTGACTATTTCTAACCTATCCAGAAATATTTTAATTACCCTTAGTTGACATTTTTAAAGCTATTTATTGGGTTAAGGACAATATTTTTAATCATATACAAAATGAGGTGTTTACACTTAACTAGGTCAAAATTAATCCTATTTGAAAAAGGAATTTTGTAAGTACGAGATTGGGTAAGGATTGCATGAATAAAAACTTGTGTTAGACTAATAAGTTTCTAAACCATATTCTATTTTTCTCATACTCGATTAGGGCAAAGTTGATCCCATCGAACTTTTTTTTTTTTTTGAGAAAGAAACACTATAATTTTATTGATGAATAGCTGAATCAGCTTGAATTACAGAGACAAGGTGTGGAGGAACATCCTCCATCCACACCGTAAACTCGCTAACATGTCTCGCATGTCTAGCAATGTAATAGGCTAACTTGTTCGCTTTTCTTGACACGAACTAAAACTCCACATCATCCATCAGGTCTGCCACCTCTTTTGCTTCGCACAGTAGATGCCACACTCGTTCAAGGAAGGGTAATTACTCAACAGACCATCAATGGCAATCATCGAATCACCTTCCAATATGATTGAATGGAACCCGAGATCATTGGCGAGCTGAAGGGCCTTTTTTTCTGCTAGCACCTCAACTACAGCTACCGAGAACGGAAGATGAAAACTCTCTACCATAGACGCACACACTTTTCTGTCAGCATCTCAGAAAATGACTCCCACTCCGACGCGTTGAATCTCCCTAAACACAGCTCCATTGAAATTAATTTTGAGCTTTGGCCATGGTGGAGGCTTCCATGTGGGCCGAGAAACAGAGTGAGGTGTCTGCTCAGGAGGACGGGGTTGGCTGGTTCGAATAAACTGAGATCTTCCCTTCTGCACTTCAACGTATACCTGTTGCAACGGTACGTGTTTCCCACTAGTTCTCATCGTGTTTCATCTGTACCATATCGCCCAGACTGTTGTGGCGAATGAGTTCAAGTCCTTCCCTATTTCAATAATAGTTTCCACCAAATCTTTGAAACAAGAGAAACGTGGGTTGGGTCCTGTGTAATTCCACGCGTTGTTCTGAGTCCAAATCTGAGAAATCAAGTGGTATGTCCAAAGTGCATGGAGCACATCCTCGGGTTCACCGTGGCAGTGATCACAGCCATCATCAGTGAGAATTTTCCGGCATCTAAGGTTCTGTTTTGTTGGAATGGAGTTCCTTATGGCCCTCCACAGAAAGTTTCATACCTTAGGCTGGACTTGCATTCCCCACACTTTCTTTCATAGCCTATTGTCATCCGGATGATAGTCTCCATTGTCCAAGCTCCTTGACTTGTAGAGAAATCTATAACCAGATTTCACAGTGTAAGATCCAAATGGAGAGAAAGGCCACATTAGAACATCTTCCACTAGTTTGCCACACAAAGGAATGGAGTTTATCAACTCCTTGTCTCTTGGGCTAAACAGCAAGTTCAATGATTCTTGCTTCCACCCTTGATTAGAATGATCTAGTAGAGAGGCTACTATTGCTTCCTCCCACCCCGACACCATTGGAGATGAAATGAACGGCAAGAAGGATAAAGGCAACCACGGATCAGACCAAATGTTGATTGAGGACCCATCCCCAACCCTCCATCTCATACCCTCTTTCAATACTTCTCTTCCTTTTAGGATGCTTCACCATGCATAAGAACTAGCTTGAGAATTCGATGCCTCCATGAATGAGCAATTGGGGAAAAATTTTGGTTTGAACACCCAATAGAGTAGAGAATTTCTATTTTGGAACAACCTCCATGCTTGGTTAGCTAAGAGAGCATCATTGAATAATGCTAAGTCCTTGAAACCCATTCCCCCTTCACCTTTTGGCTTACACATCTCCTCCCATCTAACCCAATGTATCTTTCTTCGATCTCCTCTTTAACCCCACCAAAACCTCCTAATGAGCCCCTCTAACTCATTGCACAAACCAATTGGCAATTTGAAGTAATGCATGGTATATGTAGGGATGGCTTAGACAACCGCTTTAATGAGAATTTCCCTACCCGCTTAAGAGAGGAGTTGTTCTTCCCTCCCTTGTAGTTTCCTCAAACCCTCTCCTTTATGTAATTGAAACTTGCTTTCTTATTCTTCCTCACTAAAGATGGTAAGCCTAAGTACTTCTCATAGCTCCTTATTTCCTCCACCCCCAAAGTATTTTTGATTGCTATCCTCCTTTCATCCGGAGTAGAGCGGCTAAAAAAGATTGTGGTTTTTGCCTTGTTTATTTGCTGCCCGGAACTTGATTCATAAACTTGCAAAATCTCCAAAATCTTTTGGCACTCCTCCGGATTAGACCTGCAAAAAAGCAAGCTATCGTCTGCAAATAAAAGATGGGTTAGTGGAGGGCTTCTCCTAGATAGGGAAAAGCCATGAATGTCTCCTCTAGCAGCTGAATTGGTAAGTAGACCATGCAACCCCTCCGTGCATAAAAGGAAGAGAAAAGGGGATAGGGGGTCCCTCTGTCTGATCCCTCTAGTTGGCCTTATAAATCCATGGGGAGCACCATTGATAAGGATAGAATAAGAGATAGTTAACACACACAGCATCATAAAGGTTATCCACCTTTCATTGAACCCCAATTTTTTCATCACACACTCCAAGAAAGGCCACTCAACTCTGTCATAGGCTTTGCTCGTGTTGAACTTTATGGCCATATAACCCTCTTTAGTGGATTTATGGTTTTGCATACAGTGAAGGGATTCAAATGCAATTAAAATATTATTCGAAATAAGGCGATCTTTTGTGAATGCACTTTGGTGTTCAGTGATAATGTGAGGTAGGATTTTCTTTAATCTGTTTGCTAACACCTTAGAAAAAATCTTGTACAACACATTACACAAGCTAATGGAGTGAAATTGAGAAACCAATTCCGGATTTTTAACCTTAGGGATCAAAGTGATGAAGGTGTGGTTAAGGTGTTCAGGTAGTGTGGCTGAATTTAAGAAAGATAAAACCGAAGTAGTGATATCCTTACCCACCAACTCCCAATAATGTTGGTAAAGCAAAGGTGGCATGCCATCAGGACTGGGTGCTTTGAGTGGTGCCATTTGATTGAGGGCTTTCTTAAATTTATCTCCAGTAAATTCAGCAAGCAAATCCTTGTTCATATCTTCCGTTACTATGCATTGAACTATCTCCAAGGCTAAATCGGGTTGGCATGATTGTGATGAGGAGAATAAGTCATTATAAAAATCTAGCAATTCCTTTGCCACATTCTTAGGATCCAAACACCAATGTCCCCTTGCATTCTTTATCCCTTCAATCTAATTCCTCCTATATCTTTGAGTGGCCCTACTATGGAAGTATTTAGAATTTTTTTCTCCGTGGATAGCCTAAAGTGCACGAGATCTCTGGAACCACATCCTTGTTTCCTTATCCAATAAATCATTCACCTCATTTCTCAAGCTCCATGCTCGAAAATTAATTCCAGTTGTCAGTGCCTCCAATTTGGCTTGTGCTAGGAGTTTTTGCTTTTGCTTCAATTCTTTTCTAACATTCCCAAAATTGGTACCACTCCACTTCTTCAAAGCTTTGCCACAACTTTCAATTTTTGGAACAATACCCAAAGCAATGTCTCTACTATCATGCTTACTCCACACTTGTTTCACCATATCCGAGCAACCCTTCTCTGCCAACCGCATTTCCTCAAATCGAAAAGGCTTTTCAGGATTTGTTGTTTCCACCATTTTGGGTTTGATGATCAAAGGGCAATGATCTTAAGTGCTACAAGTCAGATGGTGCACAGTTGTCCCACCATACCTTAATAGCCACTCATTATTCGCCAATCCCCTATCCAGTCTCACCCATAAAGTATGTCCGTTTCTGAAATGTTTTTTCCAAGTAAATGGATTACCTTTGAAGCCCAAGTCGATAAACCCACACAAATCCAAAGTATCCCGAAACAGCTGTATTTGTGAATGACTTCGATTTGATCCTCCTTGCTTCTCTGCCCCTCTAACAATGTCATTGAAATCCCCAGCACAAAGCCAAGGAAGGTTGAACTGTGAATGCTATTGCTTGAGGAGTTCCCATGATTCGTGGCATTTATGAGTTATAGGTTCTCCATAAAAACCCGTGAATCTCCATGCACCTTCTATTCCACCTCCAATAATATAGTCAATGTGATTTTTAGATGATGTATCAACCCGCAAATTCATCAAGTTGTCCCAAAACAAAACAAGCCCTCCACCTCTATTAATTCTTGGTACACTAAACATATGATCAAAATTCAATCTACATCTCACAACTTTTAGCCTAGATTCATCCGTCCATGTCTCGGCTATGAACATGACGGAGGGATCTTTTGCCCGGGTGTAATCTCCAAGCCCTCTCTCTCTCTGTCACCTGGTTCTCAAGCCCGCGATAGTTCCACACTTATAGACTCATGGTTCTTGGCGGGGCTACGCTGCAGCCTCCACCATTGTTGTTGAGGTTTCATCAAATTCAGAAAGGACCTGCACACGTTTTTTGGGGGGGTAAAGGTTCATCAAGTGGATTGAAGCTTGCTTTCCTCTTCTTCTTTGGTTCGGGTTGGCTGGCTTTTGCTCCATTATTGCCCTATCTCATTACCCGTTTCCAAGTTCTGAGATTGTTAAGTTGCCCTACAATTTCAGCCATTGATTGGTTGGCTAAGATTTCATCTTGGTCTTCCAATCCATGAGGTAATACTCCTTGAGTAGTGACGGCTAGGGTTATGTCATTAATTGCTACCAGGCGTTGATTGCATAAAGATGGCATTGAATACGGATTGATTTGAGATTCTCCCTCCTTTATTTCCATGACAGCTGGGTTGCCCATTCCCTCATTTAACGTTACCTTAACTGGACTTGTAGACTTAAAATTCTGAACCCAGTCCGGTTTTGGTGCTGTGGTAGAATTACTAGGAGGCATTAATTCCTCATCAAGCCTCGGATTGAAACTGTCGCCCAACTGAATTCCTTCCTCAACGTTCCCACCTTCCTCAATCATTGCATCATTAACTTCTACCGGATTGGAGTAAATACTCCACTCCGTCTCCTCAATTTCCTTCCCAAGTGTCGCCGATTCAGGTTGTAGAGAAGCAGCGACTGCCCTTGCCGCCATATGAGCTGCCATCTCCGCTTTTCTCTCCCTAGTCTTACCAATCATTTCCTTATAATACCCCCACACATATATGACGTCCCTACTAGAGGATTTGTATGGCGGAGCTCAAAGGAAAGGGCCGAATTGCTGCTGATCCATCTTCAGAGTTCCATTGCTTTGAATCCAGAGATCACAGTCTCAGTCATCACGGTCCAATCGCCTACACCAATAACATATACTTGGCAAATGCTCATATCTAAATTTAACCCAATGTTTGTTACCATTAAGGAGAGTGATCACCCTACCTCGACATAAGGGACTAGTTACGTTCACCATCACTCATACCCAAAAAAAACTACCTCCATCATCATTCGTTGCCCTACTTGACTTTAGAATATCCCCCACTGTTTCACAAAGTTTCTCCGCTATCTTTTTTGTTTGAAAACTGAAAGGAATGTCGTGAACCTGTACCCAAAAAGGAACTTTATTGAAGACCAGGTCCTTAGCTGGAGTATCGTTCATATAGCGTGGCATTACTATCAAATGTTTGTAAAAACTCCATGGTTGACTCTTCAGAATTTTATCCACCTCTACCAAACTGTTAAACACAAATAGGACTAAGTTGTTTCCTTGGTTTCGTATCTTGAAGCCACCATCAATTTTCCACAATTGCTTGAAAGTCCTTGCCACTGCCTCCATCTGTAGAAAACGGGACGTTAGGAATTTTGCTGCAATGGTAAATTCACCCCTCCGATGGTCATCAGGAAGGATGAACTCGGTCTGTTCTTTCTCTGATAGAGACATGTTATTCCAACTCTGTGTTAGTTGCTCCATCACTAAACCAACACAAGTGTCTACACCAATGCGAAGGAAAGTATCGAAGTTGCTGTTTCCCCTAGCCCCACAAGAAAAACCACTAGCTTTAAGAGTATACTTGATACTCCTAAAGAAATGCTACACCACACAAACTCTCCTTCGCTGAAGGGACTAAACTTCTACAGCCTTGGAGACTGAGAGACTTTTTTTTTCTTAATTTTTTTTTTTTTTTTTGTCAAGTCTAATGGCCTTGACTTCCAATACTATGCCATTAAAAAAAAAAAAATACTAAGCCATATTTATATTTACTATAAGATAAGATACTATTTTATTTGGTATAAATTTTAAAATTATCGATGAACGGTTAAGATTAAGTAAAAATGATATATACACTAAACAAGTATATACCTTAGAATAACTCATATTTATATTTAGAAAAACAACCATATATAATTTAGGAAAATTCTTAATTTACAGTGATATACTAAAAAAAATTGAGATTTACATTATAAACTAAATAAAGATTTAAATTGAAAGTACAATGTAAATTTAAAATTATCCTATAATAAAATTATTTCTAAATATATATATATATATATATATATAATTTCTATGGGTCCAGTTAACGTGTGCTCTAAAGGCACACGTTAAAAGTACATATAAGGGAATAGTTTATTAATTTCGTTTTACTTTTCCATAAGACAGCAATAATTTTTATGGAAAGAAGAGAAAAGCATCTGACAAATAATATTTTCCAAAAGAGACTAAACTACCCTTCACTCATTTCTCCTCCTCCTCCTCGAAAGTTAAAACGACAAGTTACACAACTCAAACCGAAAACAACACTCTACCACGAAACAAGCTCTTACAAAAATTCTCATTAAAAAAAAAATCCTCTTACAAAAATTACAACTCATACAAATTTCAGATGTAACTAGAACAAACCCAGAACATATAATCAATTAAAAAAAATTATGACTTAAATATTTTTAAAAAAGAAATCGATATAGGTTTAAATAGTTGTGAATCTCAACGTCGGAACCGTTCAAAGCTGAATAACTATTTGTTGCCGACGACAAGAGAGGCCCTGAAATGGGTGCATCGGCCAGGCGTGGTTCATGATCGGGTGTTCCTTGAAGCCATCCCCATTTCGTGCTTGAGTTCTCTTTGATTTCAGTGGTCTCTGTCTGTTGAGGGAATGAAAGAAAGAAAGTAAAAATACAGAGAAAGAGATGGGATCTGAGAGAAAATCAAGGAAAGAAAGAAAAAAAAAAAAAGTAGTGAAACTGAAAGATGAAGACCAAGACTTGCCTCCCTTATCACGGTGTAGCGGTTGAAAGGAAGACAAGAGCCACATGTTGTCCTCATGTGGATACGTGGTAAACAAAGAGCCACACAACAATAATTTTTTTTTTTTTTTTCCGTAAAGGCCTACACTACACGGTGAATAACTTTTTGACTATGACATCCCAGTGGGGTTGGCCAAGTGGTTGGACACTTGGTCTCAAAGTGGCTGTCTTGGGTTTGATTAGAAGCTCTCTAGTTCAAGTTCGGGCATCAACACTTTGAAAAAACTCCTTAGGCCAGTGATTTACCCCGCTGTGAGCTCACCTGTCGTGGATTAGTCTCTTGGTTGAAAGTTTTGAGGAAACACATTGGGAAACCAAAAAAAAAAAAACTTTTTGACTATGGCCCTTGGCTCCTTGTTACAAACAATTATCTTAGTTTAATGATTAAATAATGCTAACTATAATGAAATTTATTGTGAAATTTATTATAAGTATTTGTGAAAAATTAAATTTATTATAAGTATCTTTTTTTTTTAAGCAAAATTTATTTTAAGTATCAATTGTGTATATTATTCACGTCGTTTTTATTCTGTCACGTGACATTATTTTATTAAACAAACTAAACAAGTGTAGCATTATTTTGTGACACTTAGTGGAAAAGTATAAATAAAGAGGCTACTGATATAAACAATATACATCTTCAAGAGGTAAAATCAAAATTTTAAAACTCTAGGAAAAGTTTAAATGAAAAGGCTACAGTATTTTTCTCTTAATTTCTCCATCCCCACTCTTAGAGTCCCTCTTCCATTTTATACTATTTTCCATTCTCATCTCCAACTTTCACATGCAGATCAGATTGTAGGTGTTGACCCTCGTCCCATCAACACCTTCCTAAAGTCTTTAGGTAGTAGCTGTAAGGCTGAAAGTTACTGTTCAAGTATCACTTCCTCATTAATGCGGCCAGAGAATTAGCAGTAGAGTATTTAATGCGATAGTAGCAGCTTTCCCTTTAGATATTTTATAATCTTTCTCTATCCTGTTCCTTCCTGATATTTATCCTCATTCATGGAATGATCTAGAATGTTACGCTTGATGGCAGACACACCCTCTGACCTCGGCTTTGCTCAGCCTAGGAGGGATTCCTCCCGGGACAATAAAACATAAATAGTACCTCGCTAAGACAATGTTAGAGATTTAGTATCCTAAGACAATAAAACATAAATAGTAATTTTTAAAATTATTTTAAGTTTAAAAATAGTACCTCGCTATTTTGTGTTTCAAATGTCATGGGAAGACCAGTTTGCTTTGGATTGAAAAAGTGTCATGATACATGATATGATATGGGACATTAGATTTCAATTTCAGTGAAACACTATTATTTTTATTTTTATTTCCTAGTCCCATACCGCTAGCCTTATCAGAGTAAGTATGTGAGAGGGCTTACCCTCAGTCCACCAACTTTTTGTTGGGACAAACCCGCGTGAAGTGGTGGGGTTGTGTTGGTGCCCTTCTATATTTCCCCATAGATTTAGGGTTTTACATGGAGTTGACATTTATTTTATTTAAATAATAAAAAAAATCCAAAATGAAAGAAATTAAAATATTTTATTGATTAGTAGTGGGTTAGAGGTGTTAGAGATTTAGTGTCCTAAGACAATAAAACATAAATAGTGATTTTTATAATTATTTTAAGTTTAAAAATAGTACTTCGCTATTTTGTGTTTCAAATGTCCCCTTCGGTAGAAATCTCACTTCCGAAGGGGACAACAATTCATGATTGTGATCTATAACAAACTTAGTGACATGCCATTCTTGTGGAAAAATGTCAAAAGACTTTTGCAATGTGATTCTTAGATGAGCTTTGCATCCACATCTTGTAGATATCCTATTTCATTGCTCCTTAGATGAATCCACTTTTTTTAATTGTTGTCTACCTTCTCGGTGACAAAAGAAATTACGTCTTACATTTTCTCCATTTTTTGTGATAAAACGACCTTTTCGAATTGTAAAACCATATTGATTTGCATAATTTTTATAGAAAATGAAAGCCTCTTCTTCACTAAGAAAACATTGACCAACAAAAGGTTCAAACTCATTTTTTATTGAATTAATATTTTCATTTTCTTCAATAACTCCTATTTCTTCCATTGGAAATTCATTCCAAACCACTAATTCCTCCCCACAAATGTCATTATTTTCTCCATCATTTGGAAGCTCATTTAAGTCAACACAATTCCTTGAAACACTTTGATAAATCTCACTTGCAATTACAATATCATTCATTTGTTCTATGTTGTAACAAGGATAAAAAAAAAAAAATCAACATCATATTCAATTATAAATGAAATATAAACTATAAATAAAATAAAATAGAATAAAATAGTATATCTTCTTGAGGTAATTCATTTAAGTCAAAACAACTCATTGGAACTAATTGATGAATCTCACTTGCAACAAAATTCTCATCCATTAATTTTACAATAGTTTAACAAAAATGATAAATAAATATTAACATCATATTCTTATATATATTTATAATTTCTTGAACACTATATTCTTGTAGACATTTTTTGATCATTCATTGAACTCTTCTTTCTTTCTTGTCTTTTTGTTGAGCATTGAACACTTCTTTTAGTTTTTACTATGATATTGGTAAAGTGGAGGAGAAGAAAAAGTAAATATTAGTAAAGTAAGTATTGGTGGGAAATGAAATAAAAAATGGAGGGAAATTGCAAAAAGAACATTTTTGTTATTTTGTTTTGTTAGATCCGGCTGGTGAGAAAAATTAGAGGACAAAATTGTCATTTTATTTTGTTTAGATCCGGCTGGTGAGAGAAAATTTGGAGGACAAAATTGTAGTACTCACAGTCGGCTTATTTCAATTTTCTATGCAAAAAAGCCACTGCTACCATTGGCAGAAGGGCACACGGTCACATATGCCAAGTTCTATATATTTCGGATATAAGCCCAAGAAAAAAAAAGAAAAAAAAAAAAAAAGCGGGTGGTCCGTCCAAATCGCTACTACTTCAGTAGTCACTACTGCACTAGACCACTAACCGGCACGTGGCCGTTGCCAAACGGGAAAGGATGTCCCATGAACCGGTAGCAGCCGGTAGGCAGGTCCAGGTTGATGAAATTTTTTCTTGGTTCCAGGGAAAAGAGAAATAGTTGAAGGTGGGTTTCCTTTGGGTTCTATTTATCCAGCAGCAAATAAGTTGAACGAAGAAGGACTCAAATCTGTGAAAGTAAAAACCAAAAACAGTAACAAATAATAATGACAACAGGGGTTGCAGAGAAAGAGGGTGGTGTAACTCTTGAACACTTGAGGAAGAGAATGGCGGAGTTTGCAAAGGAAAGGGACTGGGATCAGTTTCATAGCCCAAGAAATCTCCTTTTGGCTCTGGTAACCCTAAAATTTCTCCAACTTTCATTTGATTACATGAACCTGTTCATTTATCACTCATTCATTGTTTTTGTCTTCTACTCTATTGTCTAGGAGTACTTTTTTTTTTTTTATAAGATTCCAAACAGCCGTTTGATCAGTTATATGAAAAATAATAAAAATTAAAACTTTTATAAAGTTCAACATTAAGAGCAAGGAACTTTTTTTTATGCAGATTCAGAAGGGAAAACAAAATCTTAAGAATTACTGGGATAACAATGGATTAACACTAAGACCTAGTATCAATCTTTCTCTCTCGTTTAAATAATAATTTTTTCCATGCCTAATAATGGCATTAATCCCAGAAACCCATTAGAGATTCTGGGTAATCTTCTTAAATATATTGTATTGTATGAGGTTTTGGAAACATTTTACAATTTTATTCTCCATTCAACTTTAAAAGGAAATGGTGGCAGCAAAACTCTGATCTGCTACAGCCAAGGGCAATGTCTCCTTCTCCGACTATGAATACTAATCTATTTTCTCAAACCCACATGTGTGTTTGGCATGTTGACCCTTTGGAGATCATGGCCTTTCAATTAACATAAATATGTTTCCAATTGCTTTCTTGAAGACCCAATTCCAGGTTTTCGTTATAGAGTGAATCTATGAAAGTCCAGCTTTTTTTTGGCAACTGTACCATAGGAACAAGAACAATTTAATAAAAGCAAATAAGCAACTGCATTGGCTTCTATCCTTTTATTCTTTTGTGTGCTACTTTTGAATAGCTTAAAGTACATAAATGGAGGTTCAAAATGGCATTTGCAGGCCATAAAATCACAGATATATGAAAGAATTTATGTACATTGTGTGTAATAGTTGTCTCATGTGATAATAAAACCCCACTTGATTGCCTTGCTCAGAAAGGTATAATAATGGAGGTTTCATTGTTAACCTTTCGTTTCCCTTCACTATTTTACTGTATCTTATCTAGGGGTACTTTGTATGTTTTAGGTGGGAGAAGTAGGAGAGCTGTCGGAGATTTTTCAGTGGAAAGGAGAGGTTCCAAGAGGACTGCCTGATTGGAAGGAAGAAGAAAAGCAACACCTTGGTGAAGAGCTATCAGATGTCTTGCTCTACCTTGTTAGGCTTTCTGACATATGTGGTATTGATCTTGGTAAAGCTGCACTTCATAAGCTTGAGCTCAATGCCATTAAATACCCAGTCATGCTTTCCAAGGGCTCATCTAAAAAATACACGCAAATCAACGCAGCAGACAATGAAAATGGCAATTGTGGTGCTACAGGTATCAGCAACAGTGACAGCGGCAAAAGCAACAGTGGTGTTTGATCTTTTTTTTTTTTTTTGGGTCTGATTTTTGTCGTTGACTTTTCAAGTCCGATCTCGTTTTAGGTTCTTCCGTTTGGCCAAGGATTGTTAGGCGTTTTGTGTTTTTTGGTTGGGTCTCGCGGTGCTGCCGAAGATCTAGCCAAATTTTAAAAAACGCACATAGGACAGTTGTGGGTTTCATGGGAATATTTATAATTTAAAAATTATTTTATTATAATATTTTTAGCAATAAATTTTTAATTTTAAGTAAAATAAGAGATATTTAAATAGACTTTAAGTACATGTTTGGATAGCGATGAATTACATTTGTGTTTTTTTTTTTTTTTTTTTGGTTGAGAAGTGCGTATAAGCAAAGTACCAATTTTTTAGTGAGTTTTGTGTATTGTTCACGGGACATACAAACTATTTTTTTAGCAAAATTTTTATTAAAAATAAGTCTAACGATGTTATTTACATATTTAAAAATTATTTTATTATAGTATTTTTAATTTTTAATAAAATAAGTTATATTTAAACAAATTCTAAAGTTATAGTTATTGTTTTTATTTTAACGTTGATATGAGTCTCATATATTGTCTTGTCTTGTAAGACTAGGCTTTAGGACTAAGTTTTAATGGATGTGTTTTCTTGATTTTGTGGGGAATAGAATACAATAGATGGTTGGGGTGGGCGATAGCCTAATGGCATATAAAAAAGTCTAGATATACAACCAAAAAAAAAAAAAAATTGACATACGCAGGTTATCAATGGCCGTAACTAGTAAAAAAATAACACTTTTACCGCACTATAATTTTCACAATTTTGCCGCAACGTGCCCTGGGCTCTCATCTAAAAAAATACACGCAAATCAACGCAGCAGACAATGACAATGGTAATTGTGGTGCTACAGGCATCAGCAACAGTTACAGCAGAGCAAAAGCAACAGTGATGGTGTTTGATCTGTTTTTTTTTTTGGTCCTTGATCTGTTTAATGATAACATGAATCTCATATTTTGTCTAGTAGGACTAGGACTACACTTTTAATGGATGTATGTATAATCTGTTTTCTTGATTTTGTGGGGGAATAGAATAGAATATATGGTTGGGGCGTGCAACAGCCTAAGAGCATATAAAAAAGTCTTGATATACCAAAAAAAAAAAAAAAAAAGACTTATACAGGTTATCAGTGGGAGTAACTAGTAAGCTAGTATCACGCTAATTTTTACAACTTTATCGTAACTTTGTCACGTAAAGAGTTGTCATGTAAAGAGTTGTAAGTGGTGAAATTATAGACTCGTTATTTTATTTTCACCACTTACAACTAAGTGTGTGGCAAAATTAAAATAAAATTGTGAAAATTAACGTTGTGCTAGACTTACTCTATCATGGAAGGTAAAAAGGGTGACGGGGGAAGGCAAACGTGAAAAATGTTATCAAATTGTGTATAAATCATTACTCAGAGGTTGACGGGCCTGGTTGGATTTGCATGAGCTCACTTAGCTTGGTGTTTTGTGACCGGAGATCTGCTTGCAGCTGTGTGACTCAGGTGTATCCTGCTGCTAAGCTAGTGGTGATTTCAGTGGGATATTAATATATTATACAGGTTCGAGGGCACACATTAGCACACATTAGTAAAACCTGTTATATATATATATATATATATATATATATATATATATATATATATTTTTTATACGAGTTTCTGTCTTATTTATCATTTTTATTTCTTTATTTATTTTTTGGAATGATTATGGTTGCTAGATGATTTCTTTTTCAGTCCACTTGTACTTTCCACCGTTTAAATCTCTTGTTATTAAAAATTTAATTATAAACATTACGGATATAACTCAAGAACAAATTTTTCCTCTTCAAACTCTTCATCTATCAAATAAATCGATTTATTTGATGTAAATTTTGAAAATTTAATTATTGAATTGCATGTTTCTTATATTTTTAAAATGCATGTCATGCCAATTGATATTTGATTTTCTTAAAATTTTGCAAGCATAAAAAATATAATAAGAACATACAGTTTATCGGTTAGAATTTTAAAATTCACACCTAATAGAAAATATATATGAGTAGTTTGAATGATTTATCTTTAAATTAATTTGGAGAGAAATATTTTCCATAAACCAATAAATCTTGTTATTCAATAGACATTTAAAAAAAATTATAATAGTTTTATTTGTTAACAAAATTTAAACGAAAGACCAAATTGACTTATTGTTAACTAAATAGCCTTTAAATAATAGATTTAAAGTTCTTGACTAATTCTCTGATAACTTAGAGTATTCACACAATGTTTAGCAAAGTTTTTACCAATTTAAAAATTGGACTGGACTAGCCGGTTCAACTTGGAATCAGTCTACTCAAAATGGTTCTTTGACCATTTTAGTTTTTAAAAGTAAAACCTTGAAAGTTTTAGCTATTTTCTAATTGGAACATGTTTTCTATTTTAATTATTAACTTATTCACTTGCATTTGCATCCTACTCGCTTACATTTATACTATTAATGATGTATGTGATACCTGGGTTGAAAATATTTTCAATTCAAACTTGACCCAACTTAAGCTTCAAAAATAAATTTATAACCCAACCTAGCTCATCAACTTACCAAAAAACCAATTCAAGGCATTTTGTTGGGTTGTGTTTGTTAGGTTGGTAGGTTGAATGTACCACCTCGAAGTCTAGGTGTCATGACCAATGGGTTCGGAGTGCAAAACCCTTCATTGTTGATTTTGGACCAAATCATAACTCTGTTGAAGTAAGGGGGAACAAAGTTTTGAATACAATTCCAATTTCCTATTCCGGTGCATTGTTGGTGCAAGTAACCTCCTATTTTGTATCGCTTTAAACTCTAGCCTAAACTATTGTTCCAGCTATAATTTTGATATTCTGGCCAAAATATGTGTTTCAAACTAAAATAGGTTGCTGATCTTCTTGTAAAATCTAACCATTCATAATGAAATGAATATCTTTTATCACATCTTTGACATTAAATCAAAAATTAACTAAGGTTATTTTAGTACCTTTTTATGAGATTTTAGTACATATTTAAAATATTAATAATGTAACAAAATCTGAACCATCCATTTAATTATGATTTTTTACGATTTCAAAATCCCAAAAATATTAATAATCTAAAATATCCACTTATGTAGTGTTTGGTTGGGGGTGATTTGGGGGAGATGGAAAACGGGGAGGGGAAAATAAAGGGGATTTTGGGTGGGTTGTTTGGTTAGGAGGGGAAAGTGAGGGGTTTAAGTGGGGCTCGACTATTTTTTGCCTGGGCTCACCAAATTCCTATCCCTCAATTTGGGGAGAAAATGGGGGGAGTAGAGAGGACTTAATAGGAAATAACCCTTCTAAAGTAAGGTTGTCCATAGATCAGTTTGGATTGGGTTTGGGCTCAGCTTGAAATTGACCCGACTAGATCGAATGGAGCAAAAATACACCCGCCACGGACCAACACTAGGCACAGATCGAGTCAGTTTTGGCTCGGGTGAACGACGGTCAGTTTTAGAAGAGATCGCTGAAGTAGTGGAGATGAGATTTAGTCGGATATTAATGAGATCTCTCGTAGATCTTAAATGATCTAGTCTAAATCTCACTAAATCTCAACAAGATCTTGCTAGATCTTGATGAGATTTAGCTGGATCTCGACAGATCTAGTCTAGATTCCAATGAGATCTCAACAAATTTAAGAGAGAGAGAGAGAGAGAGAGAGAGAGAGGAGTTTTCAATGATACAAGATTCAATCAGTTCGATTTTCGTCGGGTTTCAAAACACAAACCGTCACTTGACTCACACTCTTCGAGTCTTGATGCCAGAGACTTGCCATTGACCACTAGCTGCTCGAATCAAGTCGGTTTCAATTTGGGTGGCTCTAGGTTGATCAATTTTGTCAAGTGTCAATCTAAACCCATCTCCCCCTTCCACTGTGTTGTTATTTTGTGTGTGTATTTTCTTTTTGTCTTTTCTTTTTTAAACCCAAATGGTTAGTTTTTTCCCCCAACATTAGGAGTTTTTTCAATTTATTTTTCTTTTAAACTATTTAAAAAATATATCTAATAAGGGTATAAGAGTAAATTTATATAAATTACATTTTCTATCCATTCATTTTTCTGCTCGACCCAACAAAATTTTCTATCCTCCCAACCAAAATTACATAAGGGAAAAATAACATTTTATTCTCTCCTATCATTTTTCATACCCTCACTTTTCAACCCTCAATTAAAATGAGCACTAACATAGGACTATAGGTAATTTCGAGGCAAGAATGATCTTCAATCATGGAAGGTATAAGAAGATTTCTAACACAAGTTATTTCTTATCTTTTTTTTATCGTTTTGAAATTTTGTAAGCATGGAGGGTATTAGAATAACATGTTATCTATTGCTGAGTTTTTCAAAATTCGCATCCAATAAAAAAAAATATATAAATTAGAAAGTAAAATTTTTTAAAATTTAATTTGGTGTGATTTGAATCGAGCTCTACCCATATATACAATTAAATGTTGAGCTACGGTGGCGATAGTGAGGTATTTATAAATTTTAGTTTTTTTACTAAACTTTGTTGAGCTTGATGCAAGGGCTTTTGAATTGATTATAGCTAAATTTGGCTACAAGAGAGAAATGGAGAGATGGATGTGAATGCTTTTATGTTGATATCGAATTTTCATTTGGTTTCTAGTATTATGCCCGTGTGATGCACGACTTAATAAAAAATATTTTGATAATATAATTGCAGGGTTGATGGGCCAGGAGTTCGATGTCCTTGTATATGTTAGGCCTAGAGCGTTAATCCGATGGGCCAAGAAGTCTTTATCCCTGTGCGGATTGAGCCTAGAGGCCAAGTTGAGGACTAAGATTAGTCCGAGGACGGTTCAATTTAGCCTAGAAGATCTGCGTTGATGGGTGAAGAGGTTAAGCAAGAACTAATGACCCAGGACGTGGCGCCGAGGATGAATATCACCTCGGGTAACTAAAGCCGAGGTAAGTCTTGAAGTTTTGCCGTTTGGGAAAACACTCCCGAGGATTTTGTAGGACTAGGTGAGTATTGCAGAAACATATACTAAGATAAGATCCCAAAATATCAAGGAAGAAGGCTGCCACCCCCGTATTGAATGCTCTGCAGCTAACCCTCTGGCCGCATTTATGTGGAGATGATATATGAACAGTGATTTCTAGCCTTCCAGCCACTACACCAAGACTTCTAGAAAAGGTGAGATGAGACAAGTATCAAGAAAAATCATCTAATGTGCACGTGGAAAGCTAAGAGAAGGGGAAGAAGGAGTATAAAAGGAAGAGAGATCTAATGAAGAGGGGGATCGGAAAAAGGAGAGAGAGAGAGACACCTTGTAGACACTAAGAACTAAACTTGTATCTAAATTTAAAACAGTATTTATATCAAACTGACTTCCGAGGACATATGCCGAGGACAATTTCCTGAAGTGAAATTCTTTTATTTCTTTCCTTTTATAATCCAAGCCCATCTAATTGATTGTTTAAATCTGAGCTAGTCCAATTTTCTATACCTACTCTTTACAAATTCATTGTTTTTGGGCCTTTTGGGCTAATCCATCCAGGATTTGTGGGGAGATCCAAATTTGCGTCCTTACAATAATTAAATTGAATAACAAAAAAAAAAAAAAAAGTTATATGGAAAATGTATATTATGTAAGTTCAAGTTTGGTATTTTTTATTCAAAGACCAAATATTATAAAATATTTTAAAAACTATGGCAAATTGTTAAAATAGTATAACAATTATTAATGAAATCTCTCTCTCTCTCTCTCTCTCTCTCTCTCTCTCTCTCTCTCTCTCTCTCTCTCTCTCTCTCTCTCTCTCTATATATATATATATATATATGTCACTTAAAAAATCTGACATTATAGGGAGACACTTTTCTTTTTAATGAAAGGGAAACACTAAATATAAGTATCTAGACCTACCCACAATCAAGATAATTTAAAAAAAAATAGATAAATCTAGGTACATAAAGAGAAGAAAACAAAAATTGTATTGTAATATAAATGTAAAAGTTTACATATAAATTATTAGTCATAGTCATTTTAATGTTGCCATAAGTGAGGAAATAATTTGTACAATCAATTAAGAACACCAAATCAAAAAATAATATCAATAATTAAAACAAATTTCATTATCTAAATTGTTAAAAATCATAGAATTTAAGAAATAATTGAATTACGAATAACAAAAATGCAATAAAAAAGAAGATAGCTCTTCTCACATAAATCTCCTAATATAATTGATGATTTAATGGTGATAGAATTTCTTGCGTATATAACCAAAAAAAAAAAAAAATCCATAAAATATAAGTATCTAGACCTTCCAAGTTACCACAATCAAGATAATTTAAAAAGTAGATAAATCTAGGTACATAAAGAGAAAATAAAAATTGTATTGCAATGCAAACATAAAATTTTACATATAAATTGCCAGTCATAGTCATTTATTGCCAGTCATAGTCATTTTATTATTGCCCTAAGTGAGGAAATAATCTGCACAATCAATTAAGAACACCAAATCAAAAAATATTATCAATAATTAAAATGAATTTCATTATTTAAAATTTAAAAAAATCATAGAATTAAAGCAATATTTGAACTACGCTAATAGAATAATAGAAATCCAATAAAAAAAGAAGATACCTCTTCTCCCATAAATCTCCTAATATAATTGATGATTTAAAGGTGATAGAATTTCTAGCATATATAACCAAAAAAAAAAAAAAAACTAGTAAATACAAGTATTTAGACCTACCAGGCTATAACAATCAAAATAATTTAAAAAATAGATAAATCTAGGTACATAAAGAGGAAACACAAATTGTATTGCAATGTAAATGTAAAAGTTTACATATTAATTACCTGTCATAGCCATTTTAATGTTGCCATAAATGAAGAAATAATCAGCACAATCAAGAATACTTCAATAAATAATATCAACAATTAAGATGAATTGCATTATCTAAAATATTTTAAAAAATTATAGAATTTAAGTAATAATTGAACCATGTTAATATAGAAATAGAAATACAAAAAAAAAAAAAAAAAACTACTTCTTCTCACATAGAGGCAATTCTTCTCACCAAAAAAGCCAAATTATTCCTTATGTAGTTCTTCACTTAATTTTAGTTTTTTTATTGATTGATTTCAACATTCTCAAATAGTAGAGTAGAATAGAGTTGTAGTTAAGTTTTAGTACAACTCAATTTCAATTAGATTCAAACTTACATGCTTATCTAATCTAAGTTTTCTTATGCCGATTATCAAAACAAAAAGAAGAAGATGTTTTTGTTTGTAATATAAATTATTATATAGTTCTCCATTGATATCAACTCTTTTTTTCTTTTTTTTTTTTGCTTTTTCTTTTTTTCAGTTTTTGATTTGTACATTGGTATCAATCAAAAAGAAAAAAAAAAAAAAATTCAATCTTCTTTTTTTTACACTCCTGATTTTTTTTTGAGAGGATGCAATCCTAAAAAGTTCATAAGAATAAAAAGAGTGGTGTTATCGAAAAATTAATAATAAAATGATTAGATGAAGAATTTGAATTGTAATCAAATTAAAATTTTTATTTACTTAAAATTTTTTTGGAGAAGAAGAAAAGAACCAAAAAAAAAAAAAATCTATTTTTTTAAAATCTAAAAAAAAAAAATTTGCTTTGTATGTTGATATCCTACAAAGTTTATAAGAATAAAAAGAGTAGTGTTATATAAAATTTAATAATAAAATGATCAGATGAAGAATTTGAATTGTAGTCAAATTGAGACTTTTATCAATTTAGAAATTATAGGAGAAGAAAATAAGAATAAAAACTAATATCTTTTTTTTTCAATCTATAAAAAAAAATTTCTGCAATTTGGTGCAGTCACTTGACTTAACCACGACTTTTAAGCTCAACTTTTTTATATAGTATATACTAGTTGCTAATCTATGCGATGCACGGTGAAGGTTTGCATAAATATACAATATATACTAAAAAACTATAAATGTCATTAAGCATTTAATAATTCTATGTGTAAGGATGCAGATTTGGATCTCCCCACCAATCCTGGATGGATCAGCCCAAAAGGCCCAAAAAACAATAAATTTGTAGAGAGTAGGTAATTAAAACTGGGCTAGCTCAGATTTAAACAATCAATTAGATGGGCTTGGATTATAAGAGGAAAGAAATAAAAGAATTTCACTACAGGAAGTTGTCCTTAGCATATGTTCGAGGAAGTCAGTTTGATATAAATACTGTTTTAAGTTTAGATACAAGTTTAGTTCTTAGTGTCTACAAGGTGTCTCTCTCTCTCCTTTTTTCAATCCCTTTCTTCGTTAGATCTCTCTTCCTTTTATACTCCTTCTTCCCCTTCTTTTAGCTTTCCACGTGCACATCGGATGATTTTTCTTGATACTTGTCCCATCTCACCTTTTCTAGAAGTCTTGGTGTAGTGGTTGGAAGGCTGGAAATCACTGTTTAGATATCATCTCCACATAAATGTGGCCAAAGGATTAGTTGCAGAGCATTCAATGCGAGGGTGGCGGCCTTCTTCCTTGATATTTTTGGATCTTATCTTAGCACATGTTTTTGCAATACTCACCTAGTCCGATAGAATCCTCTAGAGTGTTTTCCCAAACAACAGAACTCCAAGACTTACCCCGGCTTTAGTTACCCGAGATGATATTCATCCTCGGCGCCACGTCCTGGGTCATTAGTTCTCGCTTAACCTCTTCATCCTTCAACGCAAATCTTCTAGGCTAAATTAAACCGTTCTCGAACTAACCTTAGTCCTCGGCTTGGGCTCTAGGCTCAATCCGCATAGGGATAAAGACTTCTTGGCCCATCGAATTAAGGCTCTTGGCCCAACGTGTACAGGGACATCGAACTCCTAGCCCATCGACCTTACATTAGCCCCTCGAGATACTTCTTTCTGGGTCTTTGGATAGAAAGGAGGATTTCGATGTCAAAATACTTGCTATGTGCCCACTTTGGCTCACTTTTGCCTATAGAAGTGCCTTTTTAACTACCTAAGACACATCCCTGATGCTGCGGCCCTCGAGACGCGTTTTTCATTTAATTCTTACAGCTTCATGTCTCCCACGTTCTATGGTATGATGTAAATCGTACGACTAGGAGTTCTACAGGGGCATGGGCGGGAGTTTTCTCGCTTTTGACCGTTTTTTTGATATACATATCTCCTTTAATGGATCTTTTGCCTCAATCTAGCATTCATTTAGCTCTAGCGCACATACACCGAACCTTCCAGCAAACCTTCTTTTACTCGTGTCTTTACAAATACCCAAGCTTGTCCGAGAAGATCTCTTTTATTTCTGTAAGTCTTCCTAAGTCCTTAAATTTTCTTTTTTCGTATTATTTTTAGTTCTTTGTAATTTTTCTCTCCTCAGCTCTATTCTTTCTCTTCAATCTTCTTAGGTCCTTCCAAATTTTTCCAATAATGGGTAGGTTTAAATACTTGGTGGACTCTGAGGAGGCCATTGAGAACTTTAGGGTTTAGTATAGAATTCCTTCTAGTGTAGGAATTGGGTATTGTAAAGAAGGTGATTGGCACGAAAAAAGGGAAGAGGGTGAGGTAGTCATCCCGATTATTGCTTTTATAGAAGGGGGGATGAAAATCCCTATGGGTATGGTGATGAAGGATTACCTTAAGGCCCATAGGTTAGCACCTACTCAGTGTGCTCCAAATATGTTTAGGATTCTAGGTTCCGTAGATGCCCTGAATGAAAAGATGGGTTTAGGCCTAACCTATCATGATGTTAACTAGGTCTACAACCTTCATCACTTGAAGGGGCAAGGATATTACTTAAAATCGAGGTATCCAGAAGTTAGATTAATCCAATGTCTCCCCGACTCTAACAAGGGGCTCAAAAAAGATTTTTTGATCGTGTCAGGGGAGTGGCATGATGGCCTCCCTTGCCCGACAAAAGAGGGGCAACTAGGTGGGCTCCTAGGCCTTAAGAAATCTAATTTCCAATAATTCTTCTTTTTATATATATGCCAAATTTGATTCTAATGATTCTTTGTCCCTTTACTGAATTTGCAGATAAACGTGCTGCCGAGCCGAATTTAAATTTGGTCAACAAGGATAGTTTGGACAAAATCCTAAAGGCTGAGGAGTTCGTGCACTCAGACGGCCAGCTGCGAATGGCTCATCTGATCTTGGGATATACGTCGATATCAATAAGTTTTCAGGCGCCCAAGCGTGTTATAAGGGCCAAAGACCCTCGCCTTCGGAGGATAAGTGTAGTTGTCCCCAGTTTTCTTCTCCCTGGGGGTGCTCCAACTCCAAAAGGCACTCTCCCTACTCAACCCATCTTCGAGGGTGTGCCAAAGACAGCCTCATTGCCACTGCGCTGAGCCGAGGAAGGGTCTTCTTCTTATCTAGTCCCCACAGAAGAAGAGAAAGAAGAGTCAAGTAAAGTAGTAGCTTTAACAGATTTGAAGGACGAATTTGAGGTCTTCAATCAAGATCAATCCCTGAACACTTCAATTTTTGACTCTGATCCTCTATCCGCACTAGTATCAGATGAGATGGGCATTCAATGCAAACTGAGATCCTAACCTGGGAAGGATGCCTTGGCCAGGACGTCTCAAACGAAGCCCCCCTCCGTGCCTCCCACCGCTCCTTCATTTACTCAGTCCCTTGGACTCCAGCCTGTTGACCTGAAGAGAAAAAGGGAAGCAAAGGGCAAGAAGCCAATGGAAGTGGAAAAAACCTACTCCACCCAAGAGGATGAGATACAAAGGGCAGCCAAGCAGTCCAGAATGGGACCAAGGGACGCCAAGAGGAGGAGGAGTCCTTTAACCACTCTAGAGGCATAGTTGCCAGCCCTAATGCTCGACAGTGCCCCTCTACCAGCCAATGCCTCCATTAGGGACTATCAAGGAGGCAAAAGAGGTTTTGTGGCTGATGTAGTGGAGTGAGCTCTACTGCTTCTTGGAGACATGGCTGAGCTCCGATCCTTGAGGAAGCACAAAGCCTTCCTCAGCCTGGAAAGATATCTGGGCATGGTACGTTTTCCCTTTAGTCTATTCTCTTTCCTTCGTTTTTTAGTTGTTGTTCGTTTGTTTTGTTTGTTTTTTTTTTTAAATTGTACTTCTTTCCTTGTCAGGTCGTTCAAGCTTCCTTCCAGGCAGAAGAGATGATCAATTACTGCTATAGGTAGATGAAGGAGGAGGAAGCAAAGTGCAAAGACGCCATGGATGCCTTAAAGGCGGCCGAGAAAAGCGCTCAAGAACTGAAGAGGAAGTTGGTAGAAGAAGAAATAGAGAGAAAGAGCGCGGCCGCTGCCCTTGACAATGCTGAAAAGCAGATCGAGGGCCAGAAGGTGCTGCTTCGCAACACTGAGGATCAGCAAGCTGCCTCTAACACCTAAATCGCCGCCCTGAAAAAGAGATTAGAGGATGCTGAGGTAGCTAGGGTGAAAGCCAAGAAAGCTGGAGATAAAGCAGAGCAGGAGGGATATGATGTAGGTGTATCAGAAACCGAGGAAGCCTTGAGGACTGAGGTGTCGGGGGTATGCAGGATTTACTGCCTGCAAGTATGGAATGAAGCCCTCAACCAAGCAGGGGTTGAGGCCTCATCCGTACTTAGGAGGGCAGAAAGCGTGTATTATCCCTCTGCAATCCGAGCATCCATTCCTTCCGGCTCGAAGCCTGATCTCAATCCCGAAGAGGCAGAGGTGGGCAAGGATAGTGTAGCTAACATTCCTACATCCTTTGATAAGGGGTCCGAGGAGGTTGAGCATCCCGAGAACGTAGAAAAAGAGAAAAATGATCAAGAAATGGCTCCCAATGTCCTGATGCCTTCAACTGTCATCCCAGACAAACCTGCTGAAAAAGAGGCCAACAAAAGGATGGAGATTGTGTTGGCCACCCTTCCTTTGCCTACCCCAGCTGACCCGTCAAGCAAAAGTCAAAAACCCTCAGAGGCTGCATCTACCCAGACTAGCCAACATCCTTTCAGGGACAAAATTGTAATCAAGAAGAAATAGGCTTTTGTTTAGTTTACTTTACATTCTTTTTTTGTAATTCGGACTTCTCTTCTTGTATTTAAATTGCCTTATTCAAAGGCTCACCTTAATGAAAAGCATGTTTGAATTTCTCTCTACTATGACTTTCATACTTGTGCTAGTATAATGTTTATTTTCATTTGTTTAACTAATGTGAGTAATACTGGAGCAAAACTTTTACTGCCAATCCACATATGATAAAAAATTCATTCACTTGAGATGATTCGTGAAAAGTTGAACTAAATCTATTTGAAACTTCATCTCAACAACACATAGTTTGAATTTTGAAAGTTGTGTGATAAAAATAGTCAACCCAAAAACAGTTTTAAATATATTATCAAATGCTTTAAGTCATGCTCATGAGCATCTGTTTAAACTTGCTTATCACGATAGAGCTGCTACTTAGAACAACAAACTATTTTTGACGTTCAAGTAATCGATAAGAAATTCCTAATTACCTTGGATTTGGGGAGAATACCAAAAAGGGATTAACTTGTGTATTGTACATAATTTGCAGAGTCGGCCATGACTAAAATACTGTTTTAACACTTGAATTGATGTCTGGGGTGCTAATTTTCCTAAAGCATGTGATCCGAGGAGCCAGGTATTGCTTTGGTTCTGTTTAACAGTTAGAGTAATGATAGAAAGATGTCAATTTTTCCAAAGTATGTGGTCCGAGGACCAGGCAAGACCGAGGATCTGTTTGACACTTAGATAGATGATAAAAAGATACCAATTTTCTCGAGATATGTGGTCTGAGGATCTAGGCATGAGCATGGGTTTGTTTGATACTTAGATAGATATTATGCATTATTAATTTTTCCAAAGCAGATGGTTCGAAGAACCAGATGTAGCTAAGGATCTGTTTAACACGTAGATAGATTTCATAGAGTATTAATTTTTCCAAAGCAGATGGTCTGAGAAACCAGACGTAGCTGAGAGTTTGTTTAATACTTAGATAGATAACAAAAAGATATCAATTTTCCCAAGGTATGTGGTCTGAGAATCCAGGCATAACTAGGGGTCTGTTTGATACTTAGATAGATTTCATATAGTATTAATTTTTCCAAAGCAGACAGTCCGAGGAACTAGACGTAGCTGAGGGTCTGTTTAATACTTTAAAACGTGATAAGAAGATATCAATTTTTTTGAGGTATGTGGTCCAAGGACCAGGTATGACCAATGATCTATTTGATACTTTGAGTTTAAAGTAATTGCATATCATACGCAATAAAACGAGCACACATATGATAATGTACATTCTCGTTAATAATAATACCTTCTCAGGTTGTTTACATTCCAAGGATGCGGTACAATTTTGTCTTCCAAATCTTCCAGATAGTACACACCTATTCCTGCCACAGATGTAATACAATATGGTCCTTCCCAATCGGGTCCCAATTTTCCTCAGGCTGGGTTCCTTGCAGAACCAACCACCTTTCTCAGTACCAAATCTCTAGGCGCTAATGGCCTTAATTTCACATTGGCATCATACCCTTGCTTAAGTTTATGCTGATAGTAAGCCAATTAGACCATAGCATTTTCTCTTCGTTTTTCAATTAAGTCCAAACTTTTCTCCAGTAAGCCATCGTTGCTATTCGGAGTGAAAGAGCTCGTTCTTAATGTAGGGAATCCAGTTTCCAATGGAATAACAGCCTCGGCTCCAAAAATCAATGAGAAAGGAGTTTCTCTAGTAGACCTCCGAGGTGTAGTCCGATATGTCCACAGAACATGTGGTAGTTCCTCTATCCTTCTTCCTTTGGAATCATCTAATCTCTTCTTATGTCCACTTACTATGACCTTGTTTATAGCCTCGGCTTGTCCATTCCCCTGTGGATAGGCTGGGGTGGAATACCTATTAGTTATTCTTAGCCCACAGCAATATCTCCGAAAAGATTTGCTGTCAAACTAAAGTCCATTATCCGAAACTAGAGTATGAGGGATTCCGAATCGCGTGACAATGTTTTTCCGAATAAATTTCTTTACATCCACATCTCGGATGTTGGCTAGTGGTTCTGCTTCAACCCATTTAGTGAAATAATCTGTGTTGACCAACAAATACTTCTTGTTTCCTACCGCTTTGGGGAAAGGTCCTACAATGTCTAAACCCTATTAAGCGAAAGGCCAAGGGCTGGACAGAGGATTAAGGACCCTTCCTAGCTGATGGATGTTTGGTGCCAATCTTTGGCATTGATCACACTTCTTCACATACTCTTGGGCCTCTCTCTGCATATTGGGCCACCAATATCCTTGGGTGAGAGCTCGATGGGATAAAGACCTCCCTCTTATGTGACTTCCACAAATTCCATCGTTTAGCTCTTCCAAGAGAATTTCAACTGCTTTAGAATGTATGCACAATAGATATGGTCTAGAAAAAGATCTTTTGTACAATTTCTGATCCTCGGATAGCCAGAACTGAGGAGCCTTCCTTCGTATCTTATCAGCCTCCAACTTGTTCTCAGGTAGAACATCATCTTTGAGGAACTATAGGATAGGATCCATCTAACTAGGACCTACTCTTATCTGATGAATGGATAACACTTCTTTTCTCAACCCAAAGGGTTTAATGAGGTCTTCAATAAGAATTACTCACGGTAGACTTTGTGTCGAGGAGGTTGCTAACGTTGCAAGCGACTCGGCATGTGTATTTCTGCTCCTAGGAATTTGTAATAAATTAAAAGATTCGAATCCAGATTATATATGTCTAACCTGGCTTAGATATTCCTGCATTCTAGGATCCTGAGTTTCTAGTTCTCCTCGGACTTGACCTATCACCAGCCTTGAATCTGAGAATATGTCCACGGTCTTTCCACCCATCTTTTGAACCATGGTCATCCCCACTAGTAGAGCTTAATATTCTGTTTCATTATTTGTGGCCAAGAAGCCTAGTCTTAGCGATTTTTCAATTATGATCTTCTCGGGGGAGACCAAAACTAGCCCCACTCCAGATCCTTTGAGGTTCGAAGCACCATCAACATAAACTCTCCATGACGATGCTCTTTGTATGGAGATTATTCCAACTGAATTTTCATCCATGTTTTGTTCCTTCACATCTTCTTCTAGGGGGGGTTTCAGCAAACTCAGCCACAAGATCAGCCAAGACTTGACCTTTTACAGAGGTACGAGGCAAATGCTTGATATCATAAGCCCCCAGCTTTGTTCCTCACTTTGCAATCCTCCCCGTATAATTAGCGCTTCGAAGCAGAGCTCTGAGTGGCAATTGGGTCAGGACAACAACAGTGTGTGACTGGAAATAATGGGGAAGCTTGCGTGTGGCATGTACTACAGCCAGAATAGCCTTCTCGAGTGGCAAATATCAGACCTCGGCTTCATGCAAAGACTTGCTCACATAGTACATAGGTTTTTGTATACCACTGTCAACTCTTATCAGCACCAAGCTTACCGCATGGGCGGCCACTGCAATATAAGCAAATAAGACCTCATTCGCCTCGGGTCTAAACATGATTGGTGGCCAAGAAAGATATTCCTTCAACTGCTGGAATGCTAAGACACATTCCTCGGTCCATTTAAAAACCTTCCATTTATTCAACAACTGGTAGAAAGGGCTACACCTATCTACTGACCGGGATATAAATCGGTTCAAGGCAGTGGTCATTCCTGTCAATTTCTGTACTTCCTTGGGATTCCGAGGTGGTTGCAAATTATTAATTTCTTTGACTTGGTTTGGGTTGACCTCAATTCCATGGTGAGTAACCATGTAGCCTAGAAATTTTCCCGACCCTATGCCAAATGAACACTTAGAAGTATTAAGTCGTAACTTGTGCCCTCTCAGGATTTCAAAGATGTTTCTGAGGTCATCAATGTGCTCGGCCTCCTTCTTGCTCTTGACCACCATATCATCAATGTAGATTTTGATATTCTACCCTAGCTGTGGTTCAAACATCCATGTCATCATCTTTTGGTAAGTAGACCTCGCATTTTTAAGTCCAAATGGCATCACCTTGTAATGATAGTTCCCAATGAGGGTGGCAAAAGCTATTTTTTCTTGGTCTTCCAAGGCTAGAGGTATCTAGTGATAGCCTTAGAAAGCATCTAGAAAGCTCATCCGGGGATGCCCCACAGTTGCATCTACCAACTGATTAATCTTGGGCATGGGGAAAGGGTCCTTTGGACGAGCCTTATTCAAGTTTGTGTAATCCACACATACCCGTCACTTACCATTCTTCTTCTTCACCACCACTATATTAGCTAGCCAGTCGAGGTAAAACACTTCCTTAATATCCCCAGCTCGTTTAAGTTTCGCCACCTCCTCCTTGACGGCATCAGAATGTTCCTTGGAAGAGCGCCGAAGAGGCTGCTTTTTGGGGTTAACAGACGGATTAACATTCAGATGGTGATAGATGAAGCTCGGATCTACTCTTGGGGCTTCATAAGCATCCCAGGCAAACACATCAACATTCCATTTGAGAAATTTCACCAACTCTTCCCTTTCCCGAGGAGGCAATTGTTCCCCAATTTGAAAGAACTTCTCTGGATTATCATCAACAAGAACTTTCTCCAACCCTTCGTACTCTGCCTTTTAAGTCTCACTACTAGAAACTAAGGCCATAGACTTTCACTGTTACAACTCTTTATCTGCAAGGGCCGTGAAATCTGATTCAAGCCAGTGCGTGATGGCAGCCACCAAACACTGCCTGGCCAAAAACTAACTTCTAACCAGTTCTTCAACCCGATCTCCAGATGGGTATTTTACCTTGAGATGGAAAGTAGATGAGACGGCCCCAAGGGTGTAGAGCCAGGGCCGTGCCACGATAGCGGTGTAAGGATAAAAAGCATCCACCACTATAAAATACACCTCCACCACCTCTGATCCGGCCTGAACTGGGAGTCTAATCTGTCCCTGTGGAACAACAACCTTTTCGTCAAAGCCGACTAGAGGTGAATCATCACTGGTCAAATCTTCTGGTTTGAGGTTAAGCCTTTTGTACAGATCTAGATACATGATCTCGGCCCCACTACCCTGGTCCACCAGTACCCTCTTCACATCGTACCCACCAATCCTAAGGGTTATAACCAGGGCATCATCATGAGGTTGCATGGTTCCGGCTTTGTCCTCGTCCAAGAAGCTTAATGCTGGACGGACCCCTACCTTAGCCCTTTTCGACTCATGACCAGAGTCCCCGGCACATGGCCTAGCTATCGTCATCACCCTGGACGGGCAAGATCCTGTCCTGCCCGGTGCGGGGAGAATAACGTGGATAGTGCCCAAAGGGGGTCTTGAAGAATTACTACCCTGAACGCCTGAGCCCGCTTGACCTTCCTGTTCATTCAGCCGACTCAAGAACTGTTTCAATCGGCCATCCCGGATTTGCTGCTACAAATGACTCCACAATGTCCTACAGTCCTTGATCATATGCCCCCGCTCTTTGTGGTACTGGTAGTGCAAACTCTGATTACGCTTCGTAGGGTCTCCACTCATCTTGTTCGGTCATCTGAAGTATGGCTTATTCTTGATTTTTTCTAGAATTTGATGCACTGGTTCCCGGAACAAAGTGTTAACAGCCTGGGCAACTGGAGGTCTGGATTGCGTTCCAAAATCCCTTCGCGGCCGATTGTTGTTGTAACAGTTAGACCTGAAATCCCTCCTTTCTTGAGGGATAACCTTACCCTTGCCCTTTCCTTGCTGCTGGTCCTTTTCAACCCTTTTGTACTTGTCAATCCTATCCATGAGCTGGCGTACACTAGTAACCGGTTTCCCTGTTAAGGATCTCCTTAGGCCATGATCAGTGGGCAAGCCGACCTTGAAGGTTCTGACAGCTACGTCGTCAAAAATAACTGTCAATATTATTGAACATTTCCCAATACCTGTCCAAATATGTTTTCAAGGTTTCTCCTTCTCTCATGGACAAGGATAACAGTGAATCCAAAGGCCGAGGAACCCGACTGCAAGTGATAAAATGAGAACCAAATGCCTGCGTAAGCTCCTTAAAAGAGTCAACAGTGCCCGACCCTAGACCATCAAACCACCTCATCGCCACGAGTCCTAAGCTGGACGGAAATACCTTGCACATTAGAGCCTCGTCCTTAGAATGTATTGCCATTCTCTGGTTGAAATGGCTGACGTGCTTAATAGGATCTGTCCGGCCATTATAGATGGTGAATGTAGGCTAGGTAAACCACCGAGGAATCCTCGCACTCTCAATTCTTCGTGTAAATGGAGACATAGAGATTCTATTGAGTGCCCTGCTCATCGCATCATTTCCTAGGCCCTTCGAAGATGAATCCCTATTTTTCCATTTACGACGATGGTCCTCCTCATACCAGAAGGTTTCGCTTGGAGGCGTTCTCGATCTGCGTCTATAGTTACCATCCCTTTCACCATCAGAAGAAAGGTCAGAGACTGAGAGACTTCTCCTTCTCCGCTCGAGGCACAGCTTCTTCTTCAGATAGTCGATCTTCTCTTGCATGGCCTTGGCATTTTCCTCTTGAGAGAGGTGGCCACCACCCCTAAAGTGACTGTCATCAGTGTGAGTGGTATGCACACTTCCCTCTTGGCCTTCTCCACGTCCAGAATCATGAAGGTGATCTTCCCGTTGGGACCCCATAGACTCCGGTTGGTTTGGACCCGATCCTACCATGATTGAAAATCTAACACGCTAACCAATTAGCTTTCCCATAGACAGCGCCAATTGTAAGAACGCAGATTTGGATCTCTCTACCAATCTTGGATGGATCAGCCCAAAAGGCCTAAAAAACAATGAATTTGTAGAGAGTAGGTAAAGAAAACTCGATTAACTCAGATTTAAATAATCAATCAGATGGGCTTGGATTGTAAGAGGAAAGAAATAAAAGAATTTCATTTCAAGAAGTTGTCCTCGGCATATGTTCGAGGAAGTCAGTTTGATATAAATACTGTTTTAAGTTTAGATACAAGTTTAGTTCTTAGTGTCTACAAGGTGTCTCTCTCTCTCCTTTTTCAGATCCCCCTCTTCGTTAGATCTCTCTTCTTTTTATACTCCTTCCCATTCTCTTAGCTTTCCACGTGCACATTGGATGATTTTACTTGATACTTGTCCCATCTCACCTTTTCTAGAAGTCTTGGTGTAGTGGATGGAAGGTTGGAAATCACTGTTCAGATATCATCTCCACATAAATGCGGCCAGAGGATTAGCTGTAGAGCATTCAATGTAGGGGTGGCAGCCTTCTTCCTTGATATTTTGAGATCTTATCTTAGTACATGTTTCTGTAATGCTCACCTAGTCCGACAGAATCCTCTGGAGTGTTTTCCCAAATGGTAGAACTCCAAGACTTACCCCGGCTTTAGTTACCTGAGGTGATATTCATCCTCGGCGCCATGTCCTGGGTCATTAGTTCTCGCTTAACCGCTTCACCCTTCAACGCAGATCTTTTAGGCTAAATTGAACTGTCCTCAGACTTACCTTAGTCCTCGGCTTGGGCTCGAGGCTCAATCCGCACAGGGATAAAGACTTCTTGGCCCATCAGATTAAGGCTCTAGGCCCAACGTGTATAGGGACATCGAACTCCTGGCCTATTGACCCTACACTATGTATATGCCAAGCACATTCCAATTGACCAATGACAAAATTGAAGAAAAAAGAAAATTCAAAATGATCCATTAAAAAAAAATCAACATTAGAATGTTTAAAATAACAAAGATTTACATTAATAGATATACTTAATTTTCAACACATTTTGCTCCAAAAATTTTAGTGAGCAAAATCATTAATAAGGTGAAAATCACAAATAATGATGATACAACTTAAAGAATCATTAAAAATATGAAAGAAAAATGATAAATTTGACCTAATATACATCTAAGAACTGCAAAGTATTTTTTTATTTCTTAACACACTTAAAAACTACCAGATTTTCAACATATGGGAAAAGAAGAATGTTTCAGTAAAGCTAAAAGTTTTAATACCATACATAATAATAAATTTGTATAAAAATTAATTATTATTAATTCATTTATATATTAAATATTTTTTTTGCTGAATATTAAAATTATTGTTGATTTATTACATATTAATAACATTTATTTTTATGATTAGTATGTCATGTAAAGGGGGAAATGTGCATAGTAACGGTGTGGAAGGGGTGTATATAGTAAGTTAGCTAATGTTTTGAATGATTATGGAAAATAGCATCTCGAGTTTGTAAAACTCGAGATCCTCTTTTTCGAAACTCGCTTTGTAGTTGCACGCACTTGCTGACTGGATTAAAAAAATGCCACACAGATCTGGAGTCTTTAAGACTCGATTTCTCCAAAAAAAAAAAAAAAAATCGAGTCTTTAGGATTCGATTTTAATTCAAAAAACAGAAGGCTATCGAGTATTAGAAACTCGATATCTTCTTAAATGTAGAATAGAACTCGAGTTCTACTGGGAAAATTTTATATAACACGCAGCAGATCAAAATGTTCAGTCTGAGATACAAACACACTCTCACCCATACACACTGACCTCACTAACGCCTCACTCACCCCACACCACATTGCCTCTCACAACTCCATTGCATCTCTCACTGCTCTTCCCCCTCAACAAATTCATATCTCAGGTAAGGGTTTTTTGATTTGAATGTCATTGTAGTTGGGTACTAGTTGTTGGGTGTGGGTTAAAGAAGTTGACTATTTATTTTGTAGATAGTGTTAATAACTTAGTTTCTTACCAATATTGTGAATTATAAAACTTTGTTTTGTTAGTGTTAATTTTTTAAGTATTTATTTGCATGGTTTTTGTGATGAATGGGTATGAAATGGGTAGTGAATGAATTGTGATGAATGGGTATGAAATAACATGGTTATTGTGATGAATGGGTATGAAATGGGTAGTGTGGGGGCCCAGGGCCCAATCCTAATGTTGGGCCTCGGGCCTATCCGAAGAGAGGAGTCTCCTCGGATAGCCTAGTTATGGGCCGCCCTTGGATCCCATCAGCTGAAGTGAGTCTCTGAGAAGCCCTAACAACAGACGAGCCTACAGGAAGCACAAGATGAAGCGTAGACTAGGGGGTGTCTAAGGAAAGGCTACTACCTCCACATTTAATGCGCAGCAGCTGCTTTTCTGGCCGCATTAATGTGGGGGAGACCCCTTGAACAGTGTTGCCTTGGCTACTGCAACTCACGAGAAGCCAGGAGGGGTGTCCGATGGGACAGGTACTCAAGTAGTGACTTGGATGGCCAACAAATGGAGGCCCAGGATGGTCCAGAGAAGGGGTATATAATACAAGGGACCCCTGAGTTAAGAGGGGGGAGAAAAGAGGAAGACTTGTAAAGAAAAAACCTAAAAGGCGAAATAAAGGCAGAATCAACCTCCTCGGACTTCTCCGAGGACATCCTTATTAAAGTAGCTCCCATAATTTCCTTTTCCTTATTGGAAAAAATAGTATCGGTCCATTACTCAACTCACTATGGCCCAGCTTCTCAGCCCACTTCTCTATAAATTTATTGTCTGGGCTACTTGGGTTTGAGCTCATATGTTACATTAACCCAACACTCAAACTGGGACCCCACAATTGGCGCAGTCTGTGGGAAGGGCCTTGGAGCATAGTGAGCGTAACGGATAACAATGGCGAGACCGAATCCGCATGCAACGGAGTCCGCATGGTCTGAACGGAAAAATGGTTTTCTGAACTTAGAGCGTGCAAGGGACCATGAGGGAAGTGTACACACCATGCACACGAGCAGAAGCCGTTCTCGGGCGAAAAGCCATACCTCTCGAAGATCCAATGACAACCGGGCCCTGCAGTTGCAAATCGACGAATTAAAGAAAAAGTTACGTGATGCACAGCGGAGGCGAGATCCTTCCAGCTCAAACAGTTCTTCTGGAGACGAAGAAGATGACGACTACAAGCGAAGGTCAAGAACTCCCTCAAGCGAGTTTTTCTCCCATGAAGAAGAGCCCCACTGCAAGCGCAAGCATGGTAGCTCGTCTCATAGAGGCTCGGGAAGTGATGCCATGAGTAAAGCGTTGTACCAGATCTCCAAGTCACCATTCACACGTAAGATCGAAGCGGCAAGGCTCCCACAACATTTTCACCAGCCAATGTTCACCCTGTATAATGGTTGAACCGACCCCGTGGAGCACGTCAGTCACTTTAACCAGAGGATGGCGGTCCATTCCAAGGATGAGGCTCTAATGTGCAAGATTTTCCCGTCCAGTCTGGGACCTGTGGCAATGAGATGGTTCGATGGCCTGAAGGTTGAGTCCATAAGCTCCTTCCAAGAGCTGACCAAGGCGTTCGGCTCTCGTTTTGTCACATGCAGCCGGGTTCCCCGGCCCTTGGGATCACTGCTGTCTCTGTCCATACGAGAAGGAGAGACCCAGAAAGCCTACTCTGACAAATACTGGGAAATGTTTAATGAATAGACGGGGAACTCGATGACGTCGCCGTCAGCACCTTCAAACTCGGCCTGCCAGCCGAACATGGGTTGAGAAAATCCCTCACAGGCAAGCCAGTTACCCGCGTGCGCCAACTTATGGATCGCATTGACAAGTACAAGAGAGTCGAAGAGGACCAATTACAGGGGAAGGGAAAGGCTAAGGTTATCCCTTAGAAGCGGAGGGATTTCAGGTCGGATGGATACAAGGACAGTCGGCCGAGAAGGGAATTCGCGGGTCAGCCTGGGAATGCCAACGTGCATGCAGTTAACACAGTGTTCCGGGAGCCTGTGCACCAAGTCCTGGAAAAGATCAAGCACGAACCATTCTTCAAATGGCCGCCCAAGATGGCGGGTGACCCCATGAAGCGTAACAGGAACTTGTACTGCCGATACCATCAAGAGCCAGGGCACACCACAGAGGATTGCCGGAACTTGTGGAACCACCTTGACCAGCTTGTCTGAGAAGGACGTCTCGGACATCTGCTGCACCATACCAGTGGCGCGCAGAACCAGCCCCCGAGGAACGTGGTCATGAGGCCCCCGGTGGGAACGATAAACGTCATCTTCGCAGCCCCAGGAAGGACCGGCTCATGCCCGTCAAGGGTAATGGCTGTAGCCCAACTCCCGTCTATGGGCAGCACTTCGAACCCAAAGAGGGCCAGGGTAGACAGCACTCCAGCCTTGAGCTTCTCGGAGGAGGATAAGATCGGAACCATACAGCCTCATGATGACGCTTTGGTAGTAACACTCAGGATTGGTGGGTATGACGTGAAAAGAGTAATGGTGGATGATGGAAGCGGCGCCGAGATCATGTACCCCGACCTCTACAGGGGGCTCGGCCTCAAGCCCGAGGATCTAACACCCTATACCTCCCCTCTTGTGAGCTTTGACGGAAAGACGGTTGTCCCAAAGGGCCAGATTAGGCTACCCGTCCAGACAGGCCCAGAAGTAGTGGAAGTAGACTTCATTGTTGTGGACACTTACTCACCTTACACAGCCATTGTCGCTAGACCCTGGCTCCATACGCTAGGGGCCGTCGCGTCCACCTTGCACCAAAAGGTGAAATTTCCCTTCGGGGGGCAGGTCATGGAAATTGTCGGGAGCCAAACCACGGCAAGGCATTGCTTAGTGGCGGCCATTACACGCCGGCTAGAGGCAGAACCCTCGGCCTCCACACTAAAGGACTTATAGCAACCAAAGGACTCGGGTCAGCCGACTTGTGCGCCCGCCGAGGAGGCAAGATGCGAGGAGCTAGAGGAAGTAATGATCGGAGATGACCCCGAAAGATTTTTCCAAGTCGGCTCTCAGCTACCCCCTCAGGAGAAGGTGAGACTGGCCGAGTTCCTCAGAGAGAATTTGGACGTGTTCGCGTGGGATGCCTACGAGGCCCTGGGTGTCGACCTGAATTTCGCATGTCACTACCTGAATGTTAACCCCTCCATCACTCCGAAGAAGCAACCCCCTCGGCGTCTGTCCAGAGAGCACGCTAACGTCGTGAGAGCCGAAGTAATAAAGCTCAAAGAGGCAGGGGCTATCTAGTAAGTTTTCTATCCAGAGTGGCTGGCCAACACGGTTGTTGTCAAAAAGAAGAGCGGGAAGTGGCGAGTGTGCGTGGATTTCACAGACCTGAATAAGGCTTGTCCAAAAGATCCCTTCCCCATGCCGCAGATAGACCAACTGGTGGACGCGACCGCGGGCCATCCTCGGATGAGCGTCTTGGACGCCTTCCAAGGGTATCACCAAATCCCCCTGGCTCTAGAGGACCAAGAGAAAACCACTTTTGTCACGCCCACTGGGAACTACCATTACAAAGTGATGCCCTTCGGGCTGAAGAACGCAGGGTCCACTTACCAAAGAATGATGACCAAGATGTTTGAGCCGCAACTGGGCAAGAACATAGAGGTGTATATAGACGACATGGTTGTAAAAAGCAATAAGGCGTTCGACCACGTGGAGGACCTTAGGGGCGTGTTTGAAATCCTGAGAAAGTATAAATTACCCATCAACGCCTCCAAATGCTCGTTTGGGGTCGGATCAGGGAAATTCTTGGGTTACATAGTCACCCACAGGGGGATTGAAGTCAACCCTGACCAGATTAGAGCCATTAACTGCCTACAACCACCCCGGAATCCCAAAGAGGTTCAGAAGCTCACGGGAATGATCGCCGCCCTGAGTCGGTTCATCTCTCGATCAGCAGCAGGTGCAGACCTTTTTTCCTCTTGATGAACAAGTGGAAAGGGTACGAATGGACCGAAGAGTGCAACTCGGCCTTCCAACTGCTCAAGGAGTACCTCTCTCGGCCACCGATCATGTCCAGCCCCAAGGCCGATGAGATCCTCTTCGCCTACATTGCAGTGGCGTCACATGCAGTAAGCCTGGTGTTGATACGAGCAGATGACGGGGTACAGCGGCCTATCTACTACGTTAGCAAGTCATTGCACGAGGTTGAGATTCGTTACTTGCCACTAGAGAAGGCCATCTTAGCTGTGGTTCACGCCACGCAAAAACTCCCCCACTACTTCCAAGCCCATACCATCGTCGTTCTAACGCAGCTCCCACTCAGGTCCGTGCTCCGGAGCGCTGACTATACAGGTAGAGTTGCTAAATGGGGAACAATCCTAGGGGCTTTTGACATCAAGTACATGCCGCGCACCTCTGTCAAAGGCCAGGTCATCGCAGATCTAGTAGCCGAGTTCGCTGAACCCTCGTTAGAAGGAATAGCTGGGGCATCTAACGCCAACGAGAAGACGGTTGGCATGATCTCCCCCGAAGAGCCAGCTCATTGGAAGGTGTACATTGATGGGGCGTCAAACCAAAGGGGCTCTGGAATAGGGCTAGTCCTCACGTCTCCTGAGGGACTCATTATTGAAAAAGCGCTGAGACTGGGCTTCTCGGCCACGAACAATGAGGCCGAGTACGAAGCCCTACTAAGAGGGATGTCCGAGGTCGAAAAACTCGGCGGGAAGAAGGTGAACGTGTACTCGGACTCGAGGCTGGTCGTGGGCCAAGTAAACGGAGAGTTGGAAGCCAGAGATGGAAGAATGCATGATTACCTTGGCCGAGCCAAACGCCTAAGATCCCACTTCGACTCCTTCACCCTACAGCATGTACCCAGAAGCGGGAACACTCACGCCGACTCTCTAGCCACGCTAGCCACTTCCTCAGCTCACAGCCTACCTCGGATCGTAATGGTGGAGGACTTGCATGCGCCCACCAAGATAAAAGAGGATGCCGCCAGTGTCCACCACGTCAGGGTCGGTCCCAGCTGGATGGATCCCATAACACTATTCCTGAGGGATGACACCCTCCTCGAGGACAAAGGAGAGGCCGACAAGATCCGACGGAAAGCCTCAAGGTTTTGGTTATCAGAGGAGCGGAAGCTGTATAGACGGTCTTTCTCTGGACCATACCTGCTATGCGTCTACCCCGAAGCAACAGAGTCATTCTTGGAAGAGATGCATGAAGGAATCTGCAGAAGTCATACCGGAGGTAGGTCTTTGTCGCACAGAGCCGTCACCCAAGGCTACTAGTGGCCCAACATGAAAAAGGAAGCACAAGAGTACGTAAGGAAGTGCGACCAATGCCAAAGATTCGCTCCAAACATGCATCAGGCCGGCGGGGTTCTTAACCCCCTATCCAGCCCGTGGCCATTTGCTCAGTGGGGCTTAGACATCGTTGGCCCCTTCCCAAAAGCCACCGGGAACAAAAAATACCTCCTGGTCGGCACAGACTATTTCACCAAATGGGTCGAGGCCGAACCATTGGCGAACATCAGAGATGTGGACGTCAAGAAGTTCGTTTGGAGAAGCACCATCACCCGATTTGGAGTCCCTCACACCCTTATTTCGGATAACAGCCTTCAATTCGATAGCAAAGCCTTCAGATGCTACTGTGGCGATCTTGGGATTAAGAACCGTTATTCCACTCCTGCTTACCCCTAGGGGAACGGACAAGCCGAGGCCATAAACAAGACCATAGTTGACGGTTTCAAGAAAAAGCTGGATGACGCGAAGGGAAGGTGGGTAGAGGAACTGCCTCACGTCCTCTAGACGTATCGGACTACACCGCGGAGATTAACAGGGGAAACTCCCTTTTCATTGACTTATGGAGCCGAGGCCGTGATTCCATTGGAAACCAGCTTCCTAACACTAAAGACCACCTGTTTCAGCCCGAAGGGTAACGAAGAGTTGCTGGAGAAAAGCCTGGACCTAATAGATGAGTGAAGGGAAAATGCGAGGGTCCAACTAGCGTATTACCAGAACAAACTCAAAAAGGGTTACGACGCCCACGTTAAGTTGAGGCCCCTGGCAATAGGAGACCTGGTGTTGAGGAAGGTCGTGGGCAACACCAGGAACCCTACCTGGGGAAAGCTGGGACCCAACTGGGAGGGTCCATACTGTATCACTTCGATAGCGGGCATCGGTGCGTACTACCTCGAAAACCTGGATGAAAAAGCTGTACCACACCCATGGAATGTAAACAACCTGAAAAGGTACTATTATTAATGAAAGTTCCCTTATTCCTAACCTGTTTTCTTCTCTCTTTTATCCATCGCGCCTAAGTGTTCAAACAGAACCTAAGCCAACGCAGCGTCCTTGGACCACGTTCTTAGGGGAAATTAACACTAAGTTACATTTTCTAAGTGTTCAAACAGAACCTAAGCCAACACAGCGTCCTCGGACCACGTTCTTAGGGGAAATTAACACTAAGTTACATTTTCTACGTGTTCAAACAGAACCCAAGTCAATGCCAGGTCCTCGGATCGCATTCTTGGCGGAAATTAACAATAATCTACATTTTCTAAGTGTTCAAACAGAACCTAAGCCAACGCAGCGTCTTCAGACCACGTTCTTAGGGGAAATTAACACTAAGTTACATTTTCTAAGTGTTCAAACAGAACCTAAGCCAACGCAGTGTCCTCAGACCACGTTCTTAGGGGAAATTAACACTAAGTTACATTTTCTACGTGTTCAAACAGAACCCAAGTCAATGCCAGGTCCTCGGATTGCATTCTTGGCGAAAATTCACACTAATCTACATATTCTAAGTGTTCAAACAGAACCTAAGCCAACGCAGCGTCCTCAGACCACGTTCTTAGGAGAAATTAACACTAAGTTACATTTTCTAGGTGTTCAAACAGAACCCAAGTCAATGCCAGGTCCTCGGATTGCATTCTTGGTGGAAATTAACGCTAAGCTACATTTCCTAAGTTTTCGAACAGAACCCAAGTCAATGCCAAAGCATGCTTGTACTTAGCTGGACCGTTTAGATTATTAAACATCACAATGTTAATATTAATAGCTATAAACCACGAAGCACCAAAAAAGCGAAGAAAAGAACAACATGTTGAACAAAGAAGCAGAGCATTTTCATTAGATCATAAACGCAAATACACTGTTTTCTGGGGACGGAAAACCCTTACAAAATAATAAGCAAAAACCCTTACAAAGTAATAAGCAAAAACCCTAACAATTTAAAAAGTAAGGTCCCTAAGTCTACGCTTGAAGGTCTTCGGGATCCGTAGCCCGAGGAGGGGCATCGCCGGCTTGGGGATAAGCCTCAGTACCCTTAGCTTGGGAGACCACCTCGGTGATGGTGAGCTCGTCTTTAGAGGAGTGGGCCTTAGGAGGAGGCTGGCCCTCCTTGCCCGCCTCAACCCTTACGGGCTCCTCGGGGCCAGAAGTGGGAGCCTCGATGGCAAGGAGTTGCTCGGGGTCAGAGACCTCACAGATGTCTTCTGGGAAGAAGATACTTTCTACCCTTTTGAGCTCCGAGTCCGCAGGGACTCCTGCTTGATCCATCGCCACCCCTCAGGCCTCGGTGCAGTAGTCCCTGCAAACTACTGCCACCTCTTCAGCGAGCCGAGTTTCTGTGTCCTTCACTCCGCGCTCGTAAGACGCCTCCACCGCAGCCTCGGCGGCCTCCCTGGAAGTTCGAGCCGCATCTTGTACCTTCTGAAGCTCGGCCTGCAGATCGAGGACCCTTTGCTTCTCCGTGGCCAAATTTATCTCGGTCACGTGCAGCTGTTGGCGCTGGTCCTCGGCCTGCCTCTCGGCAGTCTTTAGGCCAGCCAGGGCACTGAGGCGAGCCTTATCCGCCTCCTTGAACTTCTCCGATAGCTCGGCGAGCTCCCGTTTCATTGCACCCGTCCTCTTGTCAGCCTCGAGCCTGGAGAGAGTCTCAGCCTTGACCTCCTCGTTGGCCCTCTTGAGGCATTCCTCGGCCACATAGACCTGTTGGGTGACCTACAGAAAAGTAGCCAAGAATTTGTCAGAATAAGCACAGAAATCGCTTACCAGCAATATGCCAAAAACTTGTCTGACAACGTACCATCGCCAGATCCCTCTTCAAAGATAGGAAGAGGTCCGACTGCTTGATTTTCCTCAGGCCCTCCATGTCCTTCAGGAGGAGGAGAGGCTGCTACAAAGCCTCGGCGAGGACGCTGGCTGGCTCCCTCTGGGACTCCCAAATGGAGGCGTCCCAGGGGACAGCTGCACCACCAACCTCGAGCCGAGGAGCCCAAGTACGCTGCCCTCGGCGACTGTCAACTTCATCCCGAGTCTCCCCAGTTTGGCCCCGCCTATCCTGGGGGTCCTTGGCCCTCCTCGGTTGCTTTCCCCCTTGATGGGCTGCAAGCTTTCCCTCCTCCAATTCTTCCAGGGGCCTTTTCTTCTTCGAATGCTGACCGGCCTTCGACCTAAGGTCAGTGGGGAGCGGAGGCAGGACAGGAGGCAAGGAGGGACCGGTCTTTGTCTTAGCGGCCTCTTTCGAGGACGACCCCACCCCTTTGCTTCTATTGGCCATCAGACCCTTCAGTCCGGATCTTTGCTTTAAGTCCATCCCTTCCTCTTCTTCGGGGCTAAGATCTGGATCGGCAAATGGCAGTCTCGGATGACGGATGGCTGAAGACCTTTCAAGTTCGGTCTCGGAATCCAAGAGCTCCACGGGCTTCTCAGCGGGCTCCGCCTCCTCTACGAATCTAAATTGGTCGATCTCGGCTTCTAACGATTGTGTGGACGATGCTGGTTCCCCTCTCGGAACTTCCAATAACCTAAGGTTTGGTCGGGGTGGCAGAATAATGGGGGGAAGGTCCCTGTCGGCCAGAAACTTGGGCCTGGAAACGTCTATCTGCGCGAGCCTAGAGCTGCCTGCCCTGATGGCTTGACCCACGTCCTGGAAGTCCCGTGACAATGGTGTGTAGTCCAAGATCAGGTGAGCGGCGCGTAATTGCCCGTCCTCGCTCACGAATACCTCCGACCTGAGCAGATAGTTTAACGCTCGGATGTTGACCAGACTAAGCTTCGGGGAGACGTGGTCTTTGTCTGCAAAACGCCCGAAAAGAGAGACTAAGTCAGAACCATTAATAATCACCGCCGAGGAGTGAGATATAAAAAAGGGGGGGGGGAGAAAAAAAAAAAGAAGAAGCCAAGGAACAGACAGCAGTATTTTTCTCGGAGGGCTAAGGCCCGGCCGAGGGGCATTATCCCATGGAACCCCACCTGGTTTCCCCGCCCTAACCGGGCAATGAAGACCGTCATGCCAATCTCCAGAGACGACCAGGTAGTCGTCCTTCAAGCCTTTGTTGGACTTAGGAAGACAGGATATCAGCCTCACTTCCTCGGACCGGGACTTGAGGTAGTACCCTCCTGAGAGGGAATGGTACTCATACAGGTGAGCAACGTCATGCCATGTGAGCCCGAGATTCATCTGCTCGTTGAGGGCATCTATGCTCCCTAAGATCCTAAACATATTGGGAGCGCACTGGTGGGGACATAATCTATGGTTGAGCAGGTAGTCTCTGGTGATCCTACCCATAGGGAGTGTCACCCCTCCCTCTAGAAAGGCAATCATCGGGATGACAACCTCACCCGCCCTTCTATTAGTTAGAATCTGATCCGAGGAGCAATACTCTAAACCCACTCCCCGTGGAATGCGATATCGGGTCCTAAAGCCTTCCATCCCGGACGTGGAATCCACTAAATGTTTAAATCTACCCATGGGGAAGAAAGTCCGAGGAGCGCAACCGAGAAAGGAAACCAAAACTTGAAGAAAATGGAACTTACTGAATCGAGCAAACGAGTTGGGTATGATTCTTTGGAAAAAACCGGCGGAGTAATCTCTTGGGGAAGGATCTGGTGGAAGTTTAAATCTGGGTGCTGGAAGATTATGTTGGAAAACGCCGGAGTGCAGAAAGCTTGCTGGAGAACTCGAAGGTGCGCTAACTAAAGAATGATCACCCTCATTCAAGACCTTATATAGTGGGGGAAGGGGATGTTTGCGTGGAAGTCACCCCGCGCGAATTTCAAAGGCAAATGTCTACCGTCATAATACCGCCAGCCGTAATCATCAGCCCCTTGCGGATTACGAAGCGTCAGCCACAATAAAGGGACGCGCTAAATGAAGACTTCGCGCGTGAAGGCGAGAAAAACCGGCTGCGGCGTTTCAAAAAGAAAACAATAATGGGTAATAAATGCTAAAACCACGCACGTGCATATATATCAAAACCCCCACCTTCTCCTCAGACAAGAGGGAAACTAGGGCTTTTGAGGGGCTATTGTGGGGGCCCAGGCCCAATCCTAATGTTGGGCCTCAGGCCTATCCGAGGAGAGAAGTCTCCTCGGATAGCCTAGTTATGGGCCGCCCCTGGATCCCATTAGCTGAAGTGAGTCTCTAAGAAGCCCTAACAACAGACGAGCCTACAGGAAGCACAAGATGAAGCGTAGACTAGGGGGTGTCTAAGGAAAGGCTACTACCTCCACATTTAATGCGCAACAACTGCTTTTCTGGCCGCATTAATGTGGAGGAGACCCCTTGAACAGTGTTGCCTTGGCTACTGCAACTCACGAGAAGTCAAGAGGGGTGTCCGATGGGATAGGTACTCAAGTAGTGACTTAGATGGCCAACAAATGGAGGCTCAGGATGGTCCAGAGAAGGGGTATATAATACAAGGGACCCCTGAGTTAAGAGGGGGGAGAAAAGAGGAAGACTTGTAAAGAAAAAACCTAAAAGGCGAAATAAAGGCAGAATCAACCTCCTTGGACTTCTCTGAGGACATCCTTATTAAAGTAGCTCCCATAATTTCCTTTTCCTTATTGGCAAAAATAGTATCGGTCCATTACTCAACTCACTATGGCCCAGCTTCTCAGCCCACTTCTCTATAAATTTATTGTCTGGGCTACTTAGGTTTGAGCTCATACGTTACATTAAGCCCAACACTCAAATCGGGACCCCACAGGTAGTGAATGAATTGTGATGAATGGGTATGAAATGGGTAGTGAATGAATTGTGATGAATGGTTATGAAATGACATGGTTTTTGTGATGAATGGGTATGAATGGGTAGTGAATGAATTGTGATGAATGGGTATGAAATGGGTAGTGAATGAATTATGATGAATGAGTATGAAATGGAATGAGTGACTACCCCCCTCTTTGAATTGTAATAAAATGGGTATGTCATTCATGCCTTTGAATGTGTAATGAAATGACTTTTTTTGTATTGGGTATGAAATGGGTATGTAAATGTGGCAAATATGTAACATGATAAAACTCTGATTACTTTCACAAGGATTTTGCCTTATTTTGTTTGTATTGGGTATGAAGTGGATAGTCTTAGCATGACAGAAAAATGATTTGAGTATGAAATGTTACTAAGATATATGAAATTCATACTAGTTGAATGAATTGGAATTTCTACTTTGTGTAGTTTGAATAGATAAAATGTTTGTTAACTAATATAGTAACTTGACTCTAACAGTTTTACAATGCTTGAAATTGATTTAATCCTATACCACGGTGGTTCGCTTAAGAATGTCAATGCGATCAAGGGATTGCCATTTAAAGGGCCGGGTATAAAGTTATGTTATATCCAAATTGATCGTAGGTTGAAGACCCTTGATGAATTGAAGATGATAGTTATGGAAGAATTGTGTGCGAATTCTGCTGTACACAACATACAAATTACTTATCGTATGCCACATGAAGTCCTGAAGTACTGGATTAATTACACGTATATGGTGATAGAAACAAATAAACATGTAAAGATCATATTTGACAAGTTGGAGAGAATACCTGAAGTCAGTGGTATTAAGTTGTACATACAGTTGGAGCCGCGTGTAGATGATGAAATCCAACAAACAGCCACAAGTTTACAGGTTACAGATCCGGATACTCAATATGAGTATTCTACACATGTAGAGGATGATGATGTTCATGCCAATAATGATGTTCATGCCGATAATGATGTTCATGCCAATGATGATGACGATGACGATGATGATGATGGTGATTATGATGATGATGATGATGATGATGATGATGATGATGACGATGATGACGACGACTATGTTGATGAGACTACTGCCATTAACGGTGAAGATCTTCCTGATAGAGATGACTTTGAAGAGAGGATTGATCGAGGGGACTTTGGGGACTTCGAGAGGGACATTGATGATGATGAGACATTGGACGGTAGTGGACTTAATGCTGACAATGTTATTAGTGTCCTAAACATGGAGAATACAATCCCTGCCTACGCACCTCCTGCCTTGTCATTTTCTGCAAATACTTAGGAAAACATGGTTGATCCTTCACATGTTGAGATACCATTTGTGTCTACTTGGAGAGAAGGGATGAATTTGTACAAAGGGTTGACACTCCGAAAACAGAGTGTCCAATCTGCCTGAAACAGAGCATGGTACCTTGAAAAAAAAAATTCCAGTGAAACTTGAGTTCCAAAGACTCGAGTTTCACTTGACTAATTTCCCAATGAAAGTCGAGTTTTATAGACTCGATTTCCTCTATTTTTATTTTATTTTTTATTTTCAATCTGGTAAAATCACCACAGTATAGACAATTACTATTGAGGGCATAAATACTGATTGTCAAAGAGAAAAGAAAAGCTTTTCATATACATCCATAGCTGTTGGATGTCTATTCCGCGTGATGCATCAGGTCGGTATAAAACTTTAGACTTGGGTGCCTCGTGAGTCATGGCTTGCGTTAAGAAAGGAACCTTAGAACAATAGTATCTTTATGAAATAGTAAATCCCAAAGTATTTGCTAAAACACGATGATACAGCCACCACCACATTCGATACAAAGTACTTTCCAACAAAAAAAGAAATCTTCCGAAAAAGGCCATTGACATCTTTCCATAGAAAAGTACTTCCTATTCTACTACAAACATGAAAAGACGCACACTTTTTTGGAGCACTTCCCACATGGCCATATCTTTGCCGAAAGATACAACCTAACCAAGCACATATTACTGACGTGATACATTCAGTTTCAATGGAGTACATCATTGCCACACGAGCATTACTCGCAACAAAAAGTACCGTATACATTATACCTTTTTTTTTTTTTTTTTTGCATTCTTATATCATTTACACTTTCTAGGCTATTACAAGTCAGACTATTTGGTATTGTTGTACAGAAATTGTGAAAGCCCACCTGGCCTGTTAGCTAACTATAACAATTCTAAAAATGATACAACACCAAACATCCTATACCATCAGTCATTTCCAAATCAAAAGTAAAATGGCATCGCTAAAGAAAATACTCTATTATAGAAGCAGCTCAGGCTGGTTAAGAGACCAACATACTCGGCATCAAACGCCTCCTTGTCTGTGACGTTTAACTATTGTAGCTAACAACTCGTCTCCGGTGGCTATCCTCAACTTTCGTATAAATTCTGGTCGCCTGAGCTTTCTCTCCTGTGATCAGAAGACAAGCGACAATCAAATAAGCCCAAAATTATGTAAGTAAAAACGAAGTTACACATATAATCTACATAAAGATTATGTTAAACTTACCCTGAAATCCTTATAGCATTTGTTGATCAATGCCATTTTAGAAGGATCTAAAAACCTTGAAAGTATGATTATGAGAGCAGGAAAACTCATCCACGGAGTTGTGGGTTTCGGAACATTTGCTCTAGGAACATTTGCTTGCAGCAAACCTTGAAAGTCTGCGCATTTTAACAAAACCAATAAGAACAAATTCAATTTAACACCAACTTGCATTAGTAAAATCCAGAAAGTTTACAATACAAAGAAGGCAATGTAAGAAGAGCATTGAATTGCTTACCTTTCAAGGAAGGGGCCTTGAAACTTATCATGAAAGCAGGAAAAATGTGAGAGTTCATATAAGCACTCCACACAATATATCTTCTAGGATCTGATAGATTGTCGACACCAGAGTCGAATTTCTGAGAACGTGGATGAAATTGGTTGGAACCAGGAGAAACCACTTCCATGTCCCCCAGTATGACCCGGCATAGTAAAACATGCCTAAACCCATATTCATCAACTTCAGAGGATAAAGCACTGTGAAATATTCAAAACTAACTCATTTTTTTATGTTCATAATTAAAAAATAAATTTTTAAGAAAACCCTATAACATTCAATTTCAACTATTGGAAATGCTGCTTGTGGAGGTAATAGACTCCCCTAAGATCTTAAAATGGCAGATTTAGATCGGAACAGTGCAAGTGAAACAAAGTGGACACCATTAATTGGTGTTGAAGACTTGAATATATACATTTTGTTAGCAGCAAAACTGTACCTATTCACCAAAATGACTCAATATAGCATAAGAACAAAAGGGAAAAATGTGGCAGGCACTAGAAACATTTGAAGCAAATCTTTCAGGCCGAGAATTAGAAGAATTTCCCTCCTTAAGAACCACCTGTAAGTTCTTGGAATGAAAGAAAATGTGGGGAATCTTTTCTTTCATTGGCTTTCCTTCATTTCGGAAAAGCATATATATTAATTATTAGAAGGAATGATGAAAGTGCACTATGCTAAACTTTTTATTATTCATGGTAGAAAATTGTACTTGCTAAAAAACTGGCTATGGCTTTATATATTATATTAAATAGTTCAGGATTTATATTTAAAAGATTTTTTTTTATTGTGGAAGTTGTCTACTGATTCAAGTACTCAAATTCTCTATTTTACCAATATAAATTAGAGAAAACAGAATTGATGGAAACAGTCCTCTTCTTTTCCTTCAAGTTAGCAGTTAGGACTTCTAACGCTACAATGTTGTTTTGTTTTTTTTTTTTTTTTAATATGTTTTTAGTATGTAATGAACAATTGAAGTTTTATCATCATGGGTTTTATTTGGATGATACAATAATGATTGTAAATTTGTGACTATCAAGAACATAAATCTTTGAGTTTTTCCTGTTGGGTGATTTCACAAATGTTAGAATCCAGGATTTGTTAGCACTTAGCACAATTAGGCAATATAAGGATTTCCTATATATTTCTTTTTAAATCATCATTTGTGAAATTATGTTTAGTTTATGAGAATATTGTGGGCTAAAGTTTTCTAATACTTTTTGTAATACCCAAAAGAGAAAGGGAGGAATGGGGTTAAAAGTGGTGGTAAATTGGGTTTAATCTACAAAAACATTAAGAGATATTTCTTTTATTTTAATTTTTTATATGCTCCTTCACACCCTCACACAAATTATGATACATACCTCAAAGGCTATAACTAATATTGTCATATAAGTTTAGTTCGGTGCGATTCATTGTGGTTCCTAGGAATAACAGATTTGGTGTTTGAATTTGTTATGTAAGTTTTAGGTTGGTGTGTTTTATGCTTTTCTGTAAGTTTTAGTAAATGTTTTAAAAATAAAATGACCTTTGCAAATTGTTAGTGAGGTTAGTAAAGGGAAAATTCAGAACCATAATCATTAGTTGAGGCATCAGCAACAAAACCAGAAGTTTCAATTGGATTTGTCATGTGGTTTCACATTCAATTGTTCTTCTTCCATGTGTTCACAAAAAATTAACTAAAGGTATCCATGGTTGAATTGTTAACTAAAAGCTCCTACCCATGTATAAGAATTTTGTTATGAAGCCTATTTGAATGCAAAATATCTAATAAAATGTCTGACAGAAAGTGCTATACATGTTTCTAATGCATCTTCTAGCCACTTGATAATTTAGGTTAACAATGACAATGACACTGGAAGTGTCACTCAGGATGAATCTTCTAAATCTAGCCACGTGATATATAGCTTATGCACAATTGTTTAATTCATTATATGTGAATAGTTTGTTTCTATTCAATTTAATAGAAAATTGTCATCCAAAATTTTAATCAAAGTCAAAGGTTTGTATTAATTTGTCATCAACGAAATGTCCTTTGTTCTTGATTTCATAAATGCCATACTTAAAAGCATATGAAACTTGATATATGGGTTTTGTAATATCAGAGAGGCAAGTGGTGTTGTGGACCTCTTAAGGATGATACAATCAATTTCTTTGACCTTTGAGACCCCAATGCTCTGAAGGTGAAATTTTCATAACTATGTGGGGTTACTTTTATTTGTTTGTGATTGTATACAAAGTTTTTGTTGAAGATTCATGGAGTAAATATTTTTAGCCACTGTAACACATATGGGTTCAAATAAAAAATCATGTCAAAATCCAAGACTAGATTGTGATTTATATAATATTTGTTTCAATCTATCTCTCTCTCTCTCTCTCTCTCAAGAAAACCTTGACACTATTTTTTGTTTGTTTGTTGTTGTTTTTTATTTATTATTATTTAAATCTTTCATATTGAGGGCAAGTTGTACATTTAGGAGATTATGCTGAGGTGTGAAAATTTCCATATTGAAGTTGATGAGGATATTGAGATAAATGTGTAAAAAGATGAAGATGTGTTATCATGATATCACTCAGTGAACATTTTATTCCAAGAAATTTTGAAGTTGAGGAGGACATAGCAATGCAATCAATGCCTTTAGACAAGCTGTCGTTTCTCAATGTTGATATGTGACTCAGGAATCAAGTAACAGTCCATATTACAATTAGCATACATTGCCATGAATCCAGCACGAAATTATTACAGCTACAAAATTATTTAGCTGTTTGTATTAAGAAGAATTAATGGAAGAAATGCGTTGGAAAGATATAAGAACGTTAATTGGAAAGAAATAAGACCATTAATGAGAATAGTAATTGACCTTGGTTCTTAGCTGCAAGATGGTTGTGCTCCACTTAGCACCCTGGATTGACCAATGGTGATCCTTTAAGGATTCTTGACAATTGTTCCACATAAAAGACCTTTAGTTTGTGGTTAGTTTGCTTGATATATATATATCATGTGCTTGATAATTTGTTTCTAGATAAAAACTATTGTAACATATGAAGGGAGTGATATTTTGTATTGTATTTTTTAGATAGAATTTCTGCAAGTATAGGACAAATGAGGGGCTGTATAACATGCACTTGAGGGATGAGGGGAAATTTGACTTATTACACACTTGAGGCACGCGTTTGTTCAGCACGGTTGAGACATTTAGATATGAATTATAGAATGGATGATATAATACTTATTAATCTACTCAAATACTCAACTAAGAGCTAAAAGTTTTATTACAATACTATATGTAACTGAAACTCTTTTAATTGGATGTCAGTTAGATCAAACAAGATTTGCTAAAAAAAGAAATCAATTGATTCTACGTTCGTACATGTACTGAAGAAAAAACGAAGAAGACAATAAAATCTAATTAGAACACATTACCATTATATCTAATTTAGCGCTGTTGCGGTCGACATACTTTTGAGTGACCGGATGGTACCAGCTGTAATATGCATGATCGCGGGGCATCTCACCAATCTGAGGAGGTGCATGGCAAAGTCGTTATTGTCTCATACCCCATGTAAGGATATACGGTCCATGCTCCTCCCTCCAATTTTTTTCCACCTTCCCACGCAAGTCTATTCTATGCAGTCTATGATCATACACAACATGGTCGGGCCACTCCTGCGCCAATCCAAATTGTCGAAGGACACGGTCAGGGTGGTGTGTCTCTACTATGCAAAAACACAGGAGTGGCACCCTTGCCGTCCACGTATCCCTCCCTGCAACGCAAAAGGCAGGAAGGTGGCCTAAGTCTGCCTCATATGGCTGCCACATAATCTACAATACAAACAAAAGACAATTATCATAACATCTTCAAATGTGAAACAAGGGGGAGAGTACATAGATAAAGGGAAAAAACTAAAAATAAAATATAACAGATGTTAAAACAATGATTTTAAGGAAAGGACCTATGCCATCATTTACCTGGCCCGGTTGCATTCTAACTAATTGCTCGCGATAGTAGATCAACGCCATGCCGGATGGCCTACTCTTCGGGCTTGGCACCCGCACCCACCTACAGTTACGAGCGAATAACATAAGATAAGATAATACCACTTAGTTACTAAGAAAAGTACATTGCATAACACACTAAATATGATGAAAATACTTACTTAAATGCAAGTGGAGCTTTTGGCCATGGGCCATAATCAGATCTAGGTGGGGGCTCTATCCTTGGGCATAAGAATGGCAACCTTGCCCATGCCCAATATTGTACCAATTGCAACGCCCCACCAATCTGCGATGCGTCTTTCTGTCTTGCCTGGCACAACTTTCTGTGCAACCATACCATGCAACCACTACCCTAACTATACTGCCGTGGACGACAAAGGTTCCGCAGGAACTCCAAGAACATCAGATGCACCCTATCTCCCGACTTGTCCATGAAAATCTTATCCCTTAGTAGGGCTAAAATATAGCACCGGGCATACTGATGTATCTGCATCTCCATTGCATTATGAGGCAGTGGCTCTGCAATGCGCTGAACAAGGCGGTTGATGAGAATTCTTTGCCCCACCAAAGTTGTGTTGTCATTCGCCGGAACTTCAAAACCAAGCAACTCTACGCATAATTGCTTCCAATCCACATCCTCCACAGCAGTTGGCCCAATCAAGACCTCGCCGTCAATAGGAAGACCCAAAATGACCTCCACATCTTCTAGGGTGATCGACATCTCACCATGTTGAAGATGGAACGTATGAGTCTCCGGCTGCCATCGCTTAACTAGGGCCGTTATTAGGCAATGATCTATCCCTTTGAAAGGGGCCCTAAACAATCCTTCTAGCCCCACCAACTTGATAATGTCAATCACCTGATTATCCTGCATTGTTATGTTTGCCATCTCCTTAGAGTGACCACGGCACGTAAGTGGGCCCGGGTCCTGTAAAATCGATAAAAAATATAGCAGTTGTTAGAACTAGTTGGCTGCCTTTGAAAGAACTTGCTAAAAATCAAAGACAACGTAAAAATTAAAGGGTTTTTAGAACTAGATCTAGATGTTTCACCTCGCCATTCCAGATGGCCTCTAATCGATGATTTTGTTGATGCGTCAACAATGAAGCATTTTTTGGACCAGGGCGCACGATCGCTGGCTCCTCATCCATCTGAGGCTCCATACTGCAAAGAGTGCTACTGTGAGAATATATTAGAGTGCTACTATGATTATGTCAAAATAAATGCAAAATACACAACATACGAGAATTCGTGGTGTCATCGCATATTTCTTCTCACTTCACAGTATTTTCAAACAATAAAAGCCCACTTATCACATTTTTCTTGGTTTAATATTTTATCATTGTTGTATCTTGAGTGTCTGTCAATGAAGATCTGCCAATGCAAAGCATTTTTCTGCAATCAACACAAGCTATTCCTTGATGTTGGATTGAGAGGAATTGATGTAATGCACTCAATGTTACAAATGTATTTCAAAGCTCATTCCTACTATCATAAGAAATCATTAAAAGTTTAACTGGATATAGCATAGAAAATCAAATAAAGGAGTCTACAGTAAAAGCTCCTTCCCATGATAAACTACCTGATCAACCTAAAATGATATTTATGCCGCAAAAAGCCAACAAATTTGTGGTAAGATAGCAACAGAATCCTATTCCCCATTCCAAACAACCCCTACACACATTCCCATACCAATATTTATCTCAAAGATAAATCTCTACCTTGAAAAAGGAAAAGTATCAATAGTAAAATCAAAATGAAGACTTCATGCTCAGAATGAGTTTGATGAATTAATAGTAAAATCCGGGGGGCTCCTGACAATTATTGCCATTGCATTATACTAAGCTCTAAAGAATGTGCATTTCACATTTTAAACAACCTTCCTCACATTTCAACACACTTTTTCACCCACACGTATATCAAAAACACCCAAACAACATTACTCAAACTAACCTACCAAACAGGAATGCACTGAAACACGACCACACACACTTGTTGGGTGTTTATAATAGACTGAATGTATATGTAAATAAGGAAAGCTTTCAGAAATGCACATGGGGAGACACTCTTGAATAGTAACAAACATATGCTTCTCAAAAGTTTGGCCTCTTCTAAACTTGTTAGTTATTACGTCCTGTCTATGATACTTAGGAATGCTTCAGCAGTCTTTACTATAACTCCAATGGATAATGAGGAAGCAACTAAATGAGTAGGAAGAAGAACCTTCTTGAGTTTAGCAATAAAATTAACAAAGTGCAAAATGTAGCATGAAAGAGTCCAATTTTAATATAGCCAACTAAATAATTCCAATCAAGAGCCTGACAATCAAATACGCAGAATACATTTCTGCTCTCATAAAGATAAAGAAACAACCACAAAGACCTTAAAATATACTTATATACAGACAAAAGTTCCACAAACTCAACCAAATGGATAAGTAAATTTTAAACGCAAAAATGCCAGGTTTTATTTAATATTGTTCAGAAAGAGAATTAACGATGAAAGCAAAAGCATAATAATATAGACAGCTGAAATGCCACTACAGTACTCAAATATTCTACAGCCAACTTTTGTCATGTCTTGCGTAAGTGGTTAACTGTGAATAGTGGACAATCACAGTGGAGAGAATTTCTTGCTTAAGTGCTTAAGTGCTTGCTTAAGTGGTTAACTGTGAATACACTTTTGTCATGACAACTTTTGTCATGTCTTGCTTAAGTGCTTAAGTGGTTAACTGTGAATAAGGGATCAAAGTGCTTAATTGGAGAGAATTTACCCTGCAGTGATGGTAAAATTCCAAATTCATATAAAAGATAAATTTATCCAAATGACCCATCACCTAAATTTTACAAAAGCCAATGACTAAGCACCAAATTGAAGAAAAACAAGAGTGACCCAATTCAAATTACACAAAACCCAGAGATAAAAGCACAATGACAAACCCGAATTGGGAATGAATCCTAGCACAACCATAACAACAAAATCAAACATTGGCACAGGGGTATTTCTCATTTTGTTGTTATGAGAAATACCCGAATTGTATTTCTCAAACAATTCAAAAAATACCCACAATGACAAAACCGAAGGCCGACTGATACAAATACCCACTCTTTTTTTTGAACCACTTCGAAGCCAAATATATTTTCAACCATTCCAACAAAGAAACATCACAACGATTTTAGCAATAACGATTTCTTTAACAAACCCAAAGTTATTAAAAAAAAAAAAAAACAAATAATAAATTGCAAGTTTTTAACTGGAAAAGATTGAGTGAGTGAGACGAACCTGTGAAGGAGCTTGAGACCGGTGGTGAGCTTGAGGGTGAGTGAGTAAGACCGGCGGAGAGCTTGAGGGTGAGTGAGAGTAGGAGAGGACAGTGAGCTTGAGGGTGATTTCTGCCATTTGTGGGTTTGAGGGTGAGGGTGACTGATTTGAGTGAGAGTGTTGATTTGGGTGTTTGAGAGAGTGAGAGACGGAGAGATTGAGAGTGACTGAGAGTGTTTGAGAGAGTGAGAGAGACTGAGGGTGTTTGAGAGATGTTTGAGAGACTGCGAAAAGTGTTTGAGTGGGTTTGAAATTAGTAGTACATTCAACATATTTCGAGTCTTATTAACTCGATTTCCAATAGATTTCGAGTCTTATATACTCGATTTCTACGTGGCTAAATCTGCTCCACGTGGAAAAAATTGTCCACGTCAAGGTACTGAGAAACATCAAAAACCGAGTTTTAAAAACTCGAGTTCTAATAAAATCTCGAGTTTCTAAAACTCGAGATGCTAGTTTTAAAATTTTTTTTTTTAAACCGGCCAACTAACTAAAATGTTGGATATTTAATGGTAAATGGAAAGGGTGTCCCATGTAAAGCGTGCCTCTTCTCTAAAATGATAGAAAATTCTCACTTAAAATGAATAAAAAAAAACACTATTAATTAGGCAAAGTCAGAAACCCATTAAATAACTCACCCACCCCACTGCCCACCTACCCCCACTTCAACATCTTGTTATTTTCGCCGGCCATGGGTTCTTTCTTACTTTCAAGTTTTAAATAAAAAATTTCTCAAAAAAAAGTTTTAAATAAAAAATTTCTGAGGGCACTTAAGAGCACTTTGAAAGCTACCTGGAAGATGAGGTCTGATCTTAGAATTGTAGAGGTTGGAAATAATGTACTGTAGTTTAAGTTTAGTTCGATGTACCAACTAGAGTGGGTCGAGAAGAGCGGTCCATGGAACTTCGATAATAACTTTCCTCCTTTGCCGATGGAGACGTGGGTTATCAACAACCAATATAACATTTTCTCACTCTCCATTCTGGGTGCAAAGCTGGGGTTTGCCTTTTGAGCATATGACAAAGGAGGCTAGGAGAGATATTGGGTGTAAGTTAGGGAGAGTTATTGAAGTGGACAAGAGGTTGCTGCAAGCAGACCATGCAAAATTCCTAAGAGTGAGGGTAGACTTACCCATTGAGAAGCCCCTTAAGAGGGGGGGGGGGGGAATATTACAAATATTGATGGTGACAGAGTTTGGGTTGCATTTAAATATGAGCGACGACCGACTTTCTGCTATGCTTGTGGAAAGCTTGGACATGATGAAAAGCATTGTTCTACGGGTTGTGATATGTTAGGAATAGTGCCCTTAAATCCTTTTGTAATATGTCATGTATAATATTATGTATGACATTTATATATTAAATAATGTATGACTTAATATTATGATTAATAAAGTTGTTTTGTTATTATCTAAAATAATGGTAACATGAATATTCGGACATTATCAAATAGTCCATGAGATGCATAGTATGTTATTTATGTGATTTAGTCATAGAAGATATAGATCACAAGTTCTTTGTAAACTCAGAATTTTGGTTCGTAGTCGGTGATGAAATTGGGCATTTCATCTGCGAAGACTATAACATATTAACTAAGATGATTTGTCTTGATCATGGAAGTGGTGACTTCTAGTTGCTATGTTAATATGTTTTAAGAGTTAAGACATATTGAACAGGACTGCTGTGAGATTTATTATTCTCCTAACGATTGTCAACTGAATAATAAATCTCACGACTTCAATTCACATGAACTCTTAATCCTGAGAGAATAATGGATTTGATCATGAAATGTAGGTTGCTTTGATATATCAAGAGTGAGATCTAAAGTAACGGTCAAAACCTCAGTATGTTGGGCAGCCACATTTAGTATTGATGGAATATATATTCTCAAGATGGAATTCATAGTCTCTTAATGGAGATATAAATTATTCCATTGAGATAAGTTTAATAGGTTTAGTTATTTAGAGAGTTAGGCCTAACCACTTTAGTAAGACTAAAGTATATATTTATGAAATTATATTTCATAAATATATGATGAAAAACTTAAAAGGATTAAACTGGGTACTCAAGAATTAAGATGTAGTAATTTACAAAGTGACAGTCTATATTCATGACTTTGTATTACTACGAATATTTTATGAAGGGGTTGCATGTATAATAAAGTCTTGGGATATAATTTATTAATAAGGCCTAGAGTGCAATTATATTTATATAGTGGTATTAAATATAATTAATGGTAACTATGGACTTATCAACAGTAGACAGAAAAGCCCAAGGCCTATTGGAGCTAGTGTCTTATTTGTTTCCTTTTGGTCCCACTTCAAGCCACACACTAAAGCCCAATTGGGAAGGCCAAAAGGCTAGCCCAATTAGATAATCGATTATGTGGAAAGAAACATACAAAATTTTATATTAAAATGAAATAGTTTGTATGTTCATATATGTAAAAAAAGAAACTTCTCCATATTTTCTCTAGAACAAACACATAGAACTGATTGAAAGACCATACATCTTGGGCATCAAGTGGAATTGAAGTGAAGATTAAAAGTGTTCCCGAGTACTTCTAATCTTCGTTTTGAAATTCATCAAACCAAGGTACACTCTCTTGTTCTTATATTCTAAAATTTACATTGCACATGTTATCTATTGCGAATGAAGTAGATCCGTTAATTTTCCGCTGCGTATGTTTTGTATGTGATACAAACATGTATTTTTCCTTCATGATTGTCAGTCACAAGATTGTCAATATGGAGAGTGGCTGAGGGTTGGGACGTGGGAGTTTATCTAAAGATACAAGTGAAGAGATTAGAGGCAGTGGAAGCAAAAGGAAAGAAACGTTGAGCGGCGGAGATACCAGAATAAGGTCACAGTCTTCGACAAGGGAATTAGATCTCTCCGGTCAAGTAGGAATGGTATTCAAAAGATTGTCAGGATTTGCAACTTCGAAAACAGGGAAGTGACATGGAAAGAAAGACATGATGGTGGGTCAGAAGCACATGCAGCAAGTTATCAGAATAGATGGGACAGCTTAGAAAATGTGGAGATTGAATTAGGGAGCAATAAGAAGGCACGTGATGGACAAGTACGAACTAAAGAAAGGCTAGTCAGGGAACTATTTAGAACTAAAGAGGAAGGAGTCATAAGTGTGGGCCAAACCATAAAGCCCAACAATGAAGAGCTAGAAGTTACAAGCCCATTAAAGACCAAAATAAAAGATGACGGCAAAGAGAATGGGGAAGTGGAACTCGGGCTAAGTAAAGGAAAGATAGGGCCTAGCAAGGGTAAGTGGAAAAAGATTGCAAGGGAGATAGGGAAAGCCCATGATATCAGTATGAAAGCACAAAAGCTAAGTGTGGGAACGAAGAGAATAGAGAGTATGGATTCTTTGGCATAAAATGAAGGTAGGGCCCAAAAGAGAGTCTGTGAAGGTGATGGGCAGTACAAAGGAAAATATGTTGAAGAAACGGTGGTGGCTGTGAGGCAGCACTGCTGAGAACAATGATTGCCTTAGGGTGGAACTGCTTGGGAACCTCCGAATAGTTCGGGTGTTGGGCGAATTAGTCCAACGATGGGATCCCAAAGTTGTGTTTCTGATGGAAACAAAAATAAAGAAGAAGGCGATGGAGAAGGTTATGGAGAAAATGAAGTTTGTGAATGGGCTTGTGGTGCCTAGTGAAGGTAGGGGCGGAGGCCTAGCAATGTTATGGAAAAGAGAGGTTCATTTGGAGATTATGGGATATTCAAGGAACTATATAGACACAATTGTCACGGAGCAAGTTTCAGGTATCAGGTGGATAATCACGGGGTTTTATAGGCACCCGGAAATGCATAAAAGAAAGGAATCGTGGGAAGAGTTGGCGGCTTTGAACAGAAAATTCAAACTTCCTTGGTTGTGTTTTGGTGATTTTAATGAGATTCTATCTATAGGGGAAAAGAAGGGGGGGTGCTATGAGGTCTCAGAGACAAATGGAGGGCTTCAGGGATGTGGTTAATATATGTGGCTTTAAAGATTTGGGGTACAGTGGCCTTGACTTCACTTGGTGCAATATGCCAGAAGGAGAAAATCGTGTCTATTTGAGGTTAGACCGAGCTTTTGCCACTGACAAGTGGATACATCAATTTAAAGGGATAAGAGTACTCCATTTGGTAGACTTGACGTCTGACCATTGTGCCTTACTAATTACTAATAAAATTAATCCAAGTCCTCCACGAAAGTGAAGATTTCATTTCGAAGCCATGTGGACAAAAAAGGAGGAATGTAGGGAGATCATAAAATCTGCTTAGGTGGGTTGCCCGAATCAAAACACTCCTGAGGGGATTGCGGCTGGTTTACAGAACTGTGCTGTGGACTTAATGAGATGGAATGCTCCAGTTTTTGGCCACATTCCAAAACAGATTCAAAATAAGAGGAAAGCACTTAATGCCATGGTGTTGCAAGATAGAAATGGAATGTTGGGGAAGGAGATTAACAAGTTAAGGAATGAGATCAATGATCTTCTGGATAGTGAAGAGATGTTATGGCACCAAAGGTCAAGAGTACTGTGGTATGAGTAAGGGGATCGCAATACAAAGTTCTTTCATTCAAAAGCCACTCAAAGGAAAAAGAAGAACACAATTATAGGTCTATGGGATGAGAATGGGAATTGATGTGTGACAAATGAAAGTATTGCAAAAGTAGCCATTAGCTATTTTGAGAAGTTGTACACAACATCCCATCCAAACTGAATTTCTGAAGTCACTGACACCATTCCAACTAGGGTCACAGATAAGATGAACCAAAGCTTAATTCAAACTTTTACAAGGAGCGAAGTGGAAGCCGCACTGAAGCAGATGCATCCTACAAAGGCTTCTAGCCCCGATGGTATGTCCGCTATTTTTTTCTAGAAATATTGGGATATTGTTGGAAATGATATAACATGCATGGTCCTAAATGTTTTAAATTCGAATATGTTTGTTACCAGCATCAACAAAACCAATATTACCCTAGTTCCAAAAATTAACAACCCATCAAAAATGATTGACTTTAGGCCTATAAGCTTGAGCAATGTAGTGTACAAGCCAGTTGCTAAAGCGCTAGCAAACCGCCTAAAAAATATCCTTCCCCATATCATCTCGGAAAATCAAAGTACTTTTCTTTCAATGAGACTCATTATAGATAATGTGTTAGTAGCGTTTGAATTAATTCACTATCTAGAACATAAAAAGGAAGGAAAGGAAAATTTTATGGTGGCAAAGCTTGATATGAGTAAGGCCTACGATCGCGTAGAATGGGATTTTATTGAAAGGGTGATGGAAAGAATAGGGTTCCATGGAAAATGGATTAGCTTAATCATGCAGTGCATATCTATGGTATCATATTCTGTGATCATTAATGGAACTGTTAATGGATGTATTCACCCCACAAGAGGCCTCTGTCAAGGAGACCCCTCGTCCCCTTACCTCTTTCTCTTATGTGCAGATGGCTTCTCCTTAATAAAGGAAGCGGCAAGGAATCAATTGTTGAGTGGTATTTCCATCTGCAGAGGAAGCCCCAAGGTTACTCATTTATTTTTTGCAGATGATAGCCTGTTGTTCTGCAAAGCTATTGACCAAGAATGTCGAAAACTCATAGATATCCTTGAGCTTTATGAAGCTGAGTCGGGGCAAAAAGTAAATGCTGACAAGTCCTCTGTATTTCTCAGCCATAATACTCCTCAAGAGAGGAGAAGTGAGGTGCTTGGCATTCTTGGTCCAATGCAGGAAACTAGGCATAACAAATACTTGGGACTTCCTTATGTTATTGGAAGATCAAAGACTGAAGTGTTTGCAGAAGTGAAAGAAAAGGTTGGAAAGAAGCTTGTCGGGTGGAAAGAGAGAATGATCTCTATGGGAGGAAAATGAGGTTCTGATAAAGGCCATGGCTCAAGCAGTCCCCACGTATACCATGAGTTGCTTTCTACTTCCCAAAGGGCTTTGTAAGGAAATTAAAGGAATGATAAGAAAATTCTGATGGGGGCAAAGGCAGCAAGAATCAAAGATCGCATGGGTGAGTTGGGAAGAATTGTGTTGATCAAAACTCCGAGAAGGCATGGGATTTCATAACTTCCAAGCGATAAATTTGGTGATGCTAGCAAAACAGGGTTAGAGACTCCTCTCAAACCCAAACTCCCTTTGTGCAAAAGTATACAAAGTGAAATACTACCCAAATGGGGATGTTTTGAATGCAAAACTGGGCTCAAATCCTTCATATACTTGGAGGAGTATGTTTAAAGCTTTGGAGGTGATAAGAAGAGGAACCCGGTGGAAAGTAGGAAACGGAAAGCTGATTCATATATGGGAGGATAAGTGGCTTCCCACTCGCACATACACACCACTTTGCAATGATGTATCTTTTTTTTCTTATGAAAAATTCTGTATATTTCTCCCTTTTATAACTAATTGATTATCTAATTGGGCCGGCCTATTAGGCCTTTCCAATTAGGCTTTAGTATGTGGCTTAGAATAGGACCAAAAGAGACCAATAAGACACTAGCTCAAATGGGCCTTGGGCTTTTCTATCAACTTTTGATAAGCTCAAAGTTACCATTAATTATATTTAATACCACTATATAAATATAATTGCACTCTAGATCTTATTAATAAATTATATCCCAAGACTTTATTATACATGTAATCCCTTCATAAAATACTTGTAGTAATACAAAGTTATGAATATAGACTGCCACTTTGAAAATTACTACATCTTAATCCTTGAGTACCCGGTTTAATCATTTATAAGTTATTCATCATATATTTATGAAATCCAATTCCATAAATATATACTTTAGTATATTCTTACTAAAGTGGTTAGGCCAACACTCTAAATAACCAAACTCATTAAACTTATCTCAAGGGAATATTTTATATCTCCGTTAAGAGATTATGAATTCCATCTTAAGAATATATGTTCCATCAACACTAATTGTGGCAGCCCAACACACTGAGGTTTTGATCGTTATTTTAGATCTCACTCCTGATATATCAAAACAACCTACATCCTATGATCGGGTCCATTATTTTCTCAGGATTAAGAGTTCATGCAAATAGAAGTCGTGAGATTTATTATTCATTTGATAGTCATTAGAAGAATAATAAATCTCACAGCGGTCCAGTTCAATATGTCTTAACTCTTAAAACATATCAACATATTAACTAGAAGTCTCCACTTCCATAATCAAGACAAATCATCTTAGTTATATGTTATAGTCTTCGTAGATGAAATGCCCAATTTCATCACCGATTACGAACTATAATTCTGAGTTTACAAAGAACTTGTGATCTATATCTTCTGTGACTAAATCACATAAATCACATACTATGTATCTCATGGACTATATGATAATGTCCAAATATTTATGTTACCATTATTTTAGATAATAATAAAATAACTTTATTAATCATAACATTAAGTCATACATAATGTCATACATAGCATCATACAATAGGATTTAAGTGTATATATCCTAACAATATCCCACTTGCCTTAAAGACTATTGTGCACTAATCTAACTCCCATTCCCTCCAAATGTGACTCAAAAGTCCTTTGTGGCAAGGTTTGGGTAAAAGGATCCGCTAAATTACTTGCACTATCAATCTTTGCTACTACTACATCTCCTCGAGCAACAAAGTCTCGAATAATGTGGTACTTTCTCTCAATGTGCTTTCCTTTCTTGTGATTCCTTGGATCCTTGGATTGTACAACTGCTCTTGTCGCAAAATAATGTGATGGGAACTTGCTCCATTCTCACAACACCAAGATCAGAAAGGAATTTCTTGAGCCAAACAACTTCCTTTGCCCCCTCACAAGCAGCAATATATTCAGCTTCCATGGTGGAGTCTGCAATACAAGATTGCTTAATACTCCTCTAATTTATAGCTCCACCTCCCAGGGTGAACACACAACCTGAAGTGGACTTTCTGAAATCAAGATCTGACTGAAAATCTAAATCTGTATAACCAATGGGAATCAAATCCTCACTATGGTAAACAAGCATACAATCTCTTATTCTCCGTAGATACTTGAGAATATGTTTTACAGCTTGCCAATGTTGAAGTCCTGAATTTGATTGATATCGGCTGACCATGCAAACTGAATAACAGATATCTGGTCTAGTACATAGCATGGCATACATGAGACTTCCCACTGCAAAGCATAAGGAACTTGTCTCATCATATTTTCTTCCTCAAGAGTCTTAGGCCTTTGGTCATCAGATAGAGGAACTCCATGTCTAAAAGGAAGAAATCCTTTCTTGGAGTTTTGCATGCTAAACCGTTCTAGAACCTTATCTATATACCTAGTTTGTGATAAACCTAACATCTTATTCTTGCGATCTCGCTAAAGCTAGATCCTTAGAATAAGTTAGCTTCACCCAAGTCCTTCATTTCAAATTGGTTTGACAACCAAACCTTTACCGATGACATTACCCCTACATCATTTCAAATGAGTAGAATATCATTAACATAAAGCACTAGGAACATTACTACTTTATCTTGATGTCTTTTGTACACACATGGTTCATCAAGATTTTGTTCAAAACCAAATGATTTGATTGCTTGATCAAATCTGATGTTCCATGACCTAGATGCTTGCTTAAGTCCATAAATGGACTTTTTCAACTTGCATACCATATGCTCTTGGTTTTTTGCTATGAAACCTTCAGGTTGCATCATATAGATTTCTTCTATAAGATTGCCATTGAGAAATGCAGTCTTGACATCTACTTGTCAAATCTCATAATCATAATGTGCAGCAATGGATAAGAGAATTCTGATAGATTTAAGCATGGCTACTGGCAAAAAAGTTTCATCATAATCAATACCTTCTTTTTGTGTATACCCTTTCGCCACTAGTCTTACTTTAAAGGTTTCAACCTTTCCATCTATCCCTCTCTTCCTCTTGTAAACCCATTTGCAACCAACAGGTTTAATGTCGTTAAGCGCATTTACAAGATCCTAAACATGATTGGTATACATTGAATCTAATTCAAATTTCATAGCTTGGACCCAATGATGTGCATCTATATCATTTATTGCCTCCTCATAAGTGTAGGGATCCGATTCAGCCTCTTCTGGGATAGCTTCATAAGTTTCTCCCAAACCTATAAATCTTATAGGAGGCCGAACAATTCTCCTACTATGACGAGGCACCTGTGTACTAGTCATCTCATGTGTAATATCTTGTGGTGTATCCAATTCAACCACATCACTCCTAGTTTCATCCATTGGTTGTTCAATTACAGGTTCATCTAATTCTGCCAATACAACTTTACTTCTAGGATTAAAATTATTCACATAATCATCTTCCAAAAATTTGGCATGGGTGCTAACAAACACTTTGTTATCCTTGCGATTATAGAATAAATAACCCTTGGTTTCCTTTGAATACCCTATAAACATGCATACTTCCGTTTTAGCTTCCAACTTATCAGACTTCCATTTCAACACATGTACTAGACATCCCCAAATGTGGAGATATTTCATACTAGGCTTGCGCCCACTTCACATTTCCTTAGGTGTGTTGGGAACAGATTTTGATGGAACTAAATTCAAAATATGCATAGTAGTTTTTAGTGCATATCCCTAAAAGGAAATTGGTAAAGTTGAATAACTCATCATGGACCTAACCATTTCCAAAAGAGTCCTATTCCTTCTTTCTGCTATACCATTTTGTTAGGGAGTTCCAGGTGCAGTAAATTGGGAGACAATCTCATTTTGAATTAGGTAATCCTTGAAATCCCCAAGAAGGTATTCGCCACCTCGATCAGATCGAATGGCCTTTATGTGTTTACCCAATTGATTTTCAACTTCAGCCCTAAACTCTTTGAACTTTTCAAAAGTTTCGGACTTCTGTCTCATTAGGTACACATAACCATATCTTGAATAATCATCCGTGAAAGTGATGAAGTACTCATAACCTCCTTTTTCTTGGGTTGACATAGGACCACATACATCTGTATGAAATAATTCAAGCAACTCTTTAGCTCTTCTACCTTTTGCATTAAAAGGTTGTTTGGTCATTTTACCTTCCAAACAAAATTCACAAACTGGAAATCCATCAAAGTCCATGGGCTGTAAAAGTCCATCTTTGATTAGTCTTTGAATCCTATTTGAATTAATATGACCTAAACGCAAGTGCCATAGATATGCATCACTAGTAGAAGGAAACTTTCTCTTTAATGGTTTTACATGAGAGCTACTATCTAATTCAGAATTGTATAATTCATGCTTGTCAGGAGCTAAAATATAAAGACCATCCACAATATTGACAGAACAGATAAACACTTTATCCTTCTTTATTACAACATTGTCTTTGAGGATAACATAATATCCATGTTTACTTAAATAAGTTGCAGAAATTAAATTCCTACGAACATTAGGTACATACAAACAGTCTTCCAATATTAAAACCCTAGACTCAAAACATAAATTAAACACTCCAACAGCTACAACTGGTATTCTGTTCCCATCAGCCAAAGTAAGAAATAATTCTCCTTCATTCAGCTTTCTGGTCTCCTGAAACCCCTGCAAAGTATTGCAGATATGATTACAACAACCTGAATCCACACACCAGGAATTCGTGGGATTCTGTACCAAACATATTTGAAGAAGGAATGTACTTTTCATACCTTTATTCTTGGTAGCTTTGAATATTGGACAATTCCTCTTCCAATGTCTTTTCTCATCACAATGGAAACATTTTCCTTTGGTTTTCTCTCCTTTGTTGGCAACTTCTAAGGCAACTTGTTTGCCATCTCTCTTGGTGAAGTCCTTCTTCTTCTTCTTTTTACCTTTGCCTTTCGACTTAGGTTGAGAAGTAGAAGCCTCAGCCATATTGGCATCAACACTAGAAGTACCAAGTATGCCTTCCGAAGCTACCAATTCATTCATCAATTCAGACAATGTATAAACCTTTTTGTTCATATTATAGTTACGTTTGAATTCCTTAAATGATTCTGGTAGTGACTGGAATATTATATCCATTTAGGATTCTCTCCATCAATATCGGCACCTAAAACTTCCAATGTATTCTGATTAGAGATCATCCTAAGACAATGCTCCCTCACTGAAGTACCTTTAGCCATTTTGGTATTATAAATTTGCCTCATAGTTTCTTGCCTTGTAGAACGGCCTTGCTCACCAAACATCTCCTTCAGACTTAGCATAATATCCGAAGCTAGTTTTACATCCTGCATTTGATGCTACAGAACATTTAAAATAGATGCTAGGATATAGCACTTAGCCATCTCATTAGATTTCTGCCAACGATCATATCGCTGTTTTTCCTCAAGAGGAGCATGTAATGATGGAAAGTTAGGACATGGTTGAGTAAGCACATATTTGTGCTCTTCAGTAGTAAGAACAATATCCAAATTTCTTTTCCAGTTAACATAGTTGGATCCAGTCAGTTTGTTTTAATTAAGAATAGTAACAAGTGGGCTAAATGATGCCATGGTTTAAATCTGAAAATAATAAACATGAATATCATAAATAAACTGGACATTATCAATTTAGCATATAAACATATAATATGGAACCTTAATAAAACCATAAAATAATATATGCAACGACAACCCAATCCATGTCTGTAATTCCTTAGTAGCAAGTTTATTATAAACATATGAATTGGTTGAGAAGTTTTCTCAATATTAATGCTATCATGGTAACTCTTACCAAACAAAAATAATATGCCGTTTTGCTTTTAGCCTCTAAGTAATAATGACATAGCTCCTTTGGGAGGTTAACATTATACTTAGTCTAGTGTACACCATTATCTAGAATCATGTGTAGCCACATTTTATCTCCCTTTATAGTGTTTAAACTTGTAGTACCATGAAACAAAACACCCTCCTTTGGGATCGCAAGACATATGCGCCAAGACGAGGTGTTTGTTCACACTACTTTAAACGGGTGAGTTCAATGTTGTAGTACTATGAAGTAAACACCCTCCTTTAGGATCGCGAGGCATATACACCAAGACGAGGTGTTTACCCACACTACTATGAACCGATAATAGAGGCCGTGAGATGCAACCCTTGTATCTCTCTCCCACTAGATGTTTTAAATTAAAAGTTTTTAAGATTAAGAACCATAATAACGCTAGACACGTTGAAAACATAATCCTAATCTCATTAGGAATAAATTTCATTAAACAAATACTTTAATCCTAGCGTTAATATATATAAATATATATGGGTTTATATATATTATAATATATATATATATATATACACATTATAATATGTGTATATATATATATATATATATATATTATAGTATACGGATATAAGCCTTAGCATGAATCCAAAAGGTGCAATTATTATCCAAGCCATGCAATGAAGGATCCAAGTGCCTTTGGTGGATACGGATTGTAAATTCACTCAATCTATATAAACAATTGTCAATTCATGCATGTACGTTTATACAATCCGCATATATGGCCAAGCAATGCAACCATTTGATTCACACAAGACAATCTTGGCGGTTATATTCAATAACTAATATAATAGAAACGGATTATATTAGTTATACTCAACCATGTTCAACGGCTATAACCGTTTACATAACAATGCTATATATAACCGTTTGCTCACAATCTTGAAATGTATGAATCCATATATAAAGTATATATATATTCTTGTAATGCCGAGTTCATATATCCATAATATCCACAGTCATACATAAAATTGATGAAGTTTTGTAATATACGGATTGGATATATTTGAATAACTATATCCAAAATATAAACTTCAAAATTCTTTGGATATATTGATCAAAACATTTTTCTTGTATTCTAAAATCCAATCACATGTTATACAATCATGAGATGAAAACTTGGCTCTGATACCAATTGTATTGTTGGTAAATCTGGTTTTGTATCTCATACAAAACATACAGCGGAAGCAACAAACATGAATCTATTTCATTCATGATTGATAACATGTACTATGTAAATTTCAGAATTTAAGAACGAAATAGTGTACCTTAGTGCGGTGAAATTCAAAACAAAAGATTAGAAGTACTTGGGAACACTTTTAATCTTCACTCCAATTCCACTTTACGCCCAAGAAGTATGGTCTCTCAATCTGTTTCTAAGGTAGAATTATTGAGTGGCTTCACTCGCACATACACACCACTTCGCAATGATGTATCTTTTTTTTTTTACGAAAAATTCTGTATGTTTCTCCCTTTTATAACTAACTGATTATCTAATTGGGCTGGCCTATCGGGCCTTTCCAATTGGGCTTTAGTGTGTGGCTTGGAGTGGGACCAAAAGGAACCAATAAGACACTAGCTCCAATGGGCCTTGGCTTTTCTATCAACTCTTGATAAGCCCAAAGTTACCATTAATTATATTTAATACCACTATATAAATATAATTGCACTCTAGGTCTTATTAATAAATTATATCCCAAGACTTTATTATATATGCAACCCCTTCATAAAATATTCGTAGTAATACAAAGTCATGAATATAGACTGCCACTTTGAAAATTACTACATCTTAATCCTTGAGTACCCGGTTTAATCTTTTTTAAGTTATTCATCATATATTTATGAAATCCAATTCCATAAATATATACTTTAGTATATTCTTACTAAAGTGGTTATACCTAACACTATGAATAACCAAACTCATTAAACTTATCTCAAGGGAATATTTTATATTTTCGTTAAGAGATTATGAATTCCATCTTGAGAATATATGTTCCATCAACACTAAATGTGGCAGCCCAACATACTGAGGTTTTGATCGTTATTTTAGATCTCACTTCTGATATATCAAAGCAACCTAGATCTCATGATCAGGTCTATTATTCTCTCAGGATTAAGAGTTCATGCAAATAGAAGTCGTGGGATTTATTATCCATTTGACAGTCGTTAGAAGAATAATAAATCTCACAGCGGTCCAGTTCAATATGTCTTAACTCTTAAAACATATCAGCATATTAACTAGAAGTCTCCACTTCCATGATCAAGACAAATCATCTTAGTTAATATGTTATAGTCTTCGCAGATGAAATGCCCAATTTCATCACCGACTACGAACTATAATTCTGAGTTTACAAAGAACTTGTGATCTATATCTTTTGTGACTAAATCACATAAATCACATACTATGCATCTCATGAACTATATGATAATATTTAAATATTCATGTTACCATTATTTTAGATAATAATAAAATAACTTTATTAATCATAATATTAAGTTATACATAATGTCATACATAGCATCATGCAATAAGATTTAAGGGTATATATCCTAACAGAAACAATCTTAGACATACCACTCAACTACAACTTACTAGAGGATAAAATCATTTGGGTAGGAAACAAGAAAGGGGAATTCACAGAAAAGAGCGCTTACTATATAACTCTTACTGTGATAAACTCACCAGGGGGGGGGGGGAGTGCTCCCATGAAGACCCTAGAACTCCCTTGTGGAAGAAGATTTGGCAACTCAAAATCCCACCAAATATTAGAATTTTCATGTGGAAAACAAGTGAAAATGATCTTCCCAATGCTAAATCTAAGGAAGAGGGGAGTGACTACCATTTGTGGGCAAGAAGCCAAGTCCATCAGTCATGCATTGTTCAGATGTAATATTGCAAAGGAAGTTTGGAGTTGGTGGAAGTGCACAATCAAAATCTGTGCAGAGAACCAAGACTTCTCTAATATTGCTCTGGGACTATTATATGCAGGAACAATTAGAAACCTAGAGATAATGGTTGTGACAGCGTGGGTGATTTGGTATAACAAAAACCAGTGTGTGCATGAGTCTGAAAAACAAGTTGCTGGTCAGATTTGGGATTTTGCCTTGATCCTTCTTCTGAATCATAAAGAAGCATCCAAATTGTTCCAACTTGGTCCAGCCTTTTGTGAGGCAAGTTGGAAGAAGCCTCCAATGGGGGTCTATAAGATAAATGTGGATGGGGTGACATCAGAATGAGGAAGGAAATCAAGTATTGGAGTAATTATAAGAGATTTCAAGGGTGAGCCTGCAGCTGGTCTGTGCAGACTACTACCTAAAAATTTCTCTGTGTTGGATGTTGAAATTTTGGCAGTGGAAGCTTATGTTCTGTTAGCAAAAGAATTGGGCCTCCAACAAATCATCATCGAATCAGACTCTCTCTTAGCTATTCAGAGCATCTCAACCAAGGAAATCAGTGGAGAAACAAGCCATATTATTCAAGGAATTCTAAGTAATCTGGACTATTTTAGCAATTGGCAAATAAGGCCTGTGAAAAGGGACTTCAATAAGGCAGCGCATGAACTAGCCCTCTATGCTAAGTGTAAGGAAATGAGCCAAGTCTGGGAGGGATGTTCCCTGTCCACAGTGAGACACATGATCCATCAGGATTTTCTATGATGATATAGCTATCATGTTTCCCATTATATTTCATCAGTTTTTTTAACGAAAGTTTTCTCATCAAAATAAATAAATAAATAAATAAAAAATTTCTTTCTCCTTCAGCTTCTCACTCAAAACCTTTAGATCTAAATTTGCTCCCTTTTTTTTGGGTTAAAATCTTTCACTCTATGCTACTGGTTCAAGATGAAAGAAAAGCTAAAGACATTGAATTCTTTACCCCTCTCTTCTCTCTACAAACATGTGACCGTTGATGTGTAATTAGACATCAAAGAATGTCATTCTTTAATCTAATCTCTCTCTCACTCTGTTGCATAAATGTGGGTGTCATTATTTTGGGTTTGATTTTTGGTTCTACAGACTAAAATTTGTCAAAATCACAATTTTGGGTTATCGATAAAAAATTTCTACAAATGTAGTGTACTGATTAGGGTGGAGGGGCGGTGATGATCATCTGAGAAAATTGCAATTGTATGTGTTCAAAATTGAGGCTTTGGTTGATTATGGTGAGAGTTAGAGATTTGGGGTGGGGTTTACAATGAAACCACATATTGCATATGGATTTGTATCCACAATCGGGTTCTGAAGGCTTGATATAATAAAACTATCGGGGTTTTTTTTTTCTAATTAAACTTAAATAAAAAATTACATTAGTGATGTGAAAATTTGTGGAGAATGTAAAGATTATGTGTCGTAACTTTAAGAATTCAACTATTGGTCAAATGTTTTCGGTTTTATAGTATATATAGATGATGATTAACTACTAAAATGCAAAGTATATGTATCTTTTATTGGGATATTTTTCTAAAGATTTTTTGAAATCCTGCGATAAAAAACAAGTTTTAACCCCAAATTTTTGGGGTTTTGAAATCCTAAATAATCATACTTAAGTGGATGGTTTAGATTTTGTTACATTATTAATATTTTAAATATATAATAAAATAACATTAATCAATTTTTTATTTAATGTTGAAGATTTGGTAAAAGATATTCATTTAATTATGAATGATTAGAGTTTTTAAAAACTATACGAAGAATAATTCATTTAAGAACTTTTTAATGATGCTCTCTTATTAAAAATCTTAAAGAATCTCAATATGATTATTCTAATAATGTAATATAAAATTGCATCTTCACTCATGGCCTATTTACTTAGGCAAAAAAAGAAAAGAGAAAAAAAGGGTATATTAATTAAACCCTTAAATTAACTTTTAAAAATATTATTTCCTCTATTCCAAAATATCTCGAATACGAAAGCAAAGATATATTAAAGGTTCACTTAGATGTACTTTTAATTTACCTTAAAATGAGGTTTGTAAGATGTCCTTTATTTTAGATCAGAGGTAGAATGATTTTTTTTTTCTTTTATATAAGAATTTGTAGTTAATTTCTTCAAAAGTGAAATTTATAATATTGGAAATTGAATCAGTAATATATATATATATATATATTTAAATAGATGGAGCTGTTTAGCCACATCGGCTTTCAACTGAAGAGGTGGAGCTATTTTGGGTTCAGTGTTGGCAGATTTAGAATCAGCGCAATTGCATCTTGTATGGAGGTCACTTAAAGCATCCGACCAGCCTTAATAAAAGGGTAGAGGAGTTTCTAGAGGAATTTAAACATTCACAAGTGTCTCTGGATAGCAGTCCGCTGGAGCAATTAATTGGTGATGCATGGCAACCACCTCCGGCTATGGAATACAAGTTAAATTTTGATGCAGCAATTTTTTTAGGGCTGGAGAAATCCAGTATAGGTGCTATAATCAGGAACGATAAGGGGTCTGCTATTGGGCCAAAGGTGGATACAAGTGAAGAAGCTGAGCTCCTTGCGTGTCGGCGATCAATTGAATTTGCTGTGGATGCTGGTTTTACTCGACTAGTGATAGAGGGAGATAATTTCAATGTTATGCATGCAATTTCTTCTGATGTGGCTAACTATTCCTTTCTTGGCAACGTGGTGGATGATATTTGCCATTTGATGTTTGGTTTACAGTGGGCTACAACTAGTAAGATTAGGAGGGGAGGCAATAAAGTAGCACATGCTTTAGCTCAACATGCTAGAAACTTAGATTATGATTTGTTTTGGTTGGAGGACTCTCCCCCACCGGCTATGGAAGCCTTGTACCAAGATTTGATTTTATTATGATTGAATGAATGTCGTTCCTTTCAAAAAAAAAAAAAAACAAAAAAAAGACATGTTTTGTTCATAACTTCATATCCATTGTACAAGTTCTCGTTTTTGTGTAGGGTGGAAGAGTTAATTCTTAATTTTGGAAAGGTTGATTCGGATTGGGACTTATAACATACATACATACATACATACATACATACATACAGACATACATATATATATATATATATATATATATGATGGTGAACTAAAAATCAGACCATCTCCAGTTCATCCATAGAGTCGTCCAGGACCAAAAAGGCTAACTCAATATAAGAAGACCAATCCACTGTAGGAAGGTCGTCCATTTGTATGGAGGTCGTCCATCAGGGACACAGCTGGACGACCTCTCAACACTTAGAAAATTTTCAAAAGCAGTTTACGTACAAAAGCTTATGATTTGGACCACGTTCTACTATTTAGAATTATGATTTGGACGACCTCTCAACACTTAGAAAATTTTCAAAAGCAGTTTACGTACAAAAGCTTATGATTTGGACCGCGTTCTACTATTTAGAATTATGAGCAAAATCCTTGTTCATAGCTATAACTTCCCACTAAGTTCTTAACTTCTAATGGTAGTTGTAGAAAATAAGATTGAACCTTCTAACTTCTATAGCAGTTGTGGAAGTTAAGTCTGAATTTTCTAACTTCCATACATATTGAGGAAGTTACTAAACAAGTAACCACTCCAAAGTTCGCTATATAAGGACTCATCCACATCAAATAAAAGTAAGTTTTCACTACTCCTAAAGTTAGAATTCTTGAGTTCTAGAGAGAAAAACTAACTTAAGCATTGAAGGGTTCTTGGCCGGTTCACCCTAGTCACCTTTGATCTTATGGCTTTTTTTTTTTTCCAGGCTTTTCAACAACCATTAGTCCATTAAAACTCGGAGCATTCAACCTACTGATTTTCTTTGCATCATCAATTGGTGCCATCTGTGGGAAAGGAATAAATTTGTGATTTGCGATTTATCTTTCTCTAACAAAAGGCTGTATGGTCCGGACAAGGTTAATGGCCACTAGTCTAGGCCATTAGGAGAGTGGGAACGCTTCTAGCCACCCTAACTGCACTCACTAGTTAGCACCTGTTATGCAACTGCCTTTCGTCCAGCAAATACAATCTATGGCAGCCGCCATGGCAGAGTTAACCTGTCAGAATTAGGAGTTGACTCGAGAGATCAACCAAAGAAGTCAACGTAATGAAAGGTGTGTGGAAGGGCAGGCTCAAAGTCAAGAAGCTAAAGAAGGAGAAAATGTTGAGCGCGAGAACCACTCAAGGGGTACCGCTTCATGAAGGGTGCCACACTTGGAGAGGGAGATGTATTAAATGAAGAGAATCAATGATGAGATGAGGGAGGATATGCGAAGGACAAATCATGTAGATGATTTAGTTCATCGAACTAATTCCTCTTTCATAGCTTCCATCAATAGTCATCCCCTGCCTTTCAAGTTCAAGATGTCTTCCCTTAATTCGTATGTTGGAACACGCTACCCATGTGGTCACATTGCGACCTTCAAGACCACAATGCATCTTTAAGGAGTTTCAGATGAGATAACGTGTAGGCCTTTTCCAACCACCCTAAAGGGGCCAGCATAAGTGTGGTTTAGCAAGATACCTCCGAACATTGTTGGTTCTTTTTAAGAGTTGAGTAAGTTGTTCATCAACAACTTTATTGGAGGAGAAAGTCACAAACGCTGCTCGTCCAGCCTGTTGACTATAGAATAAGGAGAAAATGAGAGCTTGCGGTCCTTCATCACTCTCTTTAATAGGGAAGCCCTGATGGTAGACGAGATGAATGACAAGTTGTTATTGGCAGCCTTCCATAATGTAGTTAGTTCTAATTTGTTCATTTACAAACTTTATGATCAAGAGCCATAGACCATGGCTAAACTCGTCCATTCAGCCCAAAGCTTTATGAATGTAGAAGATGCAATCATTGCCAAGAAAAGGAAAATAGCAGAATGAATGGAAGCAAACATCCCACGCCATCTTGAATAAGGCCCTCGTTCAAAGAAGGCCCGGACGGGATAGAAGAAGGAAAGAGATAATAGGGAGGCAAATTCATCTTCAGGAAGGGGTCAACACTACACGCCCTTGAATGCTCCACTTGATTAAGTACTTATGCAAATCAAGGATGACTCATCCTTGAAGTGGCTAGAGAAGATGAAGAGAGATCCCAATAAGCGTAATAAGAATAAATATTGTCGCTTCCATAGAGATCATGGGCATGACACAGACGAGTGTTATAACTTGAAGCAGCAGATAGAGAATTTTATTAGACAAGGAAAGTTGAGACATTTCGTTGGAAGAGATCATAAGACGAGAAATTGAAAGGAAAGGTAGAAAAGTCATCACGACCCCCACTTGGAGAAATAAGGGTGATTATAGGAGAAATTTCAATAGAGCAATCTTCCAAGTCAAGGAAGACGTACCTAAAGGTGGTACAAAACGTCCAACTCTCTAGATGACCACCAAGGACAAAGGGGGTAGACGAGCAAGCCATTACGTTCACGGACGAGGATGCTGAAAGAATCCATCACCCGCATGATGATGCAATCGTCATCACTTTGCTTATTACGGATTATACAATGAGAAGGGTGTTGGTAGATAATGGAATCTTAGCAGACATCTTGTATTACCCCGCCTTCCAAAAAATAAAGCTTGGACGAGATCAACTGCGTCCAATATGTTCACCCTTGGTGGGATTTGGAGGAATGAAAGTGCAACCTGTGGGCACTATTACATTACTTGTAGTGGTGGGAGCATATCTACAGCAGATAGTTGGAAGGCAGTAACATCTACCTACCACCTATTTGTCAAATTCCCAATAGATTATGGGATTTGGACAAGTGCAAGAAGATCAGTTAGCTGCTAAAGAGTGTTACTTGGCTATGTTGGCTATGGACGAGCATGTGCATGTTAGGATATGTGCCCTTAAATCCTATTGTATGATGCTATATATGACATTATGTATGACTTAATGTTATGATTAATAAAGTTGTTTTATTATTATCTAAAATAATGGCAACATGAATATTTGGACATTACCATATAGTCCATAAGATGCATAGTATGTGATTTATGTGATTTAGTCACGGAAGATATAGATCATAAGTTCTTTGTAAACTCAGAATTATAGTTCGTAGTCGGTGATGAAATTGGGTATTTCATCTGTGAAGACTATAACATATCAACTAAGATAATTTGTCTTGATCATGGAAGTGAAGCCTTCTAGTTGATATGTTGATATGCTTTAAGAGTTAAGACATATTGTACTGGACCTCTGTGAGATTTATTATTCTCTTAACAACTTTCAAATGAATAATAAATCTCACGACTTCTATTTGCATGAACTCTTAATCCTGAGAAAATAATGGACCTGATCATGGGATGTAGGTTGCTTTGATATATCAGGAGTGAAATCTAAAATAACGATCAAAACCTCAGTATGTTGGGCAGCCACATTTAGTGTTGATGGAACATATATTCTTAAGATGGAATTCATAATCTCTTAACGGAGATATAAAATATTCTCTTGAAATAAGTTTAATGGGTTTGGTTATTCAGAGTGTTAGGTCTAACCACTTTAGTAAAGAGATATTAAAGTATATATTTATGAAATTGAATTTCATAAATATATGATGAATAACTTAAATGATTAAACCGGGTACTCAAAGATTAAGATGTAGTAACTTTCAAAGTCGCAATCTATATTCATGACTTTATATTATTACAATATTTTATAAAGGGGTTGCATGTATAATAAAGTCTTGGGATATAATTTATTGATAAGGCCTAGAGTGCAATTATATTTATATAGTGGTATTAAATATAATTAATGGTAACTTTGGGCTTGCCAAGAGTTGACAGAAAAGCCCAAGGCCTATTGGAGCTAGTGTCTTATTGGTCCCTTTTGGTCTTACTCCAAGCCACATACTAAAGCCCAATTGAAAAGGCCCAATAGGTCAGTCCAATTAGATAATCAGTTAGTTATAAAAGAAGAAATATACAAAATTTTTTAATATAAGAAAAAGAGACATCATTGTGAAATGGTGTATGTGTGAGTGAAGCCACTCAATTATTCTCCATTAGAAACTGATTGAGAAACCACACTTCTTGGGCGTAAAGTGGAATTAGAGTGAAGATTAAAAAGTGTTCCAAGTACTTCTAATCTTTTGTTTTGAATTTCACCACACCAAGGTACGCTATCTTGTTCTTATATTCTGAAATTTACATAATGCATGTTATCAATCATGAATGAAATAAATCCATGTTTGTTGCTTCCACTGTGTGTTTTGTATGAGATACAAAACCAGATTTTCCAACAATTGGTATCATAGCCAGGTTTTCAATATCATGATTGTATAAAATGTGATTGTTTTTAGAATTTAAGAAAACCGGGTATCTTTGTGTTTTAATTTTCTGCAGTAAAATTTTCTGCATTATTATGTCCTTGAACGTGTACTTTTGTGCAGACATGGTTTGATAATCACAGTTTTATGAATTTTTGTTATTAGCGTTGGAATTCATATGCCATGATTCATTTATACATCTGATATATAGATTGAAGTTTATCCTTGGCCATAAACTTCTGGATTGATAGTTAATGAATGATGCCGTGTCTTTTTTATAATTGCCATGGATTGATAGTTATTGAATGTTGTATAAGTGGGAGAGAGATACAAGGGTTGGATCTCACGGCCTCCATTATCGGTTCATAGTAGTGTGGGTAAACACCTCGTCTTAGCGTATATGCCTCGTGATCCCAAAGGAGGGTGTTTACTTCATAGTACTATAAGATTGAACTTACTCGTTTAGAGTAGTGTGGACAAACACCTCGTCTTGGCTTATATGCCTCACGACCAAAGGAGGGTGTTTTGTTCCATGGTACTACAAGTTTAAACATTATAAGGCAGATGAAATGTGGCTACACATGATTCTATATAATAGTGTACACTAGACTAAGTGTAATGTTAACCTCCTAAAGAAGTTATACCATTATTACTTAGAGGCTAAAAGCAAAACGACATATTATTAGTGTTTGATAAGAGTTATCATGATAGCACTGATAATGAGAATAGATCTCAACCAATTAACGTGTTTATAATAAACTTGCTACCAAGGAATTATAGACATGAATTGGGTTATCGTTGCATATATTATTTTATGGTTTTATTAAAGTTCCATATGATATGCTTATATGCTAAATTGATATCCTGTTTACTTATTATATTCATGTTTATTATTTTTAGATTTAAATCATGGCATCATTTAGCCCACTTGTTGCTATTCTTAATCAAAACAAATTGACTGGATCCAACTATGTTGATCGGAAAAGAAATTTGGACATTGTTCTTACTGCTGAAGAGCACAAATATGTGCTTACTCAACCATGTCCTAACTTTCCATCATTAGATGCTCCTCTTGAGGAAAAACACCGATATGATTGTTGGCAGAAATCTAATGAAATGGCTAAGTGCTATATCCTAGCATCTATTTCAAATGTTCTACAACATCAAATGCAGGATATAGAACTGGCTTCAGACATAATGCTAAGTCTGAAGGAGATGTTCGGTGAGCAAGGTCATTCTGCAAGGCAAGAAACTATGAGGCAAATTTATAATACCAAAATGGCTGAAGGTACTTCAGTGAGGGAGCATTGTCTTAGGATGATCTCTAATCTGAATACATTGGAAGTTTTAGGTGCCGATATTGATGGAGAATCCCAAGTGGATATGATACTCCAGCCATTACCAGAATCATTCAAGGAATTCAGGCTTAACTATAATATGGACAAAAAGGTTTATACATTGTCTGAATTGATGAATGAGTTAGTAAAGGCGAAAGACATCCTTGGTACTTCTAGTGTTGATGCCAATATGGCTGAAGCTTCTACTTCTCAACCTAAGTCAAAAGGCAAGGGTAAGAAGAAGAAGAAGAAGAAGAAGAAGAGGAAGGACTTCACCAAGAGAGATGATAAACAAGTTGCCTTAGGAGTTGCCAACAAAGGAAAAAAAAACCAAAGGAAAGTGTTTCCATTATGGTGAGAAAGGACATTGGAAGAGGAATTGTCCAATATTTAAGGCTGCTAAGAATAAAGGTATGAAAAGTACATTCCTTCTTGAAATATGTTTAGTATAGAATCCCACAGATTCTTGGTGTGTGGATTCAGGTTGTACTAATCATATCTGTAATACTTTGCAGGGGTTCTAGAAGACTAGAAAACTGAATGAAGGGGAATTGTTTCTTACTTTGGCTGATGGGAGCAGAATACCAGTTGTAGCTGTTGGAGTGTTTAATTTATGCTTTGAGTCTAGGATTTTAACATTGGAAGACTGTTTGTATGTACCTAATGTTCGTAGGAATTTAATTTCTACAACTTATTTAGGTAAACATGGATATTATGTTATCCTAAAAGATAATGTTGTAATAAAGAAGGATAAAGTGTTTATCTGTTCTGGCAATATTGTGGATGGTCTTTATATTTAAACTCCTGATAAGCATGAATTATATAATTTTGAATTAGATAGTAGCTCTCATATAAAATCATTAAAGAGAAAGTTTCCTTCTACTAGTGATGCATATCTATGGCACTTGCGTTTAGGTCATATTAATTCAAATAGGATTCAGAGACTAATCAAAGATGGACTTTTACAGCCCATGGACTTTGATGGATTTCCAATTTGCAAATCTTGTTTGGAAGGTAAAATGACCAAATGACCTTTTAATGCAAAAGGTAGAAGATCCAAAGAGTTGCTTGAATTAGTTCATACAGATGTATGTGATCCTATGTCAACCTAAGTAAAAGGAGGTTATAAGTACTTCATCACTTTTATGAATGATTACTCAAGATATTGTTATATGTACCTAATGAGATGGAAGTCCGAAGCCTTTGAAAAGTTCAAAGAGTTTAGGGCTAAAGTTGAAAATCAATTGGGTAAACGCATAAAAGCCATTCGATTTGATCAAGGTGGCGAATACCTTCTTGGGGATTTTAAGGATTACCTAATTCAAAATGGGATTGTCTCCCAATTGACTGCACCTAGAACTCCCCAGCAAAATGGTGTAGCAGAAAGAAGGAATAGGACTTTTTTGAAAATGGTTAGGTCCATGATGAGTTATTCAACTTTACCAATTTCTTTTTGGAGATATGTACGAAAAACTGCTGTGCATATTTTGAATTTAGTTCCATCAAAATTTGTTCCCAACACACCTAAGGAATTGTGGAGTAGGCACAAGCCTAGTATGAAATATCTCCACATTTGGGGATGTCCAACAAATGTGTTGAAAAGGAAGTCTGATAAGTTGGAAGCTAAACGGAAGTATGCATGTTTTTAGGGTATTCAAAGGAAACCAAGGGTTATTTATTCTATAATTATAAGGATAACAAAGTGTTTGTTAGCACCCATGCCAAATTTTTGGAAGATAATTATGTGAATAATTTTAATCCTAGAAGTAAAGTTGTATTGGATGAATTAGATGAACCTGTAATTGAACAACCAATGGATGAAACTAGGAATGATGTGGCTGTATTGGATACACCACAAGACATTACTCATAAGATGACTAGTACACAAGTGCCTCGTCATAGTTGGAGAATTGTTCGGCCTCCTATAAGATTTATAGGTTTGGGAGAAACTTATGAAGCTATCTCAGAAGAGGCTGAATCAGATTCCTACACTTATGAGGAAGCAATGAATGATATAGATGCACATCATTGGGTCCAAGCTATGAAATCAGAATTGGATTCTATGTATTCCAATCAAGTATGGGATCCTGTAAAGGCGCCTAACGACATTAAACCTGTTGGTTGCAAATGGGTTTACAAGAGGAAGAGAGGGATAGATGGAAAGGTTGAAACTTTTAAAGCAAGACTAGTGGCGAAAGGGTATATACAAAAAGAAGGTATTGATTATGATGAAACTTTTTCGCCAGTAGCAATGCTTAAATCTATCAAAATTTTCTTATCCATTGCTACTCATTATGATTATGAGATTTGGCAAATGGGTGTCAAGACTACATTTCTTAATGACAATTTTGAAGAAGAAATCTATATGATGCAACCGGAAAGTTTCATAGCAAAGAACCAAGAGCATATGGTATGTAAGTTAAAATTGTCCATTTATGGACTTAAGCAAGCATCTAGGTCATGGAACATCAGATTTGATCAAGCAATCAAATTATTTAGTTTTGAACAAAATTTTGATGAACCATGTGTGTATAAAAGACATTAAGACAAAATAGTAATGTTCCTAGTGCTTTATGTTGATGATATTCTACTCATTGGAAATAATGTTGGAGTAATGTCATCGGTAAAGGTTTGGTTGTCAAGCCAATTTGAAATGAAGGACTTAGGTGAAGCTAACTTTATTCTAGGGATTGAGTTTTTGTGAGATCGCAAGAATAAAATATTAGGTTTATCACAAACTGGGTATATAGATAAGGTTCTAGAACGGTTTAGCATGCAAAACTCCAAGAAAGGATTGCTTACTTTTAGACATGGAGTTCCTCTGTCTGATGACCAAAGGCCTAAGACTCTTGAGAAAGAAAATATGATGAGACAAGTTCCTTATGCTTCTGTAGTGGGAAGTCTCATGTATGCCATGCTATGTACTAGACCAGATATCTGTTATTCAGTTGGCATGGTCAGCCGATATCAATCAAATCCAGGACATAAACATTGGCAAGCTGTAAAACATATTCTCAAGTATCTACGAAGAACGAGAGATTATATGCTTGTTTACCATAGTGAGGATTTGATTCCCATTGGTTATACAGATTCAGATTTTTAGTCAGATCTTGATTTCAGAAAGTCCACTTCGGGTTGTGTGTTCTCCTTGGGAGGTGGAGTCATAACTTGGAGGAGTGTTAGGCAATTCTGTATTGCGGACTCCACCATGGAAGTTAAATATGTTGCTGTATGTGAGGCGGCAAAGGAGCTGTTTGGCTCAAGAAATTCCTTTCTGATCATTGTGTTGTGAGAATGAAGCAAGATCCCATCACATTGTTTTGCAACAATAGTGGAGTGGTTGCACAATCTAAAGATCCAAGGAATCACAAGAAAGGAAAGCACATTGAGAGAAAATACCACATTATTTGAGGCTTTATTGCTTGAGGAGATGTAGTAGTAGTAAAGATTGATAGTGAAAGTAATCTAGCAGATCCCTCTACCAAAACCTTGCCACAAAGGACTTTTGCGTCACATTTGGAGGGAATGGAAGTTAGATTAGTGCACAATAGTCTTTAGGGCAAGTGGGAGATTGTTAGGATATGTGCCTTTAAATCCTATTGTATGATACTATGTATGACTTAATGTTATGATTAATAAAGTTGTTTTATTATTATTTAAAATTATGGCAACATGAATATTTGGACATTACCATATAGTCCATGAGATGTATAGTATGTGATTTATGTGATTTAGTCATAGAAGATATAGATCACAAGTTCTTTGTAAACTCAGAATTATAGTTCGAAGTCAGTAACGAAATTGGGCATTTCATCTGTGAAAACTATAACATATCAACTAAGATGATTTGTCTTAATCATAGAAGGAAAACTTCTAGTTGATATATTGATATGTTTTAAGAGTTAAGACATATTGAACTGGACCGCTGTGAGATTTATTATTTTCCTAACGATTGTCAAATGAATAATAAATCTCACGACTTCTATTTGCATGAACTCTTAATCCTAAGAGAATAATGGACCTGATTATGAGGTGTAGGTTGCTTCGATATATCAAGAGTGAGATCTAAAGTCACGATCAAAACCTTAGTATGTTGGGCAGCCACATTTAGTGTTGATGATACATATATTCTCAAGATGGAATTCATAATCTCTTAATGGAAATATAAAATATTCCCTTGAGATAAGTTTAATGGGTATAATTATTCAGAGTGTTAGGCCTAACCACTTTAGTAAAGAGATACTAAAGTATATATTTATGAAATTGGATTTCATAAATATATGATGAATAACTTAAAGGATTAAACCGGGTACTCAAGGATTAAGATGTAGTAATTTTTGAAGTGGCAATCTATATTCATGACTTTGTATTACTATGAATATTTTATGAAGGGGTTGCATGTATAATAAAGTCTTGGGATATAATTTATTGATAAGGCCTAGAGTGCAATTATATTTATATAGTGGTATTAAATATAATTAATGGTAACTTTGAGCTTATCAAGAGTTGACAGAAAAACCCATGGCCTATTGGAGCTAGTGTCTTATTGGTCCGTTTTGGTCCCACTCCAAGCCATATACTAAAACCCAATTGGAAAGGCCCAATAGGCCAGCCCAATTAGACAATCAGTTAGTTATAAAGGGAGAAATATACAGAATTTTTTAATATAAGAAAGAGAGACATCATTGTGAAATGGTGTGTATATGTGAGTAAAGCCACTCAATTATTCTCCCTTAGAAACTGATTGAGAAACCACACTTCTTGGGCGTAAAGTGGAATTGGACTGAAGATTAAAAGTGTTCCTAAGTACTTCTAATCTTTTGTTTTGAATTTCACCGCACCAAGGTACGCTATCTTGTTCTTACATTCTGAAATTTACATAGTGCATGTTATCAATCATGAATGAAATAGATCCATGTTTGTTGCTTTTGCTGTGTGTTTTGTGTGAGATACAAAACCAGATTTTTCAATAGTGTAGACAATGGGCATAGAGAAGAGAAGAGTTGTTGCAGAGCCTACCAAAGTTCTGGAAGACATCCCTTTAGAAGAAGGTAACCCCGAGAAGTTTACTAAAATAGGAACAAATATGGAGGAAAAAACGAAGTAAGACCTTGTCCAGTTCTTAAAGAAGAGTATCGACGTTTTTGCATGAAGTCGTGAAGATATGCCAGGAATTGACCCAAGTATTATTACTCATCAATTGAATGTACACCCATCTTCTATGCCTGTTTGTCAGAAGAAGAGGGTCTTTGCTCCTGAGTAAGACAATGCTATTAAGGAGGAAGTCCAGAAGTTAACCACAACGAGATTTATTCAGGAAGTCTATTACCTGGATTGGTTAGTTAACGTGGTGATGGTTAAGAAGGCAAATGGCAAGTGGAGGATGTGTGTACATTTCACTGATTTGAATAAAGCTTGCCCCAAGCATAGTTATCCTTTGCCACGCATTGATCAATTGGTAGATTCAACAGTAGGTTATCAGTTGCTAAGCTTCATGGACACCTTCTTGGAGTATAATTAAATAAAGATGGATGAGGCAGATCAAGAGAAGACATCCTTCATTACCAGTCAAGCTTTATTTTGTTATAAGGTGATGCCCTTTGATTTGAATAATGTGGGGGCGACTTATCAGAGGTCAGTCAATCACATGTTTCGTCCACAAATAGGATGAAATATAGAAGTTTATGTGGACGATATGCTAGTAAAGAGCTTAGATGAGAAGAAACATTTGGACGACCTACAGGAGACCTTTGACACACTTAGACGATACAATACGAAGTTGAATCCAAGTAAGTGTGCCTTCGAGGTTTCATCAGGAAAGTTTCTGGAATTCATGGTTTCCCAGAAAGGAATTGAAGCAAATCCAGATAAGATCCAAGCCATATTGAACATGGAACCACCAAAGAATATCAAGGAAGTCCAATCTCTCACTAGACGAGTTACAGTCCTAAATAGGTTTGTTTCAAAAGCTACAGATAGATGTTTGCCTTTTTTTCAAAGTTCTCAAGAAGGCGTTTGAATGGACGGATGAGTGTCAAAAGGCCTTCTAGGATCTCAAAACTTATCTTACCACGGCTCCCCTACTAAGTCCATCAATACTAAGTGAGAAGTTGTACTTATACTTGGTAGTATCCCTACATGCAATAAATTCAGCATTAATCAGGGAAGAAGGGAAAGTGCAGAAACCTGTATATTATACAAGCCGAGTACTAAGGGGAGTAGAAGGATGATATCCGATGATGGAGAAGTTAGCTTTTGCATTAATAACAGCTTCCATGAAGCTGAGGCATTACATCAGGCTCACGTTATCAATGTCATGATAGACCATCCACTCAAGAAGGTGATGAACAAGTTGAAAGCCGTAGAATGACTAATCCAATGGGCCGTTGAGCTTAGTGAGTTTGATATCAAGTAACAACCAAGAAATGCAATAAAAGCTCAAGCTCTAGCAGATTTCATTGCAGAATTCACTCCAAGCTATGATAGTTTAGACGGGGTGGAAGATAGAACATGGGTCGCCCATGTGGATGGGTCGTCTACACCATATGCAGGAGGAATAGGAGTTGTGTTGCAATCTCCAGATGGAGATAAGTTGAAGTATAAGGTTCATCTACTGTATCAAAAAACCAATAATAAAGTTGAGTATGAAGCCCTTCTTAAAGGGCTAGAATTGGCTAAGTCTTTAGAGGCTAAATCAATAGTCATCTAGGGAGATTCTCAGTTAATTATAAGTCAAGTGAATGGAACATGTGAAGCTAAGGAAGAATAGATAAGAAATATCTTAATAAAGTGAGACACCTTGTTAAGAAATTTAAAGAAGCTAGTTTCATTCAAGTCCTTATGAGAGGAAAACGTGGAGGCAGACACCTTAGCGAAGGAAGCGTCAGCAGATGGATAAGTGGACGAGTCTGATGAAGTCCGATACATGCCTAGCATAGATCTTCCAGAGATACAACAGATAGAAGGTGAAGAAATTTGGATGACCCCAATAGTCACCTACTTGAAAGATGGAAGGCTTCTAGAAAAAAAGGACGAGGCTAGAAAGCTAAGGATCAGATCAGCTAAATACGTCCTTATAGACGAGGTGCTATACAAAAGGGGCTTCTCTCAGCCTTACCTAAGGTGATTAGCTCCAGACAAAGCAAACTATGTATTGAGAGAAGTTCATGAAGGAGTGTGTGGCAACCATTCAGGAGCTAGCTAGAGCACTCGTCCACAAGGTCGTTCATGTGGGTTACTATTGGCCAACCATTCAAGAAGATGCTAAGGCTTATGTCAAGGTGTGAAACCAACGTCAGCGATTAAGTAACGTCCCTAGACAACCCTCGGAGTACCTTACCCCAATGATGGCCCTATGACCCTTTGCGCAATAGAGATTAGATATTTTGGGTCCCTTCTAATTGGGACTAGGCAAATGAAGTTTTTAGTAGTAGGGATTGATTATTTCACAAAATGGGTGGAAGCTGAACCTTTAGCGAAGATTACACAACAGAATGTCAAAAACTTTGTCTGGAAGAGCATTGTATGCAGGTTTGGGGTACCTAGGGTACTAGTGTCTGACAATGGACGGAAATTCGATAATACACAATTCAGAGATTTTTGCTAGCAACTTGAAATCAAGAATCATTATTCCTCACCCTCCCACCCACAAGCAAATGGACAAGCGGAAGTAGCAAACCAATCCTTGCTAAAAATCATTAAGACTCAGCTTGAGGGGGCAAAGGGAGTAGGACCAGATGAGCTAGTAGGTGTTCTATGGGCTTACAAGACGACTGTAAGGACCCCCATAGGGGAAACTCCCTTCAAACTAACCTATGAAAGTGAAGCAGTTATACCCATAGAAGTAAACATGGCTAACCACAGGGTGATGAAGTATCAAGATGATAACAATGAAGAACAACTTCATGTTAACCTCAATCTTATTGACGAGGTAAGAATGGATACAGAGCAAAGGACTGCAAGATACAAAAATCTTATGGCAAGGCACTATGATGCAATGGTGAAACCTAGGCGCTTTAACATTGCGGACATCGTCCTTAAAAGGGTCTCTTTGGCAACCAAAAACTCGGCTCATGGAAAACTAGGGCCTGATTGGGAAGGCCCTTATAGGGTTATCAATTGCAAAAGGTAGGGATCATATTACTTGGATGCCCTTGATGGACAAAAGCTAGAGCAACCTTGGAACGTTGAGCATCTAAGAAGATACTATCAATGAAGGGTTAGCCTGGAAGAGCATCACCATGGACGAGCATCATGGACAAAGTTGAATTTATGTGTTGTTTTCCTTGTATTTGCTTATGTTTATTACTACTACTACTACATGTTTTTAAATATTTTAGTACCATAAAAGTGCGTTAGTTTCTAACTTTTGCACTCTCTATGGATGAATTTGTGATAGACGAAGTCATGTACTTGGTCTATCTGTTTGTACATAAGTATTTCTAAATTCCCTAAGGCACTAGCTTCTAAGCATGTGCCATGCTTGTGGACAATGTTTATGTTATGTACATACAATTTGGATTTCCAATGTGTATAATGTTGTATAGATTTCCAATTTTTTGTGATTTCATCTAAACTAACCCATAAGAAGGCTAAAGGCACAAGACGAGTAAAATCCTTGGATGCAGGGGTGTAACATCTATAAGCTTTCTTTAAAGTAAGGATAAAGCAAAGAAAAATAGACCAAGGTATATTCGTCTAAACACTGGACAAGGTAAAACCTAAGGTATATTCATCTAATTAATAGATGAGGAAAAAGTGCACATAAGAATAATTTGAAGTCCATGGATGAATTTAACTAGCTAAACAGCCCAATCTTTGGACGAGTAAATGCTAGAAACATCTTGACTAAAGACGAGTAAAGGATCGTTCAACTTTTGGACAAAGAATAATGCAAGCTATAAGTCAAAAATATGGATGAATAAAGCTAGCAAAAGAGATACTATTCATAGATGAGTTATACTTGAAATGTAAAGAATGGCAAAAGTGTTGAGCATGAAAAAGTTATTTTAACATGGACGATGTAGATAAAAATTCATTCATATTGTCAGGACAAGATAAAATGTCCTCATGAGTGGATGGACCTCACTTAAAACCATAGAAATAATATGGATGATGTAAATAAAATTCGTTCATAAAGCATGTAATATGTTCAACACCAAGTAAGAAATGAAAATAAAATTAGGACATTCATTCATAAAAACTAAAGAAAGGTAGACGAGCACCGTCTAAAAACCCTTTAAGTTATTCATAGCCAATAAAGGCAGTTGTATATGTTGATCGTCCATATACTTGGACAAGGGAATTGTACTTGAATGAATTTTAAAAAAAAAATGAAGCCCAAAACAACGAGCATTTCTAACAAACTGAAATAATAAATTTTTCTAAACTACAATAAAGTTACTGGGACAAACCACTAGGAGCATCACCCCCAGGCTTTGGATCGTCCTGGGCAATTTCAGTTGTACATCGTTCAACAAATTAACGTCCTCAGAACTCGTCGGAAGCACGAAACTCTTAGTAACAGTAAGGATCATGAAGGAGTCAAAATCCATCTCAGGGTAAGCCTCCTTGGCATTAGCACAGAAGTTTTTATAGCTAGCAGCATAATGACGATCTAGACGAGTCTTGAACTCAGCTAACCTCATGAAGGCTGTGATAGCTTCCTTCTAAGCCTTCTCCATAGACGAAGTGAATTCTTGAACCTTCACCCCGAGGTGAGCAATATGAGTTTCCTTCTTAATGGAGTCTGCCTTAAGCTCCTCCATTTCATTCTTTAGTTTTTGCTCAATTCCCTGCAAACGACTGAGATCCTCAGTCAATTTAATACCTCCCCCTTCTTTAGAAGAACCTCATTGCTCGTCTCCTTGTTCTTCTCCTTGGCTTCCTTAGCCTCAATGCAAAGCTTCTTAGCTTGAGTGGACGCAGTGTAAAACTTGGACATGGCCTGCAAATGGACGAAGGAGAGTTATAAATTTCCTTGAATCTTTTAGAAAATAAAAGGAAATAATGAAAACAACATACCTTGAAGAGGTCATGGATGGCAGAATGCTCAAAGTCCTTCACTGACATGTTATAACATGAGTTTACCTCATTGTCAATGATATTTCCTTTAAACGTCCTCCAAGCATAACTCTCATCCAATAACAAGTTGGGAGGACGCTTTGTTTTCTCTGAATGATGGGCCTTGTAAGGAGTTTTTGCTATAGGAGAGAGGTCCTCAGGTTGGACGGGTGGAGTAGTCTGGACAAATGGAGTGATCTTGGGCACCAAGTTCACTGTTGAGGCATCTAGGTGTACTGTCACAGAAGGAAAATTTGGAACCTTGGGAGGAGGAGTCTTGCCAGACTTCTGTTTCTTGGAACCTTGACGAGTAGGAAGGTCACCAAGGTCCACAGAGCTGGATATACCCTTCCTCTTTCCAGCCTAGACGCTAGGCTTCTAGACAACCAAGGGAGTGACGTCGTCCAAGTCCTATTCATCCTCTTCACCCTCAGCACCACTTGCAACACCTTTCCCTTTATTTTCCTTCATAGTGGCCACCCCTATATTGAAGAGGACGAAGTTAGCGATAAAAATGAAAAGAAAAAAAGAGGAAGGATGATACTTACTTCGACGAGTAGTCTCCTTGTGTGCAAGGTTCTCCGTAGTAGGCTCAGGACCAAGCCCCCAAGCAACCAAATTGCTGAAAGTCACCAAGTTGTGGAAGGACCTCTCAGGGAAGGCATATGCTTGGTTAATACGATCCAGATAAAATTTTTCCAAGTGTGGACGAGTAACAGCTGCACCAATATAGAGGAAGGTTAGAAGAGTAAAAAAAAAAGGTTAGAAGAAATAAATGAAAGAATGGAAGAAAGACATACCTTCAGGACAAAGACGACTTAGGGGGCTGGTAAAAGGAGGGAAGAGGGCACTATCTACATCAACTGGGTCCCCGCCCAATTTCCAGAAATAAAAAGGAACTCTTTCTTCCAAAGCCTATTAGAAGAGCTACGGCCCTTTATCAAACTAAACTGAGGGCCCATGGACAAAAACTGGTAAAAACCAGCAGATTGCTTTATCTTTAAGGGCTTATAGCAAAAAAGGAACTCATCCACTGTGATTGGACGATTCCTTTCCAATGCCTCACACCATAGCACTTGCATGGCAACTATTGTCCTCCACCCATTGGGGTTGAGCTGGTTTGGTCCAATACCCAACCTATGGAAGAGGTCTCTACAAAATGAATTCAAGGGAAACTTAAGACCTACTAAAAGGTAAGAGGTATATACACCAAAACCAAAAAAAAAAAAGAGAACAACACTATTCTCCTTCTTCAAGTAGACGAGGCCTAAACTTGCTAGGAATTTGATATCTACCTACAAGGGTTTTCAACTTAGGCGCGTCCAAAGTGGACGCTACCTCAGGAGCACAACTATAAATTATGTTTTCTTCTTCCTCCTCCTCTTCGTCCTGAGGAGGACTAGGTTGTCTTCTGGATGAGCTAGCCCCTGCCCCAGAAGCCATCCTACGTTGCATTTCCTAGAATTCCTCTAAAGAAAAAACAGGAACTCCAGACGAATAATACTCGTTTGAGGAACTACTATCAAAACTGTAACCTGTACTACCCTCACTGCTCTCATAAATACTGCCACTACTCCCAAAAGACATGTCCTGATAGTCGTCTATCTCTCTTTCTAGGCTACTACTAGACGTAGACATAATAAAAAGAATGAGTAAAGACGAAAACCTAAGGATGAAGGAAAGGAAGTACCTGACGAGACTAGAAGACAAGGACTAGACGAGACTCTTGGACGAAATAGCATAAAGGAAATTATCAGAACAGTAAAAGGGCAAGAGAGAGAATGTACATATTTATAAGGCCCAGAGGTGGGTCAACGAAGCAACATAGACCAACCAAAAGTTGACATGTGGCATTCTCCTCCAAAAATAAAATGACGCGACCAGCCAACCAACAAGATTATGACACGTGGCAATATCTGGAACATCAAAATTCACCCAATGTAAGGACGACATATGGTACAACAATTGACCATAAACATGTTGACGTGTGTCAAAAACCAATAGTCATACTACAGTGCTCTGGAAAACCTTTGAACGAGCGGGCAATTGATGGTGAACCAAAAATCAGACCATCTCCAATTCATCCATAAAGTCGTTCAAGACTAAGAAGGTTAACTCAACATAAAAAGGACAATCCATCGTGGGAAGGTCGTCCATGTGTATGACGGTCGTCCATCAAGGAAACAGCTGGACGACCTCTCAACACTTAGAAAATTTTCAGAATGGATTTACGTACAAAAGCTTATGATTTGGACTGCATTCTACTATTTAGAATTATGAGCAAAATCCTTATTCATAGCTATAACTTCCCACTAAGTTCTTAACTTCTAATGACAGTTGTAGAAGATAAGATTGAACCTTCTAACTTCTATAGTAGTTGTTGAAGTTAAATCTGAATCTTCTAACCTCCGTACACATTGAGGAAGTTACTAAACAAGTAATCAATCCAAAGCTCACTATATAAGAACTTATCCACATCAAACGAAAGTAAGTTTTCACCACTCTTAAAGTTGGAATTCTTGAGTTTTAGAGAGAAAAACTAACTTAAGCATCGGAGGGTTCTTGGCCGGTTCAACCCGGTCACCTTTGATCTTGTGTCTTTTTCTTCTCAGGCCTTTCAACAACCACTAGTCCATTGAAGCCTGGGGCATTCGTCCTATTGATTTTCTTTGCATCATCAGTATGTGTGTATATATATATATATATATATATATATATATATATATATGGGACTTATAGCATACATACATATATATATATATATTTTTTTTTTTTTTTTTGATGACCAGGACTTATAACATATGGTTGGATAGAAAGACATTTGTAATCACATCAAAGTCTTACCTCTATACATATTTTGGTGCATTTTAAAAAAGAAACACATTTAAATAAGAGGAACTAATATATTTAAATGGGGATGAGGCCTGAGGGAGTATTATGGTTGAATGTATGAGGTGTAAATATGAACAGGATTCCTTTCTTGTCATCCAATGACCTAAACATTTTTTTTTTTTTGGGCTTAAAACGGGATTATAATAAACAAATAGGGGAAATTATTTGTCCATATATAAATTTCTTATTCCTTGCATTTCTATTTGATTGTTTAGCTATAGCAAAAAGGGTCTTTTACTAACCTTAAGGGATTGGCTAAAGTAGTTCCTGAGACATCATGATATCCATGAGATCTTGGGTTTGAAACCTTTTACTAACATCTTGGGGCCACCTCTAAGGGATTCATCTCTGTAATAACCTAGTGTGTATGGGATGGAAGGACTACATACACTTGAGGAAATAGTCGAATACTCAAAAAGGTCTGGATACCCTTGTTTGTAAAAAAAAATAAAAATAAAAAAATCTTTTGTATACATGATATCCTCTGGTTCTCTTTTATCATTGCAACCCAGTGACATTGTGGCATACTTTCCGGCCACACTTTTCAAAATTTGTTGAGTTCTTTTTATTTTTTATTTGTTTTTTTATAGTTTTGATAATTTAATAGTTACAACGGAAAAATAAGGATATGAAAATTGGATGTCATTGTTGGAATTTAAAAACACCAGAAAGTGTCAATTAGTTGAACTGCATGGCTCTTGGCCTCTTGGCATTACTAAAGTTTTCAAAGAATAATGAAAGGTGTTAATGAAGTAGCTAATACAATTAGCAATTTTCTTTACTCCATAACAACACAAAAAGAAACAAAAACGACAATGTAAAACGAAATGAAAGAATTCTACTTTCTTAAGTGACGTTTGGTGTGAGAAAATCCAATGACATCTAAATTCCTGGAGATATGATGCCTGGCAATTTGGATGTCTGAGAATGTAATTGTTTCTAATGTTTGGTTTGATTTGGAATTTAATAAAAATCCTGAGAATATGAGATGCTTATATTTTGTTTATTTTTAAGAATCTTATAATAATTATTTAATTTTTCCAAAATACCATTTGATTCATAAATATAACATCATCTTTTTTTTTTTTTTTTAAATCTTCCTCCAAAAAAATTATGAGAAACAAAATATAAACTATGCATCATGAATATAATCTATAGATTATGAAAAATTCAATAAACTATAGTAAAACATTTTTTTAAATGACAAGTATAATACCAAAAAATTATTTAAATTATAAATTTATAATAATAATTATTTTTATTTTATTTCTATTAACTAAAGGGTAGGAAGCATAGGTAAAATTGAGAATGTGGATACCCACATTTTTTAAAAGGAATCCATATTTGCACGAAAAGAACATTGTGAGGGAACCATATACACTAGCTTATTCCCCTGTGTGATTTGCAACTAAATGTGGGAATCTTTCAACATTCTTAAGTATCCTAAAACTCTATCCCATACCAAATGCTAAGTAAGGTGTCACTAAACTCAAGATACAGGCTTCATAAATTTCTACATCATTATTATTATTATTTTATTTAGGTTTATTTTTCTTTATTATTTAGTTTAAAGGGGCTTTATAATGCCACAACCCTAAACCTAATTTGATTCTCCAAGGGTTTGACTACTCCTTCTACGGTTGCTTTTTGCTCTTTGGTAAATTTTAATTTTTTTTTCCTGTGATTTCTCACCGGAAATATTGTTAATTTATTAACTTCTAGGATCATTAGGCCATTGTTAGCAAAGTCCAAATTTTGCTTTCACCCTAGAGTTGCCATAGTCAATACAAGACTAAAGTAGCCACTGTCACCCTAAATAATAAATCACTGACACGTTTCGCATAGTTAGGTTGTGAGTATAAGAAAAAACAACAGAAGTGAAAGAATCAATATACAATTTAGCATCAGAAATAAGGAGACCAAAAGATGCTAAGGATTCATCGTCACTCTTTAGAGCTTCAATCACCCTCAAGGTTGATGGAATATAATATAGCCCAATATCTTGAGCAAAAGCTAGAGCATTCATTGTAGCCAAAGACTACACATCTGCTACCGAAGGAGGAAGCTAAAACGAAGCCAAGATTATGGGGATATATGCTATCTAGCATAATTTTCAGAGACTATTTTGTTAGTAAGCATGGTTTTGAAACTGTTTAGGAAACTAGCATCTCACGTTTGTGAAGCTCGAGTTCGATAACAAACTTGAGCCCCAAAGACTCGAGTTCGGATTGCTGAGGTGGAACAATTTATCCATGTGGAACTCAAGTTTCTTAGACTCGAGTTCTATAAAACTAGAAGTAGAAGAACCAGATACGAAGAAGAACAAAGGAATAAGATGAATGAAGAAAGACGATCTGCAGATCCAAAGAAGAACAAAGGAAGAGGAAGACGATCTGGAGCTTCAAAGAAGAACAGAGCAAAGACATCTGGCCGGAGAAAAGCAAGACAGTCTGGCTGGAGAAGAGGAAGAAGAAGAATAGACGTTAGGATCTGGCGGGAAAAGAGGAAGAAGAAGAAGAAAAAGAAGAATAGATGCTGGGAAAGAAAATGGTGGAACTCAAGTCTTAAAAACTCGAGTTCTACATGGATTTTTTTTTTCCACTTCAGATGCCATCACTTGTAATTTGAGAATTAGAAACTCGAGTTCTATCTTGGAATTCGAGTTTTAAACAATTGAGATGCTAGTTTACTAAATGATTTTGTAAATTAGACAACTAGCTTAAATATTACAAAAAAGATGCCAAAAAAAAAAAATCCCAAGATTATATTGGATAACTACCCCAATTCAATCCCTGCCTCACTAGAGTCTTTGAAGTTTGAAGAGTGCATAGCACCATCAAAGTTAACTTTAGGGTCCGTTTGGTTGGAGGAGTGGAAAATTGAGAGAATGGAAAATTAGTAGGAGGATGGAAAAATGGGAAGATAGAAAAGATTTGGTTTTCGTGTGTTTGGTTGGAGGGGTGGAAAGTGAGAGGGTAGAAAACTTTTTTGTTTGGTTGGAGAGAAAAATGGGAGGATGGCAAAATGTAGTTTATATAAATTGACTATTATGTCCTTATTATATAATAGTGAGAAAGTGAGAAGAGTAGGTGAGTGTAATAAAGTAGGGTTATTTGTGTAGAATACATTTCTCATCACTTTTCCCTCCTCACTTTCCTCCCAATTTGGAAGGATAAAAAAAATGGACTCAGGAGGGAAAACTTTCTCCCCTATTTTCTGTCTCTCCTATTTTCTTTTCTCAACCAAATAATAAAAAATAACATTTTTCATTCTGTTTTCCTCTTCCTATTTTCCATTCTCCCTATTTTCACCTCAACCAAACACACCCAAAACCCGAACTTGGGGGGATCGAAGGAGTTGGGTTGGCTGGGTTTGCTCGACCAAAATCGTCCAGAGCTTGCAAAAGGAGATCTGCCTATACCAGAGAGATCAGATCACCATTGCAAAAATTTCCAAACTTATTATATTATTTTAGTGATGTACTAGTACTACTAAACTAGCTCATTAATGAACTTGGAAAACTGGGTAGATTGGCGAAAATTCCATGCGGGGTCAGTCATATCCCCAGACACAAGGACAAAACCACAGAGCATGTTAAAGTAGAACATCTTTAATTATTTTCACAATAAATCATAGGTGGTTAATTATTTTTTGGTATTTCGTAATCCAATTTTTGAGTCCAAATAGAATATAGAAAATCTTGGTATAAATAGTTGATTTATTATTTATTGTTTCATTATGTGGGGAGTAAAAGAATCCCTGTCCAGGCCTTAGGCCCAATAATTAACTAGGCCACAGGAGCGAATTGGGCCAAGCCTATATGCTTGAAGGAGTTCCAGAGGGCAATAGGTTGTGTGAAAGAGGAAGTTGAACCATCCTCCACACCCAAGAAAGGAGAATGCCACAAGAAAATCTTCCCGTGTAGAGAGAGAGAGAGAGAGGGACAAGCCTTACTTGAGGCAAAGTGCATGGATGATCCACATGTAGCTCCCCGACGGTGCCCAAGACCGCATGAAACTTCTGGAACATGTATGCCTCCGCATTAATGACGGGGTTCTTACCTAATCTCTACCACTTTAAATATAAGTAAGACAACCTGAACAGTACAAACAACCTCCAAAAGTCAGAGTTCTAGGATAAGGGTGGGGAGGAAACTGATAAAGTTAAAGAAAATATCCTTGAGACTCAGGTAGGCAACAGGACAGCTGTAGTGACAAGAAAAATGATTGAAGCTATAAAAGGGAGAGGAGAGGCAAAAGGAAGGGAGAGCTGAAAAAAGAAGAAAAAAGGAAGATAGAGAAGAAAAATCAATAAAAGAGAGAGAGAGAGAGAGAGAGAGTAAATATAACACTATGGGAACATGAGAGTTATCTATTGTATTATCCAACGTGAAATTGTAATATTTGAGTTTAGAGAAATCAATTGCTTGAGTTTCCCATTGTGGAGTGTTTTTCCCTTATTGTTTACTTATATGTAGGTTGTTTGAATAATTTAAGAGAGAATCTGTGAAAAAACTCCCCAGGGACTAGTTTTTGTGTCCCCACACATACTTTGACGCACAAGACTAAAAAGAAATCAAGTTGGTTACTTGTGTTGTTTTAGTGAGCTTTAACTTTTTTTTTATATGACTAATTGAATAGTTTGAAAGATTCTTTGATGCTATTTAAATTTTTATATTTAATTTCCATATGAATTGCAGTTTATTTATTTTTTTATGCTCACATTCTAATAAAAGGTTAGTGAAAGGAATTTAGTAGTTACAAGTTAACTGGATTGGATTAGAGAAGTGAAATCAAATCAATGAAGACTGTGGACATCTGCATTTGCAGTTCTTTTTTATAGCATTATTCTTGAGAAATCAAATTTATGCAAAGGTTTTTTGTGCTCAACCTTACACTTTTTAGAATTTTAAGTTTTGATTTGGAATAATTAAAATTTTTTCATGAAGGATTTTCAATGGGAAATCAGATTGAATTGCATATTTGAGGTTTGAAGTTACAAAATTAGGCGAGGTTGACAGATTAATTTTGAAGACAAGATAAAAATTGGATTATAGATAGATGTGCAGTAGAATATTTTTAATTTTTTATTTGGTTGGCTTACATCAAATTGACTTCTTTTGAGACGGTGCTTTGAAATTCTTTTATCTAATCTTATAGAAGGTCAATTTTTTGACAAGGAAGTATACTACTTTGGTTTGCAGTAAATGAGTTTTCACAGCTTAAATGGTAGTTTTTTTGTTTGCTTTCTATGCTAGAATATGTATATGAACTTTGGGGTTTGTAAGAATTACTGTTTAAGTTTGTGAAAGTATTAATTTATTGTGATGGAAATTGTAATGTAGAGAATTTTGAATTGTATATAAGAATGTTCTAATTGGTGTCAATTGCACTTCATTCTAGAGGATATTAGGATTCACTTTGATCTTGTGATATAGTTTATATGGTTTAAATTTTAGCTTAATTTTGGATCACCTTCAAAGCGTACAAGAAAATGTCTAAGCCAAAATGATAAGGGCCTAGGGCTAAATTTTATTTTCCGATCTGCTTTTTTGCCTTTATAACTAGATTAGAACTACGCAGTATCTAATGCTCTATATACTTCATAAGTTGGAAAAGAAAATTAGATATATGAGATTAACCATAGAATTTGTTATATGATTTACCAAGATGGGTTGAATTCTTTTGTGTCATATTTGCTATGCAGTCTTTATTCTATGAAGTACGTTAATGAGAGTTTGAGTGAAATTTTGTAGAATTTTTTGTCAGTTTCTAGCTCTAAGGAAAGGTATGAAAAACAGAAAGTGTTTTGGGAATATAACTAACAGAACATTATAATTTAAAATGGCCAAATTATAAATTGACAATAACCTCTGTACAGAAAAACCACAATGATTAAATAATCACCATGGAACACAATTTAAAATCAAGGCACACGTTCTAATGCTCGCTGCAATGCCCTTTTGATGCCTTCCTGATCAAGCGATGTTGTTAGATGTATTTCCTGAACCTGAACAGACAGAAGATAGGACTCTGTGAGAGTGAGAGAGAGAGAGAGAGAGAGAGAGAGAGAGGGTGGGGGGAAGGAAGCTACAATGAAACTTGCCTGCCTTCCAGCACGAGCAAGGAGAGTGAACTTCTGGTTAGTGGGTGGTGCCTACAATAATGCAACATGACAAACTTGTAAACATTAAAATGAAGATGTATACAAACGAGATTATTTCATGTACGTAAGTGTCTTACATTTGAAAGCCAAAGCTGCAGATCTTGTGAAACCACCCGTTTCTCAAACCCTTGTCTACTGATTCTCACATTATCTATACTGGACCATATGCAGGAAAAAATATCTTACTCAGTTACGGAAACCAAAAATTCCTTTCCTTTACACAAAAATTCAAGAAGAAAACAGGCTAGCAAGTTGTGACCTATAGGCATCAAGGCACAAGTAATTGTCTAAGCCAGTGATTGGGTTTGTGAGAGAGAGAGAGAGGGCATAAGTACCCACCAAATTTTATTTCTCCAAAGTTATAGCCCCAAATAGGCTTGTTTACTGAGTCTACTCATCTAAAGAAAGTTAACTTGATATGGAAATACGGGACCTAAAACCACAATAAATCAAGGTCTTAAAGGAGCCCCAACTGCCTTCTTACCATTCTTGGTCAAAAATCCAAGATACACCAGTTTGACCAACTTTGAAACCATTAGTGAGCGATACTAACCAAAAAAAAAAAAGATTTTCTCAAAAATGGATTCTAGTTAAATACATAGAACTCCTCTAAAAAAAATAGCATAATCTCTCTATCTTCTTCACTAAATTTAGATTTGTGTTTCAAATGAACAATCTTTACAGGACTTAATACTAACAAAAAGTCATAGCTATGCAAACTGTCATAAAAGATAGCATAAATTTGATTTTGAGAAAGTTTTATTTTATTAAATTTTTTTTCCCTAACTGTAACAGTATAGCAAATACGGTTCTTCTTCTTCTTCCTTTTGTGTGTGTGTATTGATATTGACAAACATCCCTTCTTCTTCTCTTTTGATACAATAAATATCCCTTCTCTAGTGGCTCTTCTCTGCATAGCAAAACTAAATCTTCAAAGGTTGCTAGCCCACTGACAAAATGGATCTAGCAATTTAAAAAAAAAAAAAAAAAAAAAACCCAGAATTGAGATTTAATGCAAAATTAAATCTTTAAAGTTTGATGTTGGCTTACATTCTAGTTGTAAACAGAAACATTCTTAAAACAATTCAGAAATGCGGAGTTAAGACGTCTATTTTAAGGTAAACATGGGCTGCAATACAGGGGATAAATTTAATGTACCAAAATTTAGAACACCCACTATAACGATAAGATCAACAATGGAAGGATTAAAGTAATCAATTTTCATTCAACATTAATAAAAAAAAAAAAAAAAAAGAGTTTAGACATACACAGCAATTAAAGCCACTGAAACTTCAGAAAAATTTCTTCATAAGTCAAGCAATCATGAATTCATACCCATCTTCCTGCAGTAGTTCTTCAAAAATTGTTTCAAGTCCTGGAAGAGGTTCAATGTCACTGATATTGCTATTGCTCAAAGAATCAGGAACAGCAGAGACATCCTGTACAATTTAATTTTCATTAATAATGGAAAGGTTCTTTTTTCAGTATATAAGGGTGCAATCAAGAGCATGCTCAAGGAAAAATAAGATAAACCTGAGGTATAACTTTGTCTAGAGTTTCTAGAAGTGGATCTTCCTCCAACTGCTTGATTGACAGGGTAATCCTTGTCTTTTCTCTGCATAGATTCTTAGTCAAAAACCCACAAGGTTGCAGCAAAAAGTTAAATTCTTTGTATAACAGGACAGGCAATAGGAAAAGTATAGCAAGCTATTGATAACTATTGATAATTAACAACTTTTTCCCTTCCAAAATACAGTAGCCTTATGATTCCTCTATCAAATGAAATGAGATTTAGAAATTTAGTAATAAATTCATTCAAGAAAAAAGGATGTATCCCTAGGATCTAAAAGTTGAAAGTCCTAGGATCTAAGTCACAAAGATCCCAACACCAAAAATGGAAGTGAAGCAAAATCCACTATAGCCTGTATTAATAGAGTGAACTGAGAAATTAAGACTTCAAATCCATCACCACGAGTTCATTTTCTTCAAAAGAACAAGCATTTCTCTCCCTCCAAATACACCACAAGACAAAGTGGGATGGAATTCCAAATAATACCATTCCAATGCCTTTCAAAACAATTTGTCCAACTCCGCTATAAACCCACAACCAACTCCAGCATAACTGAAATAAGTCCCAACCAATTAGAAAACCATCCCCCTTTGATGGAACTTTTACCATCCAAATGGGCTGCTACGGACCGCTCAACCTGCAACCTGATAATATGAAGATACAAACTCCAAACTGTTTGTCTCTAACTCTATCATAGTAACCTGCTTGGAATATAATAAATCAAAGAAATTATTGATTGATTGATTGCATTTTGTAGTCTTGCAATGCTCATGAAAATTTGGGACACCAATGAACACACCATTAATAATATGCAACTGTTACACCCTTATCCATTGCAATGCAAATAACTATGGAAAAAGGACTTCAAAGGTAAATCCCCACACCATAAATCATACCAAAATGAATGCAAATACTATCTCCAACTTTAAATCAGGGATGCTTTTTCTTCCAATCACTCCTAATATGCTTCTACAGGATCACTACATTGGGTCCCCTCGTTGTAGCAGAAAATCACTATCCCCATTCCTGTGTTTAGCCGTACTCCTCTTCTCTAAAGCAGATTTCTTTTTGTAGCATATCTCCATTACCATTTCCCCAACAGGGCATTTATTAATATTACCAAGGTTTCTAACTATGGAAACAGATGATCAGTTGTTAGGAATTTTCATAGTGGAATTGAAAATGTGGACCCCATGGGCAATTTCATTATATAGAGATTTGGATTGGTGGTAGATGCAGATTTCATCCGTACATCATGACATGATTTGAACATTGTGGATTAGCTGGCATGAGAAGGTTGAGGTTCAAGTGGAGCTATTATAAGGAGCACAATTAAGGATTAGGGTTCCTTGATGATTCAAATGGTCTCTTTAGGATTTTTGATAGGTAGGCTTCTTTAGGATTTTAAGATTTGGATTGGCTTAGGGTTTTGGGTATGAGGGATTTCTAATTGTTCTTGATGATGGAAATATGAGGGTTGGTGTTTAGAGAGTTCTTGGGTTTTGGTTGGTAATGACTTTGCATGAGTGCTTGATTAGGGTTTTGGGTTGGATGATAATTGTACCCAGTGCACAAATATTCCACTTTTGTAGGGTCTAGGCGAGATCATGGTAGGCAGCCTTACTCTCAATTTGTTTTGGGTTGGATGATGGATTGCATGGAATTGAAGATCAATTGAACTTGTGACTTCTTTGAGAGAGCGACCTTCTCCAATTATGAGACTTGATGAGACTACTTTAAGGGTATCTCTACTACCAAGAAAAAGAAAAGACTAGAGAGAAACATGCACAAAGGCAACTAATGCAGGAGCAAAACCAAAATTATTTTAGAATTTATATTTTCAGATTTTTGTATTTATCTTTGGATAAGTATTAGATTTGAGATTAGATAGGGATTAGTATTTGAGTTCACTTAGGATTAGTTTTGGTATGTTGTTATCTTTATCTTTTTATTTTCCCAGTGTATCTTTATATAAGAGTCAAGTTTATTTGTATTTGAGAATAGACGTGATTAATGAAATTCAGATTGGATATTTTTCCAATTGTTAGGTGCTGACTCTTAACGCCTTAGGTGTTGATTCCCAAAGGTTTAGCTTGATGCTGATTCCAAGCGACCTAAGTGCTGATTCTTAGGTTTAGCATTTAATTTTCTTGTTTTTTTATTTTTGTCCTGCATCAGCAACAAATTGATTAGACTTCATTGTTTATGAGGGCTACATAACTACTTTTATACAGTCCTTGCCTCATTCTCATTGACCACACATGGCTCGTTACTACTGGATCACTCTTTAGACATGCTATATAGAACCTCAAAATGCGTTTAATGTGTTACATGTGCACTTGCAAAACAAACTCGAACTAACTTCCAACTAACTCAAACCTTAACCAACTCTTGGAAATGTGCCCAATCATATTTCCACACATATTAAAATTCTAATTCCAGCCTTAAACTGATTGCTAGATGTCATCCACATGCAAGAGGCTCTTCGACTTGGCTTGGGCTGAGTTGGAATGCATTTTGGGCAATAAAGGCACATAGTAACCATCAGAGGCCCTGAAATGCCAATTGGGACACTTTGAGTGCTAATTGACACTTCCTATGTTTGCCCTAATTCTGCTTTCTTTTGAACTATTTTGAGTTCCTAACATGATCCTAATAGCTAGATATAGACCAAACACCTAGTATCACTATTGATGGCATAATCAAAGTGTAATTAGAGAAAAAATGGGTAATTACACTTTACCAACCTAAATTATAACCCAAATTACACTTTGCGCCATAAACTTTCAAAATGCTCGGTTAGCACACTAAATTATATCATGTGTTACACTTTGCATCATATCGTCAATTTTGCTATTATCTAGGACAAAATACCAAAGTTAAGAGTGCAAAATATAATTGGGGGTATAGTTTAGGGTGATAAAATGTAATTTCTCTTTTATTTTTAAGGGATTGAGAAGAGCGGTAATTAGATCTTTTCACGTGGTGCCATGCTTTTCTGTCCAAGTTAATAGCCCAATTGACAGTGGAGTGCAAAGTGAGACATGAGTCACAATTTAGGGTGGTAACCGTGCATTTTGAAAGTTTAAGATGCAAAGTGTAATTAAAGGCATATTTAGAGTGGTAAAGTGTTATTTTCCCCGAGAAAAAACATCCTCCTTGGAAGCCTCAAGAATAGTGCTTATGGTAATAAATTTGGTTTTTAGTATTTTATTTCACATTTTATTTGATTTTTCTAGTCAATTGACTAGGTTTATTTTTTGTTGTGTTTATTTGTCATTGTAAGTTGTGAGTCATAGTTATGGGCCTTGGGCTTTATTTTATATATAGGCGAGTCATATCTAGCTTATGGGTCTTTATATGTGGATTTTCGTTCAATTCAATTACGATTTAGTTTACAAAACAATGTAGGAAGTTTAGTTCTATAGTAAAAGTCTAGATTTTGAGTCTATATAAGTTTGTTATTATACTCAAATAATATAGAGCTAAAATGTCGTACCTAGTACACAAAACTCCCACTTTTGCAAGCTCTAAGATAGATGATTGGTAGGTAGCCTTACCCCCAAAATTTTTTGGAGGCTGATTCTTGGAATCAAACCTGTGACCTAACACTTTTGGTGGAAGGCACTTGCTATCACGCCAAGGCTTAACCCCTAAATAAGATAGAGTTGATTGATAAGGAACATTCAGTATTCAAGGCGCTGGCCATTAATTTCCCTTCCATAGTAAGCCATCAAAAACTCATAAGCCATTTAATTCCTAAACATAATTGTTGTCCATAATTTCCTAAGAACATTTTTGCTTATGGAAACAGTGTTCTTGATCTTTTTCCTCATCTTATCAAAGTTAAATCAATTTTGAACCATACCCCTTAATTCTAAAACTCTAAAACCTAGTCCCACAATTTTTTTTTTTTGATAAGTAATTAACTTCATTGATAAAGAAAAGAGAACAATACAAAGAAAATAAAGCACACAGGAAGCTACAGGAAGGAGAAAACAAACAAACAAACAAACAAACTAGAGAGGAAAGTACAAAAATCAAGTAAATCTTGCAAAGAATATTAAGTAGAAACACCCGAAGCATTTGGCCACTTGAATAGAATGAAAGAATTTAAGCTTCAAATTGTGAATCGATCTTTCATTCCTTTCAAAAGTACGTGCATTCCTTTCAATCCAAATACCCCAAGAGGCAATGAGGTATACTCCAATCACCATAGCTTTGTGTCTTTTAAACTTGCATGACCAACTAGTAAGAGCATTACCATCAGGTATGCTATACCAAATGCCATTTTACCATATCAAAACCTACTTTATCAATTTTAATACATCATTTTACAATTTACAGTTCATCATATCTCCTATTTTCAATTCTATACATTAAAATAATATATACAAATATTAAAATAACATTAAAAAAGCCAATCATAAATGTATTCCCACCGTCACTCCCACCAACTCACTGCCATCCTCAACACAGCCCACCGCTGATACAAACCCACCACCACATCCCACCATGGTTACAAACCCATCACCACCAACCAAAATCAACCAACCAACAACAACCAAAAAATTCTCATAAAAAAAAAAAAACAGCCAAAAATCAACCAATCACTATTATAAACATTGCCACAAGCACCAAGAGAAAGAGAGATTGGCGAAGTGGAGAGAGGAGACGTTGGCGACAAGATCAGCTTTTGAGGATGAGAGAGGAAGGGAATGAGAGTGGAGAGGGAGCTATGGAGGACGACTATGGCTCCGGCGAGACTAGCGGCTTCGGCGAGATTGGCGGCTTTGGTGAGATCAACGGCGAGATGGTGGCTTCGGCGAGATCAGTGAGAGAGAATAAATGGCGGGCAAAGAGAAAACAACTCAAATGAGAGAGAGAGAGAGAGAGAGAGAGAGAGAGAGAGAGAGAGAGTGAATATATGAGAGAGAAAGGTCAGTGAATAAACTAATAATAAAAAAATTTTGCAACATGCTACAGTGCGGTTTCATTTATGAAACCACACTGTAGCATGTTGCAAAAAGTTTTGAGATTTGAAACATCTCATGAAGCTTGGTTTTTGGTGTTTGGTGTGCCAAATGCCAAATATTTGGCATTTGGCACACTTGATGGTAGTGCTCTAAGAAGCTCCACAACACCATGCAACATGGCCCAATGCACCCCAAAGAGTGAACACACCATATTTCATAACTCACAAGCTACAGGGCAATGTAGGAGTAAGTGATTAATATTCTCCCCATTCCTTTTACACATACAACACCAATCCGCCACCACCACCACTAGCTGCCTCTGCAAAATATCAACAGTCAAAATTTTATCCAATCTTCAGTCCAAAGGAAGAAACTAATTTTTGTAGGTACTATTGATTTCCACAATGGCTTCCATGGAAAAGATCAAGACTTAGAGGGTTGTAGAGCTCTATAATAAAATCTGACTTCGAACACCCCCAAGGAGAGAGTTTCCAACATAATTTATCCTCCCCATTTCGTCTCAATGAGCCAGAATATATGAGGTCCGTAAAAGAGGTAACCGATTCTAACTCCTAGTCTTGAACCAGTCAAATAAATCTAATATTCTAGCTGAAACTATTCTATGAAAAAGATGCCAGTTCAGCCGCTTAAAGAATCCTTATTATGAGCTATACCATACAATTCTGGGAAATTGTTTTTTAAAGGAAATCCCTCACAGCAAGGATCATGCCAAAACTTAATAGAAGAGCCATCCCCCCCACCTTAGAGTTAACAAAACAATGAAAAGTGTCCCACTCTTTCCTGATATATTTCCACATACCTACCCCATAAGGCCCCTGCACTCTTTTTGAACACCAACACCCCCCAAGAGCTAAATCATGATACCGAAACCCCATTTTGAACCAGGCACAAATTGTTGTAACCCAATACCCACCATTAGCACGTGTAGACATATTTCTCCAATTTGTCATGTGTCAATTTGGTAGCAAAGTCAAAATCCTACTACATCTCTACAAAATTTCTCTTCCAAGATCATGTTGAATAAAATTTAGATTCCAAGCTCAAGGCTTTTTTCCCAAACCATAGAGGAACAGATAAGACCATGAAACAGTTAAGTTAATATTTACTAGGTGAATTCAATGGAAGCAAAACTAGAATACTTGCTTGTAGATAGAGATGGAGATTCTTGAGTGTTTCACCAAGTGAAAAATCCCATTTCTAGAGAAAGATTCACCAAACAATGTTCAGAAATAAAATAAGAAAGTCCCACATTGTTTAGGTTCTGCTTATAGCTCCCACTTTCTCACTTTGAAATCTAGTGACATTAAAGTCACCTCCTATATACCATGGGCCCCCCACACATTGTGAATCCTGACTAATTTTTGGGTCCTAGTTTTTCAAGAAAAGTCATGGCGTGTCTCCAGATTCCCGGGTATGTTGACACAGCCCTTACACTGTAAATTTCCCTCATTTCCTTATTCCTAACACACCCCAAATCACGCCCTCTCTCGAACTTATCAAAACCTTAAAACCCCGAATACTTTATCTACCAAATAGCCATCAAATAACTCATCAAAATACCCTTTAATTCCTAAACACAACTCCTGTCTAAAATTATATTTCAGCTTGTTTGCTTCAAGATTTCCCATATTATCAAAGTATAGTCAATTTGAGCCATAGCCATTTTAAAACTATAAACCCTAGACCCACAAATTATTGTAATTATAATCCCACCACAAGCATATTGATGGACGAAAAAATGGTGAAAAGGAAAGATGATTTAGAAAGAAAGAATGAACTAGCTCTTCAAGAGACACACTTTTGGAATAAAACCTCACGGTCAGATTTCTTAGATTCAAATTCAACCAGTTACAATGAGGGCAGCCTTGCTTATTTATAGTTAAATAAGCAAGCTGCTGAGTTAGTTACAAGAGCCCACCATGTGTAGGGCTGTCCACACCCACCTGTGACCCGCAAAACCCATCCGACTTGGAGCCACCCAAACCAAAACCGTCCAACCTGAGGATAAAGGCGGTTGGCGGCGAGTCTCAGAGGTCCAAAACCGATGTCGGCAAGTCGGGTGGCGGATCTGCTTCTCCAAAACCCGAGCCACCCAATCTGACCAGCTAAGAGGCTAGATCTACCCCCGATCCGGCGAAAACATACTGATTTTCGCTCAAATCCAATGAAGATCTTGTGGTTTTTGGTCAAATCTCGTCATTTTCACTCATATCTGGCTACAATCTAGTGGGTTTTGCTCAAATACGGAACAAATCTGGTGAGTTTTTCTCAAATCCGACGAAAATCTAGTAGTTTTTTTGCTAAAATCTGACAAAGATCCGATGTTATTTTGCTCAGATCTAGTGGGTTTGCTCAAATTTGATGAAGATCGGCTAAAAAATGTAGATTGCTACCAATTTGAACCTCCGATAGCATCTTCTCAACTTCGACCGACCCGACCGATGACCAACCGAGTTCAATCCGACTTGACCCGTGGGTTTCCGCAGTCGGCAACGAGTCTTCTCGCCAGAAACTCAATGTCATCAAGTCAATCGCGGGTTGGGCACAAACTCAACCTGTGGACACCATTAACCATGTGGCTGCCATGTGATTGGCCAAAGCCTAACTATACCAAACTGATGCAAGGAATATGATGGGCTGTTTGTGTATGGTTTAGAAATAATGAAAGGGCTGAGTTGCTTAGAACACAATGATAGGTGGATAAGTACCTCTGCAAGAACACACAGTTCCAAATAGCACACAAAGTCTAACAATTTATTCAATTACCAAAACTGATTTACAAAGAGCATACATTCTTATACCAGGTTTTTGGCATTGATAGCCTCTAGATGGTTGACAAGTGTCTAAATCCTATTGGCTAATGCTTAAGCAATCATCTAACTAACTAACTGACTATTTACAAGAGGATTAGGATATAGCTACTTGAAATTGCCCTGCATCATATACGTAGACTAATTTCCCCAATTTTTCCTACATCAATAATTAATAAAGCAACCTAAATTCTTCCATTACCCAGTGCATTTCAAATTACCTTCAGAAACCTTCTATATTATCATGCACTCTTACTGTACTGCACCATCTATTGATTTATCAATTTAGTTGCATAAAGAATCAGAGCACAGGAAGTTCAAGAAAGATGACCCAGCAATATAGCCTCCTAAATGTGACTACTCAAGACAAAAGTCAGGAAAAAGCTGAAGAACATGTTTTTCAAGAAGGCACTTATGGAGACATGCAAATTTCACGTGTACAGTGGAAGCTCTTTTAGAGGAAGACAGAAAAATCTGTTTTTTTTTTTTTTTTTCACTATTTCTTGCAATATTCAGAAACAGACAATATGTTTGATGATTGTACAAATGTTTGCCTGTTATCCGAAAAACCTTCCCATTTTGTGTTTGAGAAATCTTCCCAGGGTATAGTTGGATAGCATTGATATTTGGGATCTTAGATATTAAGGGAATAAGACCCAAGTGGAAATATATCTTTCCTTGAGGACTACAATCACCATACACACCCCAAAACCAGAATACCATATTCATTGAGTCAAACAGATCTGCTGTGGATATATCCAGAACCCACCACAGGATAGTTAACAACTACCCAGCCTCAGGACATTTTCCATTGTTCAGGCAAGAAAAAAAAGGGAAACCTCATTGGCAATAATTTCTTTTTCAATCAAATTATCAAAAACTAGTGCATGAAAATAAAAATGGCATTTCTGTGGAGTTCTGCCGACATTACTTCAACCTCCAACAAACACTACCAAAGAAAATATATAAATACAAAAAAAAGAAAACAAAAATTAAATAAAGATTAAAAAAAAATAACCGCATTTGGATAAAAAAGTGCATGTTTTGCATTTACATATGAAGTGCTTGCTCAATTAATTAGTTCAAATTCACAATTGAAAAAAGCTACATGTGTGCTTTTATGACGTGGCCTAACTTGGAGGTGAAAATGCGCATGTAAGTATTAGGTATAAAAAAAAATACAACTAAGTTAATAATCTGCATTAGTACATTAGGATTTGGCATTATTACTTGAGACTTGTTCATTGATATATCCATTAATTAAACGAGAAAATAGTGAAAATCAGGAAAGAAGTGCTGCAAACTAACCTATCAACACTTATAACTTTCACCCTTACTTCATCACCTTCGCTTAGGATGTCTCTTACATCCTGAACTAAATCCCAAGAAACCTCTGAGACATGCACTAGGCCAGTGAGATGATACAAACCTGCATCATAGTTTTAAGATGCCACATTGACACTTACAACTTTTTTGCCAATAGAAATACAATGGAAAACAAGAAACACAAGTATCAAAATAGAATATACCATCAGGAAATCGTAAATGGATAAAGGCACCATAATCTTCAACAGAGCCCACTCTTGCTTCAAAAATATCCCCTACATTAACTTGTTCAGAAAACTGAGACCAGACAGCTTCCTTTTCAGAGAATATTAATTTCTTGTTCTCCTCATCCGCTTGGATTACCTAATATAACAAGAAACTAAGGTAGTATCTATATTAAGAACAATTCTTTAATTACTATACTGGAAGAAGGTAGAAAAAAATCTTTGATCACTGTAAGTGTTTTCAAGGGGTAACAACATATCATAAGCACATTTTCAGAGAAAAACCAACCTAAAGAGACATTTTATAAGGAAAATCCTATTCTTTCAATCGTTTTTCTACGTTTTTTGATAAGTAATAAAAATATATTAAAAAGAATAGGGGTGTCACCTGAGTATACAGGAAGTATTCGTCAAGGACAAAAACAAATCAAGTGCATAAAGTACAAAAGTCCATGAAATCATGGACTGAAGAAAAACAACGAAAGCCTAACACTGTAACCCAATCCAGAAGAGTCTTAAGAAAGAAAAGTTTAAGATTTGAAACTGATCTCTCTAAATCCTCAAAATGCCAGTTATTCCTTTCCCTCCAAATGCACCACATCAAACAATGGGGCACAGCCATCCAAATGGCAGAATTCCGATGCCTCCCAAACTTTCCTTGCCAACAAGCCAACAGCTCCACCACTGTTTTCGGCATAACCCAATAAATGCCAAACAAAGTAAACACCATAGACCATAAATCAAAAGAATAGAGCAATGGATGAGGAGGTGGTCAACTGATTCCCCATTTCTTTTATACATACAACACCAATCCAAAATCAAAATCTGCCGTATCCTAAGATTATTAATAGTCAAAATATTCCCCAAAGCTGTAGTCCATACAAAAAAAGCAACTTTAGAGGGGACCTTAGACTTCCAAACAGTCTTCCAAGGGAAAGACTAATCGAAACTTTTTGTCAGCACTTGGTAATAAGAACGAACAACAAAACCTCTTCCTATAGCAGGTTTCCAACACATCTCATCGTTCCCAACTCCTTTCAAAGAAGCTCCATAAATTCTAGACATTAAACTATAGAAGAATTCCAATTCCCAATCTTCGCCGTATCTTCTAAAAGTTAGATTCCAATAAAGAACACTATTTCAGAACTTCATCAAATCAGCCACATAGGCCTCTTTATTTCGACTTAAAGAAAATAAAGTCTTGGACAGAGCACACACAAAGAAGTGTCCCCACACCAAATATCCTGCCAAAATCTAACAGTAAACCCAACCCCAACCTCAAATTGGATGTGACGAACAAAAGATGGCCAACCACGACTAATAGACTTCCACAAACTCACTCCCTGAGGACCAATATCGGGAAGAGAGCACCAGCCTCCCCCTTCACAACCATATTTTGCCCCTATCACTCTCCTCCACAAGGCCTGTCGCTCATTCCCAAATCTCAAACGTTTTTCTATGTTTGAGAGAAAGGTCAGATAGAATAGAAATAATTGAATTAAGAGCATTCAAAAGCAGCAAATATGATTGGCAGACATAAGATGAAGACTTAACCAACTGCCAGTTATCTTAGAGAGAGGGAAAATAATGAGAGTATATGGTTGCACCATTACAAGTACATAGCTCAAGAGAACATTTTGTTAAGGTGCCAAAAGCAATCTGACATTTTCAACAGAATGTCCCAAATAATGAGAGAATAATGTTGAGATGCACTCTGGAAAATTTTGTTGCTACTGTAATGCTGCATCTATCAGTCAACCAAAAAGATTAACACTTGAAAATGGAACACAATCTATCCATTCTGTACTCTCTTTTACTCTCCTCCCTTGATTTCAACCACCAAAAGAAAAAACAGCACACTTCTAAACTCAACCTGGAAGCTGAGCATCTTGATCAACAGACACCTAATTTTTCTGTGAGAACCTTTGGAATATTGCAAGCACTAAAACCAACGTAAGATATTAATATTAATAAAAGTCATCTGCACAAAGAATGAATTTGCTGCCACATGTCTAATATACACACCATCTGCAGATAAGTAAACTATTTCACCAATATCCTAAGTCCATAGATGGTATAGATTTTTTAAACCACAACCTATTCTATATTATTACCATTCTGAAGGGAACCCCTTAAATTTTGACAACAAATTAATTGCTCTTTTATTGCCTTCATAGAACCTCAGAGTTTAGCCTGTTGTTTTTGCAGTCAGAGGACTGATCGTACGACTTTGAAGACTACCCGCCTACTTTGAATTAACAAGTAAGTAAAGATTTTACCCCTCTTTATGGTTTAAAACTTAATGAATGCTCATCTTGAAGAACATAGAAATATTCACAAAGAGAAAATAAGAATCTAAACATTATATATCACTTGTTATATATGAGGCATACTTAGAGACAATTGATATAGGAGGCAAACATTAAAATTTTAGAAAATTACAAGTAATATGGGTAAATGAGTTAATTACCTTCATGGAAATATCTGAACCAGTTAAACCCTTAGCAATCTCATGTATAGTTTTGCTTGGATCTACATTAAATGTCATCAAGAAATTTTACAGTATGTTAGCAATTTAAAGTTCACTTGCCACTGCATAGGAAGTTAGAAACACAATATCCATTGAAATGAACAGTAAACATATATCCACTTGGGGGAAGGGGAGAGATAACTTGAAAAAGTTTGAAATAAAATAGGTTTGGACTCAGGGATCTGTTTTTCTTTTAAAGGAGACTTTACCACTAAAAACTAGAAACAAGGCAGATGCATGAAGGAGATGATGAAATTGTATTAAGAAAATTCCAAGACAAAGCTTCTTCGCTTGGCTTATCATGCAGAACAGATTGGCTAATAGGGACCAGGTAACACGATACTTGTATTTTCTATGGAAGTGCTATGGGATAGCAAGGAAAGCTTAGATCGCTTAAATTAGGAATATGGTTTTCCAAAAAATAATTTGAGAGTGGCTATTGAATGAGACATGTTGGTACCAGGTACAGTGGTGAAAGGAATGGGAGAATTCACTCAGATTGTTATAGAATAGAGGACTCCATTTTCCCTAACATAATAGAGGTTTCTGGTTGAAGCTTACTGGTTGCAAGAAAATCAGAAAATCTGCTTTGGATAGAAAATTACGTCATAGTAGACTATCATTTTTGACGTGCTTAACCCATAGTCTACGTCTCAGTTTGAGTTATTGGCTAACTAGTAGCCTAGGTCTCAGTTTGAGTTAGAGTCATCTTTTACAGCTAGTACTGCTTTTTTTTTTCAGATTCATAATCAGTTACCTCTTGGTTGAATATTCTTTCAATCATACAAAAAATAAAAGCTGTTCAGAGTTTAATTTTTCAAGTTTCTTTCTCTTCTTAAAATTACAAAATATTTTCCAAACAATTGTTCAGATTTAATTAATGATAGATAGAGCATGCAAAGAAGATCACTCCCGAGAGAGAGAGAGAGAGAGAGAGAGAGAGAGAGAGAGAGAGAGAGAGAGAGAGAGGGGGGGGGGGGAGGAGGGGGGAGGGAATAAGAAAATGAGAGAAGCTGTTATACTGCTGCAAATCTGTATTTCAGCCATAAAAATTCAAGGCATTATCATTTTTATTTGTCAATTGTTCAAATGTAATTTCAGTTATTATTACCATCTTGATAGCCAAATATATATATATATATATTTTTTAGTTCAATTATATTCTGTCCATCAAGAGAACGTTTCCTGATATATTTAATTCATTATTTACGGTATTTTAACCCATACAACACAAATCTTTTTGATATTTTAATCAAAACTAATATCATGGCATCACCTTGCTCTAAGCCTTAGATGTTTTAAGTTGCAAAGTTCTCAACGACAAAGCGTCATGTCTAGACAAAACCAATATTAAACATTTGATTATTTGTAAAAATTTTACAACAATGAAATGGCATTACCTGTTAACAAGTAGAGTGATACCGTTACACTGGCAAGCAATTGAGTTTGCATAAACGGTTTTTTGGGTTTCTACAAATGTTTACATATCACAATTTTGGTACATTTTCATTATTTGGAGGCAGAGATAATAGTTTTATCTTATCTCCATAAATGAGACTTTGAGCTGATAGATGTTGAAACTTCTGAAAGAAGATTCAATGCAAAATTTCCCCTTTCTCAAGTTTGGCAGCATTAAGAAGCATGAAATATAGGTATTAAATGCTCATAAACCATTTAAAGTAACTGAGAAGGCAATAAGAATGACAGAACAAGAAATCAAAAGAAAATTATTAAAGTGAGGTGAATGATTACAGTAACTTGTTCAATGTCTTCCATAACTAAGGGAAATAAATGATGTGGAGGAATTGGCTTGGGCAGCATGGTTTGGATATTTGGAACTTAATTTCGTGGTGCGTAATGTGAGTTGTTTGGAAGGAATGGCATTGTCGTTCTTTTGAAAACACTGAGAGCTCCTTGGATCAATAAAAATCTATGTTTCAACATACTCTTTTTGATTGGTCAAGGTGTTGGAGTTTCACCTAATAAGCATGGACATGGATATGGGTACGAATACAAGTACGAAATGGCAACACAACAATTTTTGAAAAAAAAAGACATAAGTACAGCAGGATACATTTATTAAATAATTATTAAATTTATTTTTATTTATATTTCTATATATTATTAATCTTTTATTTTCATATAATGTTATATTTATATATATATATATATATATATATATTTATTTATATCTATATATCAAACTAAGAGTAATAATGGATGATAAAGCAAATCCTTTACTATTAGAGGATGTTTGGAAATTAGAATAAAAATCAAGAACAAAGATATTTATTAAATTTTCAAATGCACTATTACTATTCAAAGCATGAATGTTCTATTTGTTTTGTGAAAGGGTATTAGATTCTTCATGTTGTCTTGTCCTGGCTATGTCTTGCATTTTTTTTTTTATTAAAAAAAAGGACATGGTTGGGACACGCATGTAGAAGTGTCTGAGGAATTTCAAGTGTCTGATGCATGTCCAACACGGGTATGACACTCCAAATAAAGTGTTTGTGCTTCCTAACTTCACTAATTGTTCTTCCACTTTCGAAATCCTAGCTTCTCTTAGATCTTCCATATGATTATTTTTTGTATTCTCTGTACCTTTATGTTCATCATTGTGAACTCAAAGATTCTTTTTGCTTTGATTTATAAAATTGCATCAGTTATAATAATAAAAATAAAAATAACCTAAGGGAAAGAAATAATACTAATAAAATTTCACATTGAATTCTATCTCCTCAGCAAGCATCATTCACCTTACTAACACATGTTGATCTAGTGTTACTCTAAGCAAAGACAATCTAATGGAAAAATTTATCAATGCCATAAGTAACATATGTTCCTTTCCATCTGGTCCAAGTAGCAATAATTACACAGGTGGAAGCTTGGAAGAAAAAATGGAGGAAAGTTCACCCATTTATGGTACAAGTCATGTCAAAGTATATGCATTAAAAAGGTTTCTCTTACCTAAAGGAAACAGAAACATACTTGAACCATTCACATCTGAAATGAAATGTGTGTGTGTGTGTGAGAGAGAGAGAGAGAGAGAGAACGAAGGAGAAAATGAAAAGACCTTTCAAGAGCAAAGTACCACCAGAAACCAAGAAAAATAGTACCTTTACAAGAATGTGATGGACTCAACTGTGAGAATGGAAGAAAACCTACAAGAGAATAAAACCGGACCAGCAAACCTCCACCATTAGAACCTTCAATCCTTCCTTTGTAGATGAATCCACTATCAATATAAGCCGTCGCTGTCTTCCAATCAGCAGATCTCTAGTTCTTTGCAGAAAATAAATATGGGATTAATTACTACAAAGTAAAGTGAACTCTATCAGGACACAAAACTTATGCAATAAATAAACAATGAAGCTTTTTTCACTAAGGCAATAAAGATCTATGTCACACCTAAGTTTTCAGCTATGTATAGCCAAATGGAGTTTCTTGCCACCTTAATTGATTAGTTCATAACTAGAGCTTCAAGTTGGTCTATGATAAATAGTATATACATTTGCTTGAAACCATCTAGCATACCAGTTTTTATATTTTTTTGTGATTGATAAGTTATACATGCACTCAATGGGTTTTAAATCAACAAAGTCGCCATCCAACTACAGTTGTGAGAGGAGGAAGTGCCATATGGGACAAGGCTATTGGCATCTTACATACAGAAATTTAAAGCTGGTTAGTTTGGGTTGAGATATTTGCAAAGAAGAATTTAGATTCCAAGTTTTAATTTAAATTACTTGAATAGAGTATGAAATGACAATTTTTTTTTTATATAATATTTATTGATGAAATTTATGGATAGATTTGAAATGACTAGGAATAAGATGTCATTTCAAATCCATCATATCAAATTGTTTCTGAAAGCTCATTCCCAGCGCACAACGCTCCCAGTTTTTAAAGGTCTGGAAGAGTTGATTAGTAGGTAGCCTTGAGACTTTTTTTTTTTTTTTTGGAGGTTGATTTCCGTAATTCTTTCTATTTTTAGCAAAATCTTGATAACCCAAATGATCATGTGTTTTTGGACTTGTATCTACTTGCAATGGTTCTTCAAATCCCTTGGTACATTCAAATGATACTTACATGAATTTACTAGGCAAATTAGCTTGTGTATCATAATTTAGCTTTCTCTATATCAGTGTCTTAATACATGGTGATGTACCTACCAATCCTATCAAATAGTTTTTCTCATTCATAAGCCAAAATTAAAAATTAAAAAAAAAAAACATAAAGAATAATTCCATAATGTATCATCATTAAAATTAGAAATAAACACACACACACACACACACCCGAGTTTGTCTAAGAACAGATTCTGGTGAGTCGTCAAGAAGTTGGGTAGCGTCGGCGTTGGCGTTGGCGTTGGCGTTGGCGTTGGCAGAGGCAGAGGCGGGTTGCTCGGTTTTGGGATTGCCAGAGAGAGAGACTTTGGGAGTTTGAAAAAGTGAGTAAAACTTTTTCTTGCATTTGTAGGAATGTCTTGAGAAATTGGAATAGTTTAGGAGAGAAGGGAATGAAGAAGGAGTGTGGTAAGAGGAGGCATCGCTGGTGAAGAGAAAGGAATTCAGGCCAGAGACTGATCCTAGTGTTGTGGTACTACTGATTATTGGCATTTTTTTTTTTTTTTTTTGTTTCGGAAGAAAGATAATGGAAACGAGAGAGAGACAGAGACAGAGACAGAGAGAAAGTCATTCAAATATTCGAGAAGCCATTTGGATTGGGTGTGGTGTGGTGTGGAGTGGAGTGGTGATTGAGTGTGAGTGATTATTCCAAGTGTCATATCTTTGCCCACAAACCCCTTTTTAAGCCCATCCCTCGCCAAATAGACAAGTACTGCATTTATTTATTTTAAAAATGGATAGTGTTAACTTATGGATTTTTAATTTCGTTAACTAGCAATGTTTTAAAATTACTTGGAAAACAAGCATCTCAAATCTATTAAACTTGAGTTCACGGTAACAACTTGAGCCTCTAATACTCAAGTTTGGATTAAAATCCATGTGGAACTCAAGTTTTAGAGACTCGAGTTCCAGTTCTTGCAAAAACTATGTTCAAGTTCTTCCTTCTTCTTTTTTTCTTTCTCCAGACCAAATCAAGGATTCAAAAAATGCTCAAACCCAAAGGCTTGGCCATGGAAGTGTAGAGAGGAGAGCTTGAGATCGGACCATAGCCGACGGTGGCAATGATTGTTGGAGGCCAAAGAGGTTCGGCCATGGAAGTTCAGAGAGCAGAGGGAATGGAAGTTCAATTTGAGCCGATTTCCCACATCTGGAGCCTTTGCCACCGATGCCTAGAGCCTTCACCGCAGTCCGAACTGAGGGATTTGGGTTAGGGAGATCAAAGTTTGTGGGGGTTGCAGATTTGGGTTTATTGTTGCTTTGTTGTTTCTAGGTTGGTTGTTACTTCGTTGTTTTTCTTGCATCGCCGTTTTTGTTTTTCTAGGTTTTTTTTTTTTTTCTGGGTTGGTTGTTTTTCTTGCATCGTTGTTTTTTTGTTTTTTTAGGTTGTTGGTTTGCTTCATTCTTTAATTTTCTGGTTTGCTTCTTGCTTCGTTCTTCAGGAAAATCGAGGTTGTTAGGTAACTCATGTTTGTAAGACTCGAGCTCCACATGGAACTCGAGTCTGAGAGACTTAAGTTGCTATAGTGAACTCGAGTCTAAAAAAATTGAGATGCTAGTTTTCTAAATAGTTTGGAAACCTCGCTAACGAACAAAATTGTTTGAAAATTGGTGTTATTTTGAAAAAAAAAAAATCAATTAACTTATACTCACAGTCAGTATTCTTTGTGAACAAAATTTGGTTTCAAACATGTTTGCAGCCTTCAATTAAAATCACCAATAAAAAGATAACAACTATCCTTGTAAGGTGCATTCTTATTTAACCCAACCAAATCATGTGCAACACATGTCATCTTTTTATTAGTGGTTGGAGCTCAAGATTCCAAACATATTTAGATCCAAACATTTTCCATTATATATATATATATATATATATATAGAATAAAATACATGTTTGAGTCATATCATATTGGGTCATTACCGAGATGTAACCCTTAAAATATTTAATTGAGAATGTCCACCCTGAGTGGAAGATTGTCAATATGGTTGGTTTTGTTAACTTAATTCAATTTGAAGAATGTGGCTAAGAAAACTATAAAAAAAGTGTTATATTAGATTTTTGTGTTGAAAACCCTATGGAAGGTGGGTATTATAAGGAAGAGTTCCCCAATACGGATGTTTGAATATAGGGCAAGTAGTATGGAGGATGTATTTCAATGGAGTGGTGAACTAATTCGAAAACAACATAGGGATATTTTTATTACCCTTGACGGATCTCACATACAAATAGCGGTCAAGCTAAGTTTCAAAGTTACAAACAATATGACCGAGTATGAGGCTTGTATCACAAGCTTAGAAGCTCTATGCACACTAGGGGTAAGAGAAGTAGAAGTTTATGGGGATTTAGCATTGGTGATTTCTCAAGCTCAGAAATTGTGGAAAATAAGAGAACATTTTAAGTCATACCAACAATGTTGATACCGTATTTTGTCTATCCTTGATTAGCATGCCAAAATACCGATTTAAGTTTATAGCAAAAATTTTGTCTTTAAATATAAGAAAATAAAGAGTTACATGGAAAAATTCTATTTATTCTAATCGGATGTTGGATAAAACATTTTACTGATTCAAGAGTTCAAAATTCCAAACTTGCCATTTTTGGCTAAGTTTAACCAACATTGACTAACCCTAACTAGGATTTGTCAAAAAGTTGACTAAAAAATCTGATCATTTGATCGAGATAAAATTTTGTCCATCTTAAACAATATAAAAGTTCCTTCATAATGGTAATTCATGGGCCAAAATAGGAGTTAAAATAGATGGAATATCATGAGAATGTGAAAATCCTAAATAAAAATACTATGTCATTTTTTAGGCAAAATGGTTGTTTTTAGGGCGTTTTCGTACAATAAACTATACAAATTCAGCCACAACTGGTGCAAACTACCTAGAACACATTGAAGTATGATGGATTAGCTACTCTAAAAAAAAGGACTTGATGATATCCCCTTCAGATTAAAAGGAATTAATTTTCCAAGAAAAGTGCCACACAAATTTCTACACTACATCACATCCCTTTCAAGCACGATATCTCGACAATCGTAGCTTCAAATTGTATGAGGCCAGAACTTTTGGCAACTAGACATCTAAAAATTTTCAAAATATCAAGTTTTAAGAAATTGAAGCTCCCTAAGACCTCTAAAATAGGGTCAAAAAAAGGAAAAATAAAAAAAAAATTATGGAAAAGGAAGAATGGAGAGCCTTATAGAAGAAAGCTAAGGTGACAACAGGATTCCTCAAGGAGAGTTACCTATGTCAATAGGCGCACATCCCCCGGGGATCCTACTCCCCAATTTTTTTTTTTTTTTTTTTTTTTTTTGGGTACAAATACCCCCCTTCCCTCTTGAAAAGATATGCACAAAAATTCCCTACCTTACCAAACCACTCTAGGCCTCCTTTCTCTCTATTCTCTCTCTGTAGTAGCTCTAAACCCATTAAATTTCGATTCTATTTTTTCTCCTCTTCCACTCTCTAAAATCTATAGACAAGCCTCCAAAGTTCTTTTTAGAGCTTAGGGTAGTATAGCTACTACCCTAGTTCCATCCCCCTTTTTAATTTTTGCATTGTAAATACATTTTAAATCTATAAAGCTTATTTTATTTTTGATGATTTTTATCTTTAAATGATTTAATTTTGTCCTTCACATTATGTCATTTAATTTATGCACTTTACATTATGTAATTTTTTTTTTTTCTATTCTCTTTAAGGTTGTGTTTTCCTTTATACAACATGGGTATATGCTATATGTGAACGTTTTCACCTTCTTTTGCACATAGACATACTAAATCACATGGTTTTAAAGGGAAAACTAACCTCACACCTTGGTAAATCTTCATATCCTAAACTAATATGGTGAGTGGAATCTTATCCTTGTGCACAACCATTTTTAGTTTACTATGGGAATAAAGATTTAACTAAGGTGAGTCTTCCTAGTCTAAACCCTGTACCCTAAATCAATATGGTGAGTGAATGATTAGCCTTGTGCACGATCATATTTGATTTTCCATGAGTATAATGGTTCACTCAAAGAAGATTTCATTTACTTTATATCTTTAAATTCATATATATATATATATATATATATATATCTTGCTCGTCTTTACATTCATTTATTGCTTTAAGTCTTTAATTTATTCCTTTACTTTCTTTTATCGCTTTAAAGTCTTTACTTTATGCATTTACATTGAGATAATTTATCCCCCTTCTTTCCTCCTCGTGGGTGCAAAGGTTCAAAGGTGCACTAGCACCATGAACCCTAAGCTACCATACAATAAGAAGCTTGATTTAAGCAAACCCCTTAAAAATATGTGTTGTTAAGATTTTTTTTTAAAAATGGCTCCAATGGATATCCCTTTTAAAATGAGTCTTTCTAAGTAAATAAAGAATGCAAACTTTCAAGTTTATCCTCAATTAAAAAGCCTTCTAATGGAGAATTTTTCAATCTTCAGTAAATGCCATTTTCAAACCCCTTTTTTCAAATTAATTCTTAAGAAGTTAAAACATAACTTTTTTTCTTTAAAAGATGAAAAAAAAGCCCATGGATTTTCACTTCCAAAACCATTATTCTTTTTACTAAAACCATGAATATCATTTTCATAAAATAAAAACCTCTTCTTACATAGTTTTGGTTTTAATCTTGAATATGATTTTTGAGGGTGCATAAAATCCATTTTTCTCAAAATTGCTCTTTCTTTATGTGTTCCCCCTCAAAATCCCTTTTCATAAAAATCCAAGAGAAAAGTCTTTTTCAAAACTCTTCTCCCAAAAGTATAAAGCCTTTGTTTTAAGATGAGCCTTTTCCCAAAGCAAATTTTAAGAATCTAATGGAAAGTAGAGAAATTTGAGTAGGTTACTTCAAGGGAACCCAGGCCTCCATAGAGAATGAGATATAAAGAGAGAGTGAGAGAAAGAGTTACAAAGAAATGTTATTCACCAAAGGTGCAGTTACAGATTGCTCATCTCTATTTATACAGGTCATTGGATGTGATATTTCGAGACCTTGGAGCCTTTGTTCTGGTCTGCAAAACAGCTGGTGACAGTGTAGGAAGAGGTGTGACATGTTGAGCCAACTTCAACTTTGTTCGGGGGCGTTTTTCGGCTGCCCAGCCATGTGTGGTCCTTTAAAGGGCCTGGGTTCTTTTTGGGGAGTTGCGTCCGGAACTCAACATTGGGCCACGTGGTCCAACGGCTACCGGCGTACTTTTAAGCCTACCAAGCCATTAAAACCAAAGTCTAAGAACCACGATAATGGTCGAATAAATATGTAATACGCATGTGATTGGTAGCTTCGATTAGTATTTGTAATGACAATTGAAATAACGTAGTATTTATTTAGAGGTAAAGTAATCATGTACTTGATGATGTAAATTTAAAGATATGAGAGCAAAGTCACTTATCTTTGTATGATTTATAGCTCCAGCTGTGTAGCATCAGTGGGCTGATAGGATTTTAGTAGAATGCCAGCGGTAGAGGCTGGTTAAGTTTGCTCCTTTTATCATGCATTTAAATGAGTTTAAGCTTTAGTTAATAGTTGTAATAGTAGTTTGAATGGAGTAATATGTATTTAAATGTGAAGGAATTGTATATTCAATGAAGTAAGTTTAAAGGTATAGAAGCAGAAAAACTTATCTCTGATGGTTTGCAGTCCCAGCGGTACAGCTTCTGAGAGTTGATAATATTCCAGCAGAGTGACCCCAGCGGTAGAGAGGCAATTTGCCATGATAACTTCAACATTAAGGGGGAAAAATGGATGCAACTGGAGGGAGAGAGAGTATGCCTAGCTGTGTGTAGGGGTTGGTTAAGCTTGCCCCTCTTATCATGCACTTAAATGACTTTTCCCCTTAACAATACTCTTTTAGTTGTTGTGATGTTATAAATAGTATTGCCTTCCATGAGAAGGGCTTTTGTATGGAGTATTTGTGCTTTCTAAGGGAAGGACTTTGTGCAAGAACTAGTTGTGCCTTCTAAGAAAAGGGTGCCTTCTAAGAAAAGGGCTTTTGTAAGAAGTAGTTGTGCCTTTTAAGAAAAGGGCTTTGATCTGAGATCTTGGTGCCTTCTAAGAGAAGGGCTTTAACATTAGAAGTTTATGCCTTCCATGAGAAGGGCTTTTAGTATGAATATTTGACACCTCTTGAGAAATGTGAAGATAATGAAAGATATAGATGTTTTGTGGGATGTAGTGTTTGTAGTATGTATGACATGTGATAGTATGTGAGATATGGAGGTTAAAAATAGTAAACATGTGAGATCATGACTGCTGGGAAAGTTGTAGAGGTTGCTTTCCAAGAAGGAAGATTTTGTAAGATGAGAGCATGGAGATATATTTTGGTATTTGAAGATAGGAGCAGTAAGGTAGCTGCATTTTCTGAACATAGAAAGTGAGAGAATGAGTATAAGAAAGGCAATAGTGCTGTAGTGTGTTTAGTAGTGTTGCTGGAATTTACTGCTGGGATTTTCTGTTAGAGGATGTATGAAGGCTTATGAAGAGTATTTGTGAGCTAAGGGCTGGAGAGCTTTATTCCTCATTTTGAAACTAAAAACTCAAGAGTTTAGAACTCCATTTAGAGTTTAGAAAGAATAGATGAGGTGATGAGAGAGTTGTTCCTCCATTGGGTTTCTATTGTCCCCCCCCCTTTTAAGGTGTTCATCAAGGGTCCCTTTAAAGCTGAGTTTTAGGGGGTATTTTAGCAAAGAATCATAGCAAAATCTGTCCCAAGTAGCAAAATATCTTCAGAGAATCCATCTATAAGATTTGGTCCAAAAATGGTATGTTTTGCCTTAAGGTATTCTTGCTATTTCGGGTAAGAGCTGCTGGGGAATGAGTAGCTGAAAAGGAAAGTATTTTAGCAAGGGAAAGGTAGTTTCTTTAGTTGGTTTTGATTTTAGCCAAATGAGGAAAAAAATGTAATGCCCAAGCTGCTGGGTCAGCTGTGACAGAAAAGCCATCACAGAAAAAGCTGTGATGGAAAAGCCATAATAGAAAAAGCTGTGACAGAAAAAGCTGTGACAGAAAGCTGTCCCAGCTGTCAGGAGGGGCTGTGACAGCTGTTACAAGAAAGCTGTTTGCTTTGGGCAGAAGCAAATGAGGTCAGCTAGGTGATTGCTGACTGCTGGAAAGGTCATTCAGCATTTATTTCTTGGATTTGGCTGAAAAATGGTAAGATCTCTTTGAAGGACATTTTGCTATTTTTGGTATAGTAGCTGGCTGCTGGGATTTAGTATTAAATGACTGATGACATCACTTCCAGCCAGGTGTCAAGTGCTGAATGCACTGCTGGGATTCAGCTGGAAATGTTTCCTTTCTTGGGTGTTTGTGTTTTGGTTCAAGGTTCCATTACAACACATTTCTAGCAAGTAATAGAAGGATTGGTTGAAGGTTAATGAAGTTTTAGAGATTTAGTCAAGGTCTCATTGTGTTGTGACATAATCCTGGTGGGCAAAAAAAAGTATTTGATGTTCTGTTCTGGCAGCTGGCAGAGAAATATATGTTCAGATTGTGGCAGACAGTAGCTGGGTTTCAAAGATATCATGAATATTTTGTATATAGAGAGAGATAAAAGATAGCCAATCAGATTAGGCCATGTGTTTGAGTTGGATTTTAGCTGAAAGTAGTAATAAGATTTATGTAGAATAATATAATGAAGTTTCTAAATTTGTATAGCAACAGCTGGGGGTTGAATGAACAATTATTTTTCCAGCAATTAGACGGCTGGGGATATTGAGCATTTATCATATGATGAATATTAAGCTTTTAGGAAAAGAGTAATGGGGAATTATATCATTTTAAGCGCTATGTGATAAGAGGTGCTTACCATATGTTACCCGTTACACACGGACTCGTCAGAGTTCAGGGAGTTGAAGAAGACACGCCAAGCAACATGTTTCTTTTATCAACTTTAAATCCCTGGAGCTTTACTGAACATACCTCTTGGGCCTTCAAACCACGACTCCCAAAGTTTCCCCAAAGAGACTTATGAGCTTGGATCATAAGCTGAAGATGAGATGACGTACCTCGGGTTTTTGTTGTCATTTTGTGTAAATATGGGCTCTTGTTGAAGAAGCCGCTTGCCATGAGTGTAAGAGAGGTAATATGGGCCATGCATCCACCTCTTGAAGTAAGGATCTCGCGGGCCATGCGGGCTTAATTCATGTAGTTGAATGAAACATGAGCTTATTTTGGGCTTTAAATAGATTTTCCCAAAAAATCAATAATATGTCGATGTGGCATAGGTTGCCAATGAAGTAGTACCACGTAGGCCGAAAAAAGAGTCCTCAACAAACTTTAAACAAGAAACATGAAAGATAGGGTGAAGCATGGACTCAGGAGGTAATGCCAACTTATAAGAGACTTAACCAATCTGCTGTAGCACTTGGGAAGGATTAAAATACTTTGGTGCAAGCTTCCACTTTCCTTTATAATCTAAAGTCCTAAGTCTTTATGGTTGTAACTTTAGATAAACCGAATCTCCAATTTGAAAAGACTTGGCAACTCAATGCTTATTTGCCTGAAGCTTCATCCTTTCCTATGCAACCACAAGGTGACTCTTTAGAGTGGTTAAAACCTCCTGTCCTTGATGAAGTAATAAGTCTAAAGCATCCACTCTAGTAGCATAAAGGATATAAGCTTGGAGCATAGAAGGGGAAAACCTGTAAGTGCCTTAAAGGGGGTAAGCTTTGAGCTAGTGTGATAGTTGGTGTTAAACCAAAACTTAGCCAATGGAAGTCATTCAGCCCACTGATGAGGTCTATCACTAGTGAATGCTCTTAAGTACTGCTCTAAGATTTTATTAACAATATTAGTTTGTCCATCAGTTTGAGGATGGTAAGCTATAAACATGACCAAATAAGTTCCTTGTAGTCTAAACAACTCAATCCAAAACCGAGAGGTAAATGTTGCATCTTTATCACTTACCATAGACATAGGCATGCCATGCAATTTAAAGATGAATTGCATGTATAAATAATGCGAACCTCACGCTTTGAGACCCAATAAATAATATTTGAATATTTTCCCAAGAAAGCTAAAACTCAAATTTTGATAAAAACCCTGACCCAACGTTTATAAATGAAACGCGAACCAAAGGTATAAGTAACAGACCCCGACCCAATGATTATAACTGAATCACGAACCAAAGATATAAAATTTGAACGCCATAAGGAAGAATTCCTGATAAGTTCACAGTTCTTGAAGAACCAAGAGAAAAAGCAAAACCACACGTTTTTTCTGATTTTTATTCAATCATTCCTCCATTGCAGTGAGTGCATGCTATTTATATGACATGACTGAAAATAGGAAAATATAAAAAAAAAACATACTAAATAATAAAAGCCTAAATTAAAGTTGATTTGGTCTGAAATTAGCAGCTCCAAAATAGGAAAATAGCTAAAAAAAAAGTTCTAAATAATAGAAGCCTAAAATTAAGGTGGATTTGGTCTGAAATTAGCAATTCCAAAATAGGAAAAAAATCTATTAATTGGTATGGAGCTAGAAAATCAATCAACCATTAATTCACACCATAAATCACGTCCAATTATGCTAGATCAGCCCTCAATAGCTTGGATTAAGTTTATTACGTCTTCATCTTCCTTTGGGCCAAGCTTGGAATGTCCTGTGTTAGAATCAACCTAAATATCTTGAATCAGCCCATTAATTGCTTCTTTGATCTTCTTGGATCTTGATCTTGTAATAGGCCCAAATAGAACAAGTAATGGATCCTTTAATGCTTGTTGATTCTTATCATTCCCCCTCTCTTCAAAAGGATTTGTTCTCAAATTGTCACCTACATCAAAAGGAGAAAGTTCAGAAACATTAAATGTAGCATTAATGTTATACTCACTTGGAAGATCCAACTTGTATGCATTATTATTGATCCTCTCAAGGACTTGAAATGAACCATCCCCTCTAGGATGTAGCTTGGACTGCCTATGCACCAAAACCCAATCACCTGGTTCAAAGAGGACTTGTCGATGGCCCTTGTTGGCTTTGGTCGCTTATTGCTCATTTTTCTTTTATATATGTTGCCATACACTTTCATGGAATTTCTTCACTATCTTTGCCTTCTTTAGACTATCCAAACTAGTCATTTCATTAACTAGTAAAGGCAGCAAATCCAAAGGAGTTAGTGGATTAACCATAAATAACCCCAAATGGTGAAAAATTAGTTGTAGAATGAACACTCTGATTATATGCAAACTCAATGAATGGCAAACAATCCTCCCAATTTTTCAAGTTCTTTTGAATTATAGTACACAACAAAGTAGATAAAGTTCTACTAACTATCTCAATTTGTCCATCTGTTTGAGGGTGACAAGTAGTCGAAAACAATAATTTAGTTCCCAACTTTCCCTACAAGACTTTCCAAAAATAGCTAAGGAATTTAACATCACGATTAGACACAATACTCCAAGGAACACCATGGAGCCATACTATCTCTCTAAAGAACAAATTAACAATGTGGGTTGCATCAGCAGTTTTATGACAAGATATGAAATGTGCCACTTTAAAAACCAATCAACAACCACAAAAATCGAATCCCTACCTTTCCTTGACCTAGGCAAGCCTAAAAAAAAAATCCATAAAAATATTGACCCAAGGTGCACTAGGTACGGGTGTATAATTCATATGATAAAACTCTAGATTTGGCCTGCCTACATGTAATGCATTTAGCACAAACTCTCTCTACATCACGTTTCATCTTTAGCCAAGAAAAATGTTCATGTAACATGCCTAAAGTCATCCTTACACCAAAATGATCTATTAAACCACCTCCATGTGCTTCACGCATAAGCAACTCACGCATAGAACTATTAGGCACACAAAGTCTATTCTCTCTAAACAAGTACCCATCTTGTCTATAGAATTTACCAAACACTGCCTTCTCACACACTCCATACACACTTGCAAAGTCATCATCATTAGCATACAATTCCTTAACATATTCAAATCCCAATAACTTTGCATTTAAAGTAGAGACAAGGGTATACCTTCTTGATAATGCATCAGCCACAATATTTTCCTTACCTTGTTTGTATTTGATCACATAAGGGAAGGTCTCAATGAATTCCACCCACTTGGCATGTCTTCTATTCAACGTACCTTGTCCTTTCAAGTGCTTCAAGGATTCATGATCAGTATGTATGACAAATTTTTTCGGCCAAAGGTAATGTTGCCAAGTCTCCAATACTTTCACTAGTGCATTAAGCTCCTTGTCATATGTTGGGTAGTTCAAAGCTGCCCCATTTAGCTTTTCACTAAAATTGGCTATTAGCCGCTTCTTTAGCTTCAAAACAGCTCTAATACCTATTCCTGAGGCATCACACTCAATCTCAAAAGTTTTAGAAAAATCAAGTAATGCTAATAAAGGAGAACCACATAACCTTTCTTTAATTTCAATAAATGCACAATCTTGCTTACTACCCCATTTAAAACCCACAGATTTTTTTAACAATTTCAATGAGAGGTGCAGCTAGTGTACTGAAATCTTTGATAAATTGGCGATAAAAACTAACCAAACCATGAAAACTTCTTATCTCAGTAATTGACTTAGGTGTGGGCCATTTCTTGATAGCTTTCACCTTTTCCTCATCCACCTCAATTCCTTTTGTGCTAACAACATAACCTATAAACACAATTTTGTCCATGCAAAAGGAACATTTCTTTAAATTGGCATATAGTTTTTCTTTTCTCAAAATAGCAAGCACACATTGCAAATGATCGATATGCTCATCTAAGTTTTTGCTATACACCAAAACATCATCAAAATAAACCACAACAAATCTACCTACAAACGCACGCAATGCAAGATTCATTAACCTCATGAATGTACTTAGTGCATTAGTTAGACCAAAAGGCATTATCAACTACTCATACAATCCATATTTAGTTTTAAAGGTAGTTTTCCATTTATCACCCTCTTTCATCCTAATTTGATGATACCCACTTTTCAAATCAATTTTTGTGTAAATACATGATCCATGCAATTCATCCAACATGTCATCTAGCCTAGGGATGGGATGTCTATAATTTACCGCAATGTTGTTGATAGTCCTGCAATCAACACATATTCTCCAAGTTCCATCATTCTTAGGCACAAGCAGCATTGGCACCGCGCACGAACTCATGCTCTCTCTCACGTGTCCTTTGGTCAGCAACTCCTTAACTTACCATTGAATTTCCTTTGTCTCCTCTGGATTACTCCTACAGGCTGGTCGATTAGGAATTATCACACCTGACACAAATTTAATTTGATGCTCTATTCCTCTAATAGGTGCAATCCACTAGGCACATCATTAGGAAACACGTCCTCTTATTCCTGCAACAAAGAGACAACAACACTAGGCAAAGATTTGTCAAGTTTGTTAGTATTAAAACATACCTCTTTGTACAAGAGTACAAATATAGGTTGGTTTGTATAAAAATCACTCTTGACATCACTCACCTTAGCATAAAACTCGTTTTTTTTCACTCTCATTTTTTTCAATCTTTATTTTCTTTTCACTCTTTTTTTTTTTTTTTTGTTCACTCTCTTTTTTCCTTTCAGTCTCTTTTTCATCATCTTTTTTTGAACTCTCAGTCTCACAATTTTTTTCAACTCATTCTTTCTTTTCTATTTCATTTGATCTTCATACACTTCTCTTGAAGTCAACGGTACAAGAGTAATGGTTTTATTGAAAAAATGCCTATTCTTGAACCTGTCATGATTGACTTTCCTATCAAACTACCATGGCCTGCCCAATAATATGTGACTCACATGCATTGGAACAACATCACAAAGTACTTCATCCTTGTACCTCCCAATTGAAAAAGAAACCAGTACTTGCTTATTTACCTTAACCTCCCCATAATCCTTCAACCACTGCAACTTATACGGTCTAGGGTGTTTCAAGGTAGGTAAATTCAATTTTTCAACTAAAGTAGTGCTAGCCACATTAGTACAACTCCCCCCATCAATGATCGTACTACAAACTTTGTTGTTGATGTGGCATCTAGTATGAAAAATGTTCTCCCTTTGCTGTTCTATGTCATTCTCTTTGACTTGGGCACTTAAAGCACGCCTAGCCATAAGTGACTCACCCTCCAATGGATACTCCACATCATCGTCACAAGCATCCTCAAGTGATGGCATTTGGTCATCATCACCGTCACTTTCGGTCTCCACCTTTCTATCAACACATGCAATCATGGTCCTCTTATTTGGACATTATGAAGCTATATGACATACTCTCAAACAATTAAAATATTTAATATCACGATTACGAGTTTGAGATTCGTTTTTACCTCTGTTGACACTGGGAACTTCATCTCTTCTTTTTGGTGGTTCGGTTTTGGACTTAAAAAAAGCCCTTTCGTCTTTCCTCCCATTTGACCTCCATAAAGCAGAGGAGCACAGATTTTAAATTAACCAAATTCCTTTCCTTTTAAGCTATCGTTCCACCTTTATTGCCATGTGCACCATGTCCTCCAACTCAACATAGTGTTGCAACTCCACCACGTTGGCATTGTCCTAATTCAGCCCATTCAAAAACCTCTCCATTGTAGCTTCTCTATCATCCTCTACATTAGCCTGAATCAGGGCAATCTCCATCTCCTTGTGGTAGTCATCCATGCTCCTATTGCCTTGAATAAGACTCTGTAATTTCTATTACAAGTCCCTATAGTAGTGACTAGGGACAAACCGCCTCCTCATGGTGGCCTTTATTTCCTCCCACGTCTCAATAAGCCTCTCATGGTTCCTCTTTCTGTTCATCACAAGTTGATTCCACCATATAATAGCATAGTCAGTAAACTCAATGACAGCGAGTTTTACCTTTTTCTCCTTAGAGTAGTTGTGGCACTCAAAGATCAACTCCACCTTCTTCTCCCATTCCAAGTATGCTTTAGGATTGTTTTTCCCTTGGAATTATGGTATCTTTATTTTGATGTTTCTTAGATTTCTGTCAGTCCTATCTTGCCATCTTGGATCTCTTCGGAAACCTCTACCACACCTTTCTCCTCTTGGCACAAAGCTGCATTCATTGCTTAATGAAGCTTGATCCTCTTCATTATCAAACTCATCCTTGTGGTTGTCATCAGAATCATCCACGCGTGCACACCTTTCTTGCCTTCTAGCATTAGGGACTCTTTGGGGACGCTCCTTATGCAAAGTAGCAATAACAGCATTTTGCCCATCCATCCAATCCCGAATCTCATTAAACACCACGTTTATGCGTTCAAATTATTGTTGCATAGCCTGCAACATTAAGGACGACTCCTCCCCTCCTTCTCTGTTTGATGCTTCGACCTTAGAAGACATACTTTTGAAACTATAGAAAAAATGTTAGAAATAATTCCTCACAACACTCCCCCTCACGTGTTTGCACTCAAATTATGTCACTCACACTCATGTTTCGCTCTTAAATTGGCTTTTTTTCCCTATATTAGTCTCACACTCTCTTGCCTTTTTCCACTCATAGCTTCCCTTTTTTAGTTTTTCATTAAACTAATAAACTTGATCAAGAAATTCAACTTGTAGTATTTAAACTAATACTGACAGTAAGAAAATATTACAGAAACAATAAATCAAAGGAAGATGACAAAAGAAGACAATATTTTGGTCTGAGAGAACTGAAACTATAAACAATAAATATATATATATATATATATATATATATATATATATTTTGTTTTCTATTTCTTTTCTGAAGTCTCTTTTTCTTTCACGTTTTTATTTTTACATTTTTTTTTTTTTTGAACTTGGTGCATGATTTTAACCTGGTGCAAGTCACAAAATAAGAATAAGGAATAAAGAACACAAACGGAACAAGATAGGATGATAACAAGAAACAAAAGATAAAGGGATAGTAAACCTGACTTTAGAACCTGTGCTTTGATACCAAATGATGCGAACCTCAATCGACACGCTTTGAGATCCAACAAATAATATTGTAATATTTTCCCAAAAAAGCTAAAACTCAGATTTTGATAGAAACTCTAACCCAACGTTTATAAATGAAACGCGAACCAAAGGTATAAGTAACAGACCTTGGCCCAATGATTATAACTGAATCACAAACCGAAGGTATACAATTTGAACGCCACAAGGAAGAATTCATAATAAGTTCACAGTTCTTGAAGAACTAAGAGAAGAAGCAAAACCTCACATTTTATTTTTATTTTTATTCAATCGTTCCTCCATTACAATGAGGCATGTTATTTATATGACATGACTGAAAATAGGAAAATAAAAAAAAAATACTAAAAGCCTAAATTAAGGTTGATTTGGTCTGAAATTAACAGCTCCAAAATAGGAAAATAGCTAAAAAATGTTCTAAATAATAGAAGCCTAAAATTAAGGTGGATCTGTTCTGAAATTAGCAACTCTAGAATAGGAAAATATCTATTAATTGGTATGGAGCTAGAAAATCAATCAGCCATTAATCCACACCATAAGTCACGTCCAATTATGCTAGATTAGCCCTCAATAGCTTGGATTAAATTTATTACGCCTTCATCTTTCTTTGGGCCAAGCTTGGAATGTCCTATGTTAGAATCAGCCCATTAAGTGCTTTTTTGATCTTCTTAGATCTTGCTCTTGTAATAGGCGTAACTGGAATAAGTAATGGATCCTTTAATGCTAGTTGATTCTCGTCAATAAAGAAGCAATCTTAGTGGCTAGAATAAGGATGTAAGATAGGAATAAAATGAAACTTTGTTAACCTTTCCACCACCACTAATATACCTCCAATCCTGGTGACTTAGGTAGCTCCTCCACAAAATCAAGGCTAACATTAGTCTAGGGAGTAGTAGGAACGAGTAGAGGCTAAAGCAAACCAACAAGAGTAGTATTTTTTACTTGACTCTCTTACACACATCACATTCCTTAATGAGGTATTTAAGATCGGTTTTCATGCTATGCCAAAAGAATTCCCTCTTAGCCCTCTGATAGGATTTAAGAAATTCGGAATGACCAACCAAAGGGCTACTATGCACATGATGCAAAGTTTGAGTTTTCAAAGGACACATGGAACTAATGTAAAATCTACCTTTGTATAAAAGCAAATCATTTTGGAAGGTGAAGCCTTTGGGGGATGCACTAGATTATATAGAATGGATGATCTGTTGGATCACAACATCTTGAGAATAACTATCCTTGAGAATTGACAACAAAGTAGGGTCTGAGACTGATAAAAGGCACAAACAACCAGTAATGGCAGTGTTGTCAATCAGCTGGTCAGAAAGAATCTTAGGAGTAGATTCAAATTTTCTGGAAAGGGCATCAATAACTTTGTTATCCACCCTATTCTTATATTCAACCACAAAGATATATCCCAACAATTTGGCTAACCTTGAGATGGTTAAAAATCTATAAAGCCTAATCACTCCATTGACAAGAATCTTTTTTTAAAAAGTCAGTTAAAGATTAAGAAGTAGAGCCATAACCTTTGATAAACTTTCTATAATATCCTGTAAGACCTAAAAAGCCCCTTAGACCTTAACAGTTGTAGGAATAGGCCACTACTGCATAGAAGTAATCTTTTTTTGTGGTCAGCTTTAATACCATTCGCCGAGATGATATGACCAAGGTATTCAATCTTAGTGCAACTATACACACATTTGGACTTCTTTGCATATAACTGATGAGTAAGTAATGTATCCAAAACCATTTTCAAATGAGCCAAATGAGCAATTAAGCAAGGGCTAAAGACCAAGAAATAATAAATAAATAAAAAACTAATACAAAGTTTCTCAAATAGGGTTTGAAGATTGAGTTCATTAGTGTTTGAAATGTAGATGGAACATTGATTAAACCAAAGGACATCACTAGGAACTCAAAGTGGCCCACATAAGTCCCAAAGGCTATCTTGGGAATCTCTTCAGACCTCAATCTTATTTGGTGATATCCAGACCTTAAGTCCAACTTAGAAAATATTGAAACACCTGCCAATTCATCTAATAACTCATCCACAACAGGGATTGGGAACTTGTCTTTAATAGTAGCTTTTTTTTAAAGCATTATAATCTATGCAGAGTCTCCAACTATCATCAACATTCCTTACTAAAAAGATAGGTGAAGAGAAAGGGCTCTCGCTTGGTTGAATAGATCCAACCTCAAGTAATTCATTGACTATTTTTTCAATTTCAGATTTTTGGAAGTAAGGGTACTTGTAAGGTCATTCACACACTAGTTGAGAACCCTCCTTAAGTGTAATGTTATACTCATGCCCTCTAAATGGTGGAAAGCTAGAAGGAATCTCAAAGACTTTGGCATATGCCTCCAATAAGTTAGATAAGACTGCTGGGATCTGTGACTAGGTTGCTGAAGCAAAATTGACAGAGGAGATTTGAAGGACCAGCCCTTTCTAGCTAAGATTTTACATAATTTTTGTTGGTGATGGAGTAGAATAAGCCGTTTAACACAAGAATCCGACTACTTTTACTATCATTATGATCACGATAATAGAGTACTTCCCTCACACGTTGACATTGAGTTAGCAAGTGAAGGTATCTTTTTCAGGCACACGATATCACTGTGTTGGATTTACTTTTGACTAAAAAAACTATTGTTTAGTTAGTAAACAGAGAAATAATTTGAATTTCACCAAACTAAAGTTTGTGTTTAATATATATTGACACTTGGGAAGGGAAGTTTATAGAGTAGAAGACTGCTTTTATATATATAAATATATATATAATTTTTTTTTCTTTTAAATTTATTTTCATAAGAAAGAAAATAATTTGGGTTCATTTTTTTGCAATATCTGAAATTGACTACTAGATGTTTTGAAAGCTGTTGCACGTTCAAGCAATGACTTATTTATCAAGTTGTAACTCAAAAGACAAGTGCAATTCATGCAATAGTATAATTTCATAATCAATTTAAGATTTTATAAAATTATTTTAGTCTATTACTAAATAGGTGGGTTCTTGTGCATTGCAAAGTTTCTAACTAATTATTTATTATTATTTTTTTATAACATAGTTATTTATTATTTTAATGTCCTCCACGAACCGCTTTCATTTATAGTTCTTTAAGACCATTTAAAATATGATAAGCTCTCTCTCTAAAAAAAAAAAAAAAAAAAGAGTATGATAAGCTCTTTGACTTCTAATAACCTATTGTTGATATCTTTTGGCTTGTAATTATCTTATGAGATTCTAATTTATTGTTTAGATTTGGAGACGTACACTTTGTATTGATAACTTGAATTCATAGACTTACTAGGACTTTTTTATGCATTTTAATGGAGAGTAGGAATTGAACTTGGGAGTTCGATTTATTGAATATTGCAGCTTGATATGTTTTTGAGAGCTTAAGTTGTAGTTCTCTTCTCACATGATAAAATATTCTAAACACGTAAAGAGTCGATATTGTTCTGAATATTAGACTTTTTTGAAATGAGACAAGTAGCATCACAAATCTATGTGAATGTGAATATTATTTTTTGAATTTATTTAACAATTTCAATCCCAATTTTGGAATTTAAATTTTGGATTGAATATTTGTATATAACTCTTTGAGTCCCCTTTAGAAAACAAATTAAAGCACCAAACTAGTCAAAAGAATAGAAAGGCATTTGTATATTTAAAAAAATGGGCACATACTAAGTGAATCAACATTAAATTTTATTTATTACTAACTTACTAGAAATAACATTTCAATCCATATTATCTGCTCCCAGATGATTGTGTTTTACCATCTAACCAAAACATCTGTTGTCAACTACAAGTTTTTGACTGAAACATGATAAATGATATATAAACTCTTAATCTCACGAAAGATAAAAGAGAGCAGCAAATTTTATTTATCAACTCCTTTTTCCTTCAAGATTTACAAGTACATCAAGAGTACAAATTAGATGCTGACCCTTTTTTTCCCAAAAAAAAGATGCTGACCCTTTATTAAATATATACGTTTTTAGACCCCTTAAAATACAACTAGATTAACCTAGTTATTTAGCCTAGTGATTAACTTAGGTAAATTATGCAAATCTAGGTTAACACAGATAAATCATATCTTTGACACAGTACGGAAAATAAAGAACACAACAATATGATAACCCAGGAAAACCAAACCGATAAAAAACCCGGGGAGGATTTAATCTAGCTATCCTCAATGTAAAACAGATCCACTATGAAAGAATTGAAGTTTACACAATAGCCACTTAGACCACTAACATCCTATTGCTACCTCGAGTATGAAACTTACTACCACGACCACGTGACATCTCCGAGTCCACAGACTACTTCTTTCTTAGATTCACAGCAAGCACAAGTACTCTTACTTGTGTATCTTTAAGCTCTTTATGTAGCAATCGAACTGATCAACAAGCTTTCGACATAATCTTGATTCTTGATAACCCTAAGTATATGTGAAGGCAATCACCTCGAGATCTCACAAGAGATTCACATACACAGCATAAACCGCAACTGCAACAACAACAAAATGTGGCTAGGGTTTTTCCTTTTATGCTTAAGGCAAAACATAAAACCCTACTCGTCAAACGGGCTTAGACTAAGTTGGAAAATTCTGCAGAAAAACAATCTACACAAGCTTCGATTGATTGAGTCTAATTTTCAATCGATCGAGCCAAGCAGATTTACACAGTAAATCTTGTAGTTTACTCGATTCTAACTTTACACATTAAACATACTTTAAGCAAGTCTAAAACAAGACTAAACATTTTGATCATGGTTTGCCAACATTACAAAATGAAGTTCTAATACATTTAAACCTAAAGTCTTAGAACCCAACAAACTCTCTCTTTGGAAACCCGTGACAAAACACAAACTAGACAAAGTGCTCAAAGTTACAAAAACAACCCATTACAAAAAAAAAAAAAAAATCCCAACAAAACAAATTTAACATAATTACTATCTATTAGTTGCAAGTGTAGACAACATGTTGACTAAATCAACCTGTATATTCCTGTAACACTTAACAAATACATAAACACATGTGTGGAAAATACAAGTAAAACAAAATAAATTCTTGATTTTACATAACATAAACTACAAGACATATATCACATACACAGCATAAATCGCAACTGCAACAACAACAAAACGTGGCTAGGGTTTTTCCTTTTATGCTTAAGGCAAAACATAAAACCCTACTCGTCAAAGGGGCTTAGACTAAGTTGGAAAATTCTGCAGAAAAACAATCTACACAAGCTTCGATTGATTGAGTCTAATTTTCAATCGATCGAGCCAAGCAGATTTACACAGTAAATCTTGTAGTTTACTCGATTCTAACTTTACACATTAAACATACTTTAAGCAAGTCTAAAACAAGACTAAACATTTTGATCATGGTTTGCCAACATTACAAAATGAAGTTCTAATACATTTAAACCTAAAGTCTTAGAACCCAACAAACTCTCTCTTTGGAAACCCGTGACAAAACACAAACTAGACAAAGTGCTCAAAGTTACAAAAACAACCCATTACCAAAAAAAAAAAAAAAAAATCTCAACAAAACAAATTTAACATAATTACTATCTATTAGTTGCAAGTGTAGACAACATGTTGACTGAATCAACCTGTATATTCCTGTAACACTTAACAAACACATAAACACATGTGTGGAAAATACAAGTAAAACAAAATAAATTCTTGATTTTACATAACATAAACTACAAGACATATATCATGAATAACCTCATAAATATAAATCAATAATCAATGTAGCACAATGTGAAACAAGAAACAAAAATAAACACATCATAGTATCTCCCCCTATCATAGACAACTCAAATAAATCAAAATACATAAAAGAGAATACATCATGAGCCAAATAAATAAATACAAGATGAAGCACTTAGATACAATCTAAAGCTCCACAGCTCCAAAACAACAAAAATCTCCTCTTATGAACAAAATCTCATATCCATATGTACTCTCTCTTTTTGTGATGTATTGCCAAAGGGCAATCACCCATCAGCAAAAGGAGGTGAAGAAGGTGACCGTCTAAAACTCCCTAAATTTTCTCGCAAAGCCTGAAACTCAGTAAGCACGTCCACTAAAAGCTGACCTTGAGCTGCCTGAACGGTCATGATAGTGTCCAAATCATGACGAATGCTAGAAACATCCAAAGCAAAAGGTGGAGGAGCAATGGCAACAATCGGATCAACATAAGCATCTGTAGTCGGATCACCTGAAGTAAAAGGAGGAGGAGAAGGAGGAGGAGGTACACCAGCCAGAGGAAGAATCAACTCTAGGACATTTAGAGCTAGCTTGCATCTGAGCAGCCCTTTGCCTAAGAAAGGTGGCACCTATAGGAGCTATAATATGAACATGCGTAGAAGCAGGAAATTCATCTAATCTTAGAGGTAAAAAAATCCTATGAATAAAAACAAGAAAGAAAAAAGCATGAGAGGAAGAACTACTCTTATGAACCTCAATCAATGAACAAATGAAAAGATGAGGAAAACTCATAGAAGCGTCTGAGACAAGAGCAGACAAAAATGCACATCTCTCTAAAGGAATGTATGCAAATGAGAGATGGGCCAGATCAAATGGCAAGAAATCCGGAAAAGAGGTAATGAATCTTGGTCAACTTGTGAGAGGTGATTCGAGGATCAGAACTCCACTGGATCGAAGTTCGAGTAAGATATTACATGATGTCATTAAGGAGAGGAAACTCATCATAAGGATAGATAAGATGTTGGACCATAGGCACCCCAAGAGCATCGGCCATTACCGTAAGAGTAATGACATACTCTTCACCCCGTATCCAACTTTTCCCTTGAGTGTTGGAATTATAGGTGTGGACAGAAAGGTTCGAGTAGAACTCTCTAATCAAGGTAGTCGGAGGTGGATGGTCAATATCCATTAACGGTAATCAGCCCCTACATTCAAAGTTTCTCCTAATCTCCAAGTCAAGCTCATCTAACACTACCTTTCTCTCAGCCCATATAGATCTAAGAAGGTTCAGCTTCTCATACGTTTCCAGGTTTTTCTCACTCAGAAACCTATCACTCTCAAAGGTGGGGATAGAAAAGGAGGAGGATTTCCAATTTGCTCTAGTCTTCCTAGACATGATACTAAGGATCAAAAGGACAAACACAGAAGAGACAAAGAGGAAAAACAAAGAAAAACCAAGGGCAGACTGCAAGTTTAAATAGAAATAATATAAAAAATAAAAATTTATATGATGTATGAATAGTATAATCATATGATGCATGCTCTAATGCAGTGAGAATAAGTTCAATTTTACTTTGAAATCACAAAATTGGCTTGAGCATAAAATTTATATAAAAAAAACCCAAAATTTTGAAAACCAGTTTAAAAAAAAAATCAACAATTTGATCAATTGATCATTACATAAGATAGATAACAGTATATAATGATCAAATAAATCAACCCAACAAGCCAGTTTCATCATAATATGCTCAATTGAACAAATCCACAATTCGGGTAGTTTCAAGCCTTAGAAAATTCAATTTTTCACAAATCAACAAAATGATCAAATTGATTCACAAAGATAAATTTTATATCATCCCACAACAAAAACCCAACGATCAATTTTGAAAGAAAAGATTGAAAACAACAAAAACTCCAATTTTCCTTAGGATCGAAATTTTCCCCAATATGCATGAAAAAATGCATGAAACATGAAAATAAATGAAAAAGGAGGGGAAAAAAGGTTTTATCGGCCTTAGATGACAAAAATCTTGCAAAATATTCGAGGGAAAATGACAAAAAACTTGCTTTGAATCCTTGACTGATCGAAGAGAGAGAGAATAGCTTTTGAAAAGTTTGAAAAAGTGTTGAACATGTGAAAAGCTAAAGGTTTTAAAAAACTCTCTATGCGATTTCAATTGATTGAAAATTACATTCGATCGATCCAGTAGCAATCGAACCAGGTAGATTCAAACCAAATTTTTAATCGCAATTTTAATCGATCGAGCAACAGAATTGATCGATCGAAAATTTGAAAAAATCAAATTTTTGAAAAACAGAGCAATTTTATGCAGAAACTCCTCAAAGAATAGTATTTTATTAATAGAATGCATGAGTATGAGATGAAATGCTTTTCAAAAACACTTGTATTGAACCCAGATCTCCCAACAATAAGATTTTCAGTCAATTTTCCTTAATTCTCAAACTTCAAACACAGTTTGCATTAAAACCAAGAAATTCTCAATCTAGGATGGCCACAACAAAATCACACACAATAACATATACAAAGGTTAGCAAAGAGTAGCTTGTGTAGTCTGTGCAACTAGAAAAAACTTGAGATACATGTGAGGTGATATGTGAATAGTAAGCAATCATAATTTCTACAAAATTCATCACATACAATCACCTAAAAAGTTACATCATATAACTCCCACATCTCCTAGAAACAAGCTTGCAATCATGTAAGTTTCTTGAATTGCGTGATGATGTACACACTTGTAACGATCCAAGGAAAAGCGCTAGCCACATCTGTGCTATACCTCAAAAGGACTAGTCGCAATTGAGGCTCCTTGTAGTTGTTAATAAAGCCCAGATCTATCCAGTAAATACCCGATGTGGGACTCATCACACATCCACACATATCACACAATCAATCAATCAAATTGGGGCATTACAATCTCCCCCACTTAAATCCCTAACGTCCTCGTTAGGGCCCACTTTGTGGGGTAGTGTCTCTAAGCCCACACAAGATTACTGGGCCAACTCTGATACCATATGTAACGACCCAAGGAAAAGCGCTAGCCACATCTACACTATACCTCAAAAAGACTAGTCACAATTGAGGCTCCTTGTAGTTGTTAATAAAGCCCAGATCTACCCAGTAAATACCCGATGTGGGACTCATCACACATCCACACACATCACACAATCAATCAATCAAATTGGGGCATTACAACACTAATTGTATTTGATTAGAAGCTTATTAAAATAGTCAGGATAATGTACATACCAATTTTAATTGATTGTGATGTTATTATAGCCCAATAATGTACACATCAATTTTAGCATTTAATCCGAGGCTACACTTTATGTTCTTTTTATGCATGTGCTATACTTTCTCAAGCGCAAAATTATATGATATGCACTAAGGTGTTCATGATTGACTAGTAAATAGTGGTGATATGGTTTTTTATGCATTTCTCAATAAGATCAAGTCTAACAATCAAAGGTATTTGACTTCAAGATCAAAACAAAGTGATCAAAAACTATAAACATCTTCCCACACAACATGCACTACAAAGCTCAAACTAGTAAAGTACAATAAATAAGCTCATCAAAACTAAACAAGGTACATAAACATGTTTTATAAAGATAATTTGGCCAACCTTGATATCAAATCCAAGAAAAATAATGCAAAACACATTTTGCTTCCCTTTTCTTCCATTTTTTTTTTAAAAATTTGAAATGAAATAACAAAAACTACCTAGAATGGAATGCATGAATGTTATGCAATGCAAATCCTAGAAAAACAAAGAAAACAAAAAAAATAAAGAGGAATGGTCACAAAGAGTAGAGCGATGAAGCACAAGGATCATGAAAGTCAAAGATGATCAGGGACACAGAATCGCACCAATCACTTGACAAAGTGTCTCAAACTTCTATCAAGAGGTTTGATGAAGATGTCAGCATTCTAACATTCAGTAGGGATATACTCAAGAACCACAATCTTTCTTTCAACAAGATCCCTAATAAAGTGATATCTAATCTCTATGTGTTTAGTCTTAGAGTGTTGAACAGGGTTCATAGAGATATCAATAGCACTAGAATTATCACAATAAACTACCATGGTGTCTTGTGTTATCCCATAATCATTTAAAAGCTTTTTCATCCAAAGAAGCTATGAACAACAACTTTTAGCAGCAATATATTCTGCTTCTGTAGTAGACAGAGAGACAGAATTTTACTTTTTACTCATCCAAGCAACAAGATTGGTACCTACATAAAAACACCCACCAGTGGTGCTTTTTCTAACATCAGCATTGCTGGTCCAATTTGAATCAAAAAATCCAGCAAGAGACAAATTGGACTCTTTGCTATAGAATAATCCATAATCAAAGTTCCCCTCACATATTTTATGATTCTTTTAATAGCATTCAAATGTGAAATTTTAGGATTAGATTGAAATCTAGAGCATACACCAACACTGAAAGCAAAATCTGGATGACTTGCAGTTAAATACAAAAGGCAACCAATCATGCTTCCATATAATGTAACATCAACAGACTCACCTGAAGGGTCATTGGTTAGCTTTGCATTAACAGCCATTCGTGTTCTAGCATGTGCAGCCTTGTTAAGTCCAAATCTCTTGACTAGATTTCTCGCATACTTTGCTTGATTGATATAGATTTTAGAATCAGTTTGCTTCACCTGTAATCTTAAGAAATAAGTTAGTTCACCAACCATACCCATTTCAAACATCTTCTTCATCTCATCTGCAAAAGATTGAGCAAGAGAATCATTAGTAGCACCAAAAACAATATCATCAACATAAATTTGAGCTACTACAAAATAATTCTTATCCTTTCGTATGAAGAAAGTAGTATCTGCAAAACCTCTTTTGAATCCATGCTCAATAAGATATGTGGTTAACCTATCATTCCATGCCCTGAGAACTTGTTTCAAACCATAGAGGGCTTTCTTCAATTTGTAGACATCATCAAGCCTGTGAGGATAAACAAAACCCTTTGGTTGTTCAACATATACCTCTTCTTTCAACATTCCATTCAAGAAGGCACTCTTGACATCCATTTGATACAGCTTGAAATTCAAATGGCTTACAATGGCCAACAGAATCCTAATGGATTCCAATCTTGCTACCGGTGTAAAAGTCTCATCAAAATCAATCCCTTCCGCTTATGTGTAACCTTGAGCAACAAGTCTTGATTTGTTTCCAATAACAGTACCATGTTTATCTGACTTGTTCTTGAAGATCCATTTAGTTCCAATCATATTTACTCCCTTTGGTCTAGGAACAAATTCCCACACATCATTCTGAACAAATTGATAAAGTTCTTCATGCATAGAATTAACCTAATCAGCATCTTGAAGTGCCTCATCCACCTTTCTCAATTCAAATTGGGATAGATAGCATGAATGAGTAATAACATTCAAGGCTTTGGATCTCAACCTCATGTTATCATTCAAACTTCCCAATATATTTGTGATAGGATGATTTAACTTTACTCTAGAAGATGGACCTTTGACCAAAGATGTAGAGGTACCTTTTTGTTCTGATGAAGGACTAGGCTCACCTTGTTTTTGTTGAGTTTCATGAACCGGTGTAGATGGTTTTGGACTTGATGGTACTAAAACAGTATCATTCAACAACAATAGCTCTTCACCACTATGCTTCCCGATATAATCATCAAGAATAGGATCATCAACTTCCACAGTCTTTTCTTGAACCGGAGGAGTGTTTTCTGAATGAGATTCTAAACATAGTTCATCATTGATCACCACATTTGAAGACTCCATAACTGTTTTAGTTCTCAAGTTGTATACTCTGTAAGCTCTACTAGTGGAGGAGTATCCCAGAAAGTATCCCTTGTCTCTCTTTGCTTCAAACTTTTTTAGGTTCTCCCTATCACGCAAAATATAACAGTCACTGCCCAATATTCAGAAATATTTGACAGCAAGCTTCTTTCCTCTCCAGAGTTCATAAGGAGTTTTCTTGGAATTAGGTCTGAAATACACCCGGTTAAGTGTATGACAAGCAGTGTTAACTGCTTCTCCCCAGAAGGACTTGGACAACTTTTTGTTATGTAACATGACACGAGCCATCTCTTGAATAACCGTATTCTTCCGTTCCACTATTCCATTCTGCTGCAGTCTCTTGGGTGAAGAAAACTCTTTATGTGTGCCTTGATCACTACAAAAGGTAGCAAGTTTTGTGTTTTCAAATTCCCTTCCATGATCACTTCTAATTTTGGCTATCACAGTTGCTTTCTCAACTTGCAATTTCTTGCACAGGTGAATCATCTTTTCAGGAGCCTCAGCTTTATCTCTCAAAAGCACAACCTAAGTATATCTAGTGAAATCATCCACAACAACTAGAATATACTTCTTTCCACCTAAACTCTGAACTCTGGCAGTACCTATGAGATTAATATGCGACAACTCTAGAGGTCTTGAAGTTTGAACTTCGGTTACAGATGGATGTTTGGACTTCACTTGTTTACCCATCTGACATGGTCCACATATGCACTTTTCTTTCTTATCAAACTTGTGCAAACCAATAATAGTATCACACTTGGAAATCTTCTCTAATTACTTATGACTTGCATGCCCCAACCTTTGATGACATAAGTCTACTTGATTAATCTTTACACTGAAACACTTGTTGCTTATACTAGGTGTCATACCATAACAGTTGTTAGCTGTCCTAACACCAATACATATGCAGTCGGCTCCTCCATGAAATATCTCACATTCGTACTTGGTGAAGAGAACATTTAATCCATTGTCATAAATCTGACTGATGTTGAGTAAATTAGCCTTTAGCCCATCAACATACCAGACATCTTCAAAAACTGGCAACCCTAGAATGTCCACAGTTCCAATGCCTCTGATCACAGATTTGCTTTCATCTCCAAACTTGACTGTCCCAAACTTTCCTTCAAAGAGTGTCTTGAATAAAGTTTTATTTCCTGTCATATGCCTAGAATAATCACTATCCAAATACCAAAGACAAGAATCATGTGTCTTTAAGGTGGTTAAAGCAGTATAACACAAATAATTATTATTACATGTAATTATACCAAGATACTCAAGGAAAAACTTAACAAAAGCAACAAGAGACACAAACCAAAAGTAAACACATTGAATCTTTAGCAATAAGAACTTCCAAGTATCCATGACAACAGGGGTCAAGGATTAACTCTTAGATCAAAGGATCTAGATACAAGAGCTAACCCACTCTGATACAACTTGTACGTTTTTAGACCTCTTAAAATACAACCAAATTAACCTAGTTATTTAGCAAAGTGATTAACTTCGGTAAATTATGCAAATCTAGGTTAACACAAATAAATCATATCATTGACACAGTGCGGAAAATAAAGAACACAACGATATAATAACCCAAGAAAACCAAACAGGTAAAAAACCTGAGGAGGATTTAACCTAGCTATTCTCAAAGTAAAATAGATCCGCTATGAAAGAATTGAAGTTTACACAATAGCGACTTAGACCACTAACATTTTATTGCTACCTCAAGTAGGAAACTTACTACCACGACCACGTGACAGCTCCGAATCCACATACTACTTCTTTCTCGGATTCACAACAAGCACAAGTACTCCCACTTGTGTATCTTTAAGCTCTTTATGTAGTAACCGAACTGATCATCAAGCTCTTGATATAATCTTGATTCTTGATTCTTGACATAATCAACATAAACCACAACTGCAACAACAAAAAAAGGTGGCTAGGGTTTTTTCTTTTATACTTAAGGCAAAACATAAAACCCTACATGTCAAACAGGCTTGGGTTGAGTTAGAAAATTCTGCAGAAAAATAATCTGCACGAGCTTCGATCGATCGAATCTAATTTTCGATCGATCGAGCCAAGCAAATTTACATAGTAAATCCTATAGTTTACACGATTCCAACTTTACACATTAAACATACTTTGAGCAAGTCTAAAACAAGACTAAATGCTTTGATCAAGGTTTGCCAACATTACAAAATGAAGTTCTAATACATTTAAACCTAAAGTCTTAGAACCCAACAAAATACAAGAAAAGATTTGATAAACACATTATTTTGGATGATGCTTTTTGTAACAAAGAAGGAAATGATTATTTAATCATGATTTTCAGATCTGGACTATTCAAAGAATTGGTAAAGAGAGAGGTTTAAAGTTTTAAAAGTTTGACCGAGGTTCGAACCATGATATTGTCATAATTAATTTAGTGATTAATTAAAATAAATATAAAGGTATTAAAGTTGTAAATATTAGCAAAAAATTGAGTAAAATATCTTAAAAATTTGAAACACAAACTTTCAAATAAAAGATTATTACTTATTCTTATTATACCTGTAAGGGCTCTTTTTAGGCCCTAGGCCCAAAAGGTAAAAAGATTCAGTCCCAAAGAGCCCAATACAAAGAATTTGTAGAGAGTGGGTTGAAAACTAGATTTCAATGAGTTGGACAACGCTCACAATAATTTAAAGATTGAAGTAAAACAAGGGAAAACAGGTTTTGTGTGAAGAAATCCTTCCTCAGCAAAGTCCGAGGAGAGTAGTTCCAAGATATATTTCTCTTAGACTTGATTATAATTACAATTTTTAGTGCTACAGTCCCTGTTCTTTCTACAGATTCTCCGATGAACCTCTCTCTTTCTCCTAGAGGATCTCTTATATTATATAGCCCCTTTCAGCTGATCTTGACCCTTCATTTGTTGATCATGTAGGTCACTACTCTAGTGATTGTCCCGACATATGCCTTCCCAAATCTTCTACGAGTTGCGGCAACCAATACAGTACTGTTCAGGGGTCTTCTTTACATAAATGCAGCCAAAGGGTTTGGTGGGGTACAATAAATGTGGTGGTAGCTACCATCCCTTCAGACACGTCAGGACTAACCCCTCTCTGAAGCTCTTCCTCTACAGTGTGACCTCCTCTGGTAATGTGCCATCGACGTGGCCAACGCTCGCCTCCTTGACTTTGCCATCCGAGGGTATGCTCTTCTCGGAACTGCATCGGCCTCTTCGGCTTCGGTTAAGACACGTGGCACTATTACCTTATTAAATTTCTGTATCCCACAATAGCCCTTCAAAACTCCAGTTTTTCCCTCTTATCCGAGGAGAAAAGTGGGGTTTTGATCCTGAGTGATTGGCTCTACATGCTTCTATGATTTTCCATTGTGACAACGTCGTCTCCCATGTCTTGTAATCGTTCCTGATGCTTCGGAGTTGGAAACGACTCATTAAATGCTCCATGCGACGCCCTGTCCCCCATGTCCTACGGTGAGCTGGAGATCCTACGGCTGGTATTTTTCCTCGAAATTTAGATGGAGTAACTCCCGCCCAATTCTACTTCCTATATAAGATGCTTAGGGGATTCATTTCTCCCATTTTCCAAATCTTCAAACTTTCAAGAAGCTCCTAAGGTGACTCCAGTCATTATTTTCATAAGTTCCCTGTTTGTCCCAACCTTACTCTTAAGTTCTTTTCTCCTTGGCTAGTCTCCTCAGCCTTTTGTTTTCCATTTCTTTCTTCAAAAAAGTTCTTTCCCTTCACCTTAGCCTGTTTAGATGGGTAGGTTTGCTCACTTAGTAGATACCCCCGCAGGTATGGAGGGGTTTAGGGCCCTGTATCATATCCCCCAGGGTGTCTCTTTAAGGTATTTCCCCTTTGGGTGGGTGGCACAACTTCAGAAGGGAGGGGAAGGTCGTTATTCCCTTGATTGCCTTCATAAAAGGGGAAATAAGGCTTCCCATGGGTAGATTGACCAAGGACTACTTGATCGCCCATAGGATCCGCCCTCATTAATGCGCGCCTAACCTGTTTAGAGTCTTAGGTAGCGTAGATGCTCTCAACGAGCAAATAGAGTTGGGCCTCACCTAGCACGATGTTCTCTGGATGTATGAGTGCCATATGCTTACAAACTCTGGCTATTATTTTAACTCTAGGTCTTCCAAGGTTAGGCTTATCTCATGTCTCCCCAAATCAAACAAGGGCATGAAAGATGACTTTTTGATCGTCTCGGTTGAATGGCATGACAATCTTCACTGCCCAACCTAAGAGGAAGCACCAAATGGGGTACCCAAGGTTTAGGTCCTTTAACGCGAGAATTAGTTTAGTAGTTTGCTTCTTTCTTCATTTCTTTAGTAGTTTGTTTCCTTCTGACTGATGACTCGACTTCCTAATTGTGGTTTTGCTTCTTGGCTTTTTTCGCAGATAAGAGATTTATGGCCCCAACTTTAACTTTGTCAACGTACAAGATCTCAACAGGGTGCTAAGATTCGAGGTTTTTGTGAGCGAGGATAGACTGAGAGTTGTCCATCTCATCCTTGATTTCAAGCCCTTGTCTGATAAGTATCAGGACGTATGCAACGTGATTAGAGCGGGTGATCCTCAACTAGCTTGGATTGACATTACAGTGCCTGGATTCCTAGCCTGAGAAGGTACCGTGCAGGTCGAGTTGCCCTCCCATCATTCTCCTCGTGAAGAAGCGGTTTCGAGAGAAGAAACAGCTTCTTTGCGCCTGTCACTTGAGGAGAAGATAAACCAATTTCGACTCGAGGAAGAGAGGGAAGAGCATGGACAGCCCATGATTGAGGTCTCAAATTCGGAAGTCGAACATAATAGATCTTCGGGTGTTCGTCCACTGGACTTGTTCTTGCACGTATAACCAGTAGCTTAGAAGAAGAAAAAGAAGAAGAAATGTCGTTAGAGAGGAAGAAAGGGTCAACCCTCTGTGAACTCCTCGCGGGCAGGTCCAAGGGGCCAGCGTCAAAGGATGCCTTAGGCTCTTAGCTTCCTCCTCCTTTTCCTCTTCCTTCAACTTCCCCCTTTGCACCTTCCAATCTGAAGAAGAGAAAGAAGGACAAAGAGGTAGTTAAGGAGGGGGAGTTGGTCCCTACCGATAATGAGGCTCCTCCAAAGATGCCAAAGACGTCTAATGGCAAGCACAGGATTTCCATGGCCGAGAGTAAAGAGGCTGAGCATATAGCAGAGGTATGTCCTCCAAACCCGGCTTGGAATCCTCGACTAGAGCTGGATGGGGCCACTATAACATGGAACTCTACCATTAGGGAGTTCCAGAGAGTGAACGCCCATTATCTTGCCAACGACTTGGAGCAGCCCTTCCTGTTGTTGAAGGATATGATTGCTCTGAAAAACTTGAAGCAGCAGGATCACTTTCTATCCCTCAAGAGGGATTTGGCATTGGTACATATTTTGACACATTTTACTAACTTTATGCTAGGCTATCCCCTTCTTATCTGACTGGGTATTCCCTTGTCATTTTTGTGCAGGTAATCCAGCAAGTATTTATGGTCGAAGAGTGGGTGAAAGATGCACGGTTCGATACTTGGATCACGGACAATCTTTGCATAGAAACCAACAAGTCTTTGGCCACCACCGAGCAAAAGAATAAGGAGCTTACCCTAAAGTTAGCTGCTGAGGACAGGGGGACGAAAAGCGTTGAGGTTGGCCTCAAGAATGCTCAGGCGCAAGCCGAGGAGCAGCGTAAAAAGCTCCACTATACGGAGATACAGCTAGCCACGGCCAACCAACAGGTTATGGATATGAAGGTAAAGCTGACGAAGGCCAAGGAGGCTACTTAGGCTGCTGCAGATGCTTCAGGGCAGAAGTTCTATGACCTTGGAGTGCCTAAGACCAAGGCCTACCTGACTGATGAGTTGGCTGGGTTCTGCAGGGACTTTTGCCTCGAGGTATGGACCAAGGCATTGAACCTGGCCAGAGTTCCTGCTGACTCGAAGTGGAGGAGGGCTAAGAATGTGTACTATCCACAAGACCTCTAGGAAGCTCTTGAAGTAGCTTCAAGCCTTGAGTTAGATGCCGCCCCTGCAACAATTGCACTAGAGCAACTTCTAGTCACCCAGGCCTCTCTTCCCTCCTTAGAGAGCTCCAAAGGGTCTAGCAAAGCTGTTGACCAAGGCTAAGGGGTGGAGGCGACCAAGGGCAAGGAGGCTGAGCAGGGTAGAGCTCAGCCAGAGGCTAAGGGTAAAGGGGTTGGTCATGGCTAAGAGGTCTCCCAAGCTAAACCTTTTGCTGGAGACCAAGGGCCCAGAGGTTAACCAAGGCAAAGGAGTTGTTTCCAAGACAAAGGAGTCTAAGCCAGTCAAGCCTCAAGCTATAGCTCAGGAGAAGAAGGCCACCTCAAGCAAGGCTGCTGAACCTCCTGTCCCTCAACTAGCTAGCAAAGAAGATCCCCCTCTAGCCTAGACTTAGTTAGGATTTTTTTTTTTCTTTTGTTGTCACAGTTTGCCATGGTTTATGATGTACCTTTCCCTTTTGATTAATGAAAAGATGTTAACTCTTGCTTTATGACTAATGAACTTTCATTTTCCTTGCAATACCTATCTCTGATGGTTGTAGAAATTGTACTGTCTTTTGCTGAGAGGCTAGACTGATGATGCTTCTAAGGGTGAAAACCTATACTTTAATAAAAAGCTAATAGTAATGGATTGTTGTTAATTCAAGTAAATTAAGCTCATGTAAATAGTGAGAAAAATGACTATGTGTTGGTACTAGAAATTGTATAATTAGTAGAAATGTGTAAGTCTTTAGAGACGAACGGAACACTTACTCGAGGTATGTGGTTCGAGTAACCAGGCATGACTAAGGTTCTGTTTAATATTCAAATAAGTAATCAAGAATATTAATTTACCTAATGTATGTAATTTGATGTGCATGAAATTTATATAATAAAATACTATCATATTTGCATTTTTTGGCCATACTTTTAAGCTATCTTGCGACTGATTATAAAGAATCCTTGTTTTATAGGTGATAAAGGTTTTACATGATAAAGGGAATTAATGAAAGAGAAGGAATAGAAAAATCATTAAAGAAGCAATTCACGTGGAAGTTAAATGCTACAAGATGGGCCTAAAGTCAACCCAAACCTTGAAAAGATCCAGTGAAGTAAAGAAAAAAGAAGAATGAAAGAAAGCCCAATCCAGGCGTGATGTGTAGAAAGAATAAAAGAAAAGAAAGACTGAAAGTTAGAGAATGAGAAGTGAGGCCCAATTCTAATGTCCTGGACGTGTCGCCTACAACTAGTAATAAATAAAGTCCTTGTCTGACTTGTACTAAGAATGTGTCAGGCGGCTTCTCTCTTTAAGTGGTTTAGGTCGGTCTTTGTGTGATATATAAATATGAGCAAACGATAGAAAAAGAGGGGGGCGGCTAAGACTGGAGCACAGGCAGCAGCATGTAGTTTCTTATATGGCTTTTCTTTAACACTGTGATTATTTCTTTCTCTATTTTATTTGTCTAGCTGAATGTTTAGTATTTTATTTTTATGTTTTATCTCAAGTACCATGAGTAGCTAAATTTTCAATTAAGGTTGAGGATGAAACCTTGTTAAGGAGTATCAGTAGTATTTATGTGATTTGATTTTTTCCACAATAGCTATTCTTTAATGATTTAAATTGTTCCTGCTTCAAATCAGTTGACTAAGATGGGATTCTAGATATGAGTTCAATCATGTTTTTCTCATGATTTAGGATTTATCTTAATTAGTTGAATGCTTGGTTTATTGATTCTTGATTATAAAATTGGAAATCGCTTGTAATTTGTCTGTTAATGGATACAATTTATGATTTGATCTTTAGAATTGGATATATCTTGTGATTTTTTGGCTACAAATACAATTGATGATTTGATTTTATACTTAAGAAGCGAAAAAGAACATGCTTTTGATTTTTAAAATAAGGATTTTAATGAAAATATTTTCCATGATAGCAAGATTGATTTCTAGATTATCATGTAGTGAGTTAGGAAAAATTAATGATTATAAATATATGTTGATATGATTAACAAGGCAGATTCCAAAACCTTAATTCCTTTCCCTTGATTGTTTACATCTTTTTACTGCTTTATATTATATCTTTGCTTAGTTTAATTATTTGTTTAGTTTATTTAATTACAAACAACCAATTTCTATTAAACTAGATTAGGATTAATTTGGTTAAGGTTTAATTAATTTTCCTACGTTCATTCAAGTTCCTATGGGTTTGACCTCGTTCTTGTCAAACTATACTTTGATACGATTCGTACACTTGCGAGTACTTTAAAATTTCACAACATGGTCCGAAGAACCAAACATGATCAAGGTTCTGTTTAATATTTAAACAAGTAATTAAGAATATTAATTTACCCAAGATATGTGGTTCGGGGAACCATGCACGACCAAGGTTCTGTTTAATATTCAAACAAGTAATCAAAATGACACATAACTTCACAAATAAAAACATGGCAGAACTACCTTTCATTAATAATAATATCTTCTCAAGTTATTTACATTTTAGGAGCGTGGTACAACATTTTTATATAGATCTTCTAGGAAGTATGCACATATACCGGCTACCAAGGTGATACAGTATGGCCCTTCCTAATAGGACCCTAACTTTTCCCATGTTGGGTTTTTTGCAATACCCACAACCTTTCTTAATACCAAGTCCTCAGGGGCTAACGGTCTTAACTTCACACCTGAGTCATACCCCTATTTGAGTTTTTGTTGATAATAGGCTAATTGAACCATGGCATTTTCTCTCAATTCTTCAATTAAATCCAGGATCTTTTCTAGTAGATTGTCATTGCTATTTGGCACAAATAAGCTCGTCCTCAGCGTTGGGAATCCAGTCTCTAGAGGAATCACAACCTTGGCCCCATAAGTCATTGAAAAGTGTGTTTCCCCGTGGACCTACTACGGATAGTCCGATATGTCCAAAAAACATGTGGTAGCTTTTCCACCCATTTATCCTGTACATCATCCAACCTCTTTTTGAGTCCATTCACTATGACTTTATTAACAACCTCGGCTTGTCCATTCCCTTGTGGATAAGCCGGAGTTGAGTACCTATTCTTGATACCCAATTCACAACAGTACCTTCTGAAAGCTTTGCTATCAAACTGAAGTCCATTATTTGAGATGAGGGTATGAGGAATCCCAAATCGAGTGACAATATTCTTCCACACAAACCTCTTGGCACCCACGTCCCTAATATTTGCTAGTGACTCCGCTTTAACCCACTTGGTGAAGTAGTCAGTCCGACCAAAAGCCATCTCCTATTTCCTGTTGCTTTAGGGAAGGACCCTACAATATCCAAGCCCTATTAAGCAAAAAGCCAGGGATTAGATAAAGGATTAAGGACTCCTCCTGGTTGATGAATGTTTAGAGCAAATCTCTAGCATTGGTCACACTTTTTCACGTATTCTTGTGCTCCCTTTTGCATATTTGGCCACTAATATCCTTGAGTGATGGCCCTGTGACACAATAATTTGCCTCTCATATGACTTCCACAAATCCCTTCATGTAGCTCTTTCAAGAGTGGTTCTACTGCTTCAAGATGGATGCATAGCAAAAATGGTCCAGAAAAAGAGCGCTTGTACAACTTTTGATCCTCGGACAACCAAAACCGATAAGTTTTTCTCTACACTTTATTAGCCTCACCCTTCTCCTTGGGCAAGATGTCAGCCTTCAAGAACAACACAATAGGATCCATCCAGCTAGGCCTTACCCTAATTTGATGAATCTAAGCCTTCTCTCTCTTCATCTTAGTGGGCTTGCACAAATCCTCAACTAGGATAACCCGAGGTAAGCTCTGCACTGAGGAGGTTACGAGAGTGGCAAGAGAGTCTGTATGTGTGTTTTTGCTTTTAGGGATTTGCTATAAGGTGAAAGACCTGAACCCTGATTGCAAGTGCCTAACCTAATTCAAATACTCATGCATTCTCGAATCCTTGGCCTCTAATTTTCCTTTCACCTAGCCTATAACCAACCTCGAATCTGAAAATAACTCCATTGCTCTTACCCCAGTTTTCTAAACTATAGCCATTCCCGTCAACAAAGCCTCATACTCGGCCTTATTGTTCGTGGCCAAGAAGCCCAACCTTAAGGATTTCTCAATAATAACCCCTTCAGGAGATACAACAACTAGCCCCACTCCAGATCCCCTTTGATTCACTACACCATCAATTTATACCTTCCAAGATAAAGGCCCTTGTAAGGAGACCACGCCAACTGATTTTCCATCCATGCATTGCTCTTCCCTATCCTCTTTCATTGGAGACTCAGTAAACTCAGCCACCAAATCCGCAAGGACTTGGCCCTTAATAGAAGTGTGAGGCATATACTTGATATCAAAAGCAACCAAGATCGTTCCCCATTTTGCAATTCTCCCTATGTATGTAGCTTTCCGAAGTAGTGATTGGAGAGGAAGTTAGGTGAGAACCACAACGGTGTGAGCCTGAAAGTAATGAGGGAGCTTCCGAGTAGACCGATTTGCTCACATATTAGACTGGTCTCGGCACCCCATCATTAACTCGTACTAGTACCAAGCTCACCGCATGTGTGGCTACCGCAATGTAAGCAAATAGAACTTCCTCCTTCTCAGGCCTGGCATAGTGGGTAGCCGAGAAAGATATTCCTTTAATTGTTGGAAGGCCGAGGCACAATTTTCGGACCACTCAAACCCCTTCCACTTATGCAACAACTGGAAGAAGATCCTATACCTGTCTGCTGACTGTGAAATGAATCAATTCAAAGCAACAGTCATTCCTGTTAACTTCAAGACCTCTTTGGGATTCCGAGGAGGCCATAGATTATTAATTGCTCTAATCTGATTAGGGCCGACCTCAATTCTGCGATGAGTGACCATATAACCCAGAAACTTACTAGAGCTGATGCCGAAAGAACACTTAGAAGCATTAAGGCACAATTTTTGTTTCCTTAGTATCTCAAAAATATTTCCAAGGTCATTTACGTGCTCAAGCTCTACTTTACTCTTTACCACCATATCATCTATGTAGACCTCAATATTTTTGCCCAGTTGAGGTTTAAACATCCTGGTCATCATCCTCTGATAAGTAGACCCTACATTTTTCAATCCAAAGGGCATCACTTTGTAATGATAATTCCGAGTAGGTGTAGCAAAAACAGTTTTCTCTTGATCATCTAGAGTTAATGATATCTGATGATATCCTTGGAAAGAATCCAAAAAGCTCATCCGAGGATGGCCTACAGTTGCATCCACTAATTGATCTATTCAAGGCATGGGAAAGGGATCCTTTAGGCAAGCTTTATTTAAATTTGTGAAGTCTACACATACTCGCCACTTCACACTTTTCTTCCTCACCACCACTATATTGGCTAACCATTCTGAGTAGGTGTAACGAAAGCAGTTTTCTCTTGATCATCTAGAGCTAATGATATCTGATGATATCCTTGGAAAGCGTCCAAGAAGCTCATCCGAGGATGGCCTACAATTGCATCCACTAATTGATCTATTCGAGGCATGGGGAAGGGATCCTTTAGGCAAGCTTTATTTAAATTTGTGAAGTCTACACATACTCGCCACTTCCCACTTTTCTTCCTCACCACTACTATATTGGCTAACCACTCAAGGTAAAAACCCTTATTTATAATGCCGGCTCATTTAAGCTTAACCACCTCCTTCTTAAAAGCATTAGAATGTTCCTAAGATGAGCGTCGAGGTGGTTGCTTTTTGGGGATGATGGAGGGTTTGACGTTTAGATGATGGCAAATAAAATTCGGGTCAATTCTAGGAGCTTCATAAGCACTTTATGCAAACGCATCAATATTTCTCCTAAGTAATCCTATCAGCTCTTCCTTCTCCTGAGAAGGCAACTAAACTCCAACCTGGAAGAACTTACCCTCATCATCTCCAATAATAACTTTTTCCAAGTCCTCACACCTTGCCTTTTCTACCACCACATCCGCAAACTACACTAGCACCCTTGATTGCTAAAAACCCTACTCAGTAGAAGCCGAGGACTCACCTCTAGTTTGATGTCTGATTGCAGCCACCAAGCACTGCCTAGCCATAGATTGGCTTCCAACCAGCTCCTCGACCTGATCCCCTAATAGATACTTTACCTTCAAGTGCAGGGTTGAAGACACAGCTTCTATGGCGTGAAGCCAAGGCCTTATCACAATAACAGTATAGGGGGAGTATGCATCTACCACGATGAAGTTCACTTCCATGACTTCTGACCTTGCCTAAATAGGTAGTCTGATTTGGCCCTTCGGGAAGACGATCTTCCCATCAAACCCTATCAGAGGGGAGTCATAGCAAGCCAGGTCCTCGGGCCTCAATTTCAGCCCCTTGAATAGGTCTGGGTACATGAACTTTGCACCGCTGCCCTGATCTACCAACACTCTCTTCACATCATATCCTCCAATCTTGAGAGTAACTACTAGGGCATCATCATGTAGCTAAAAGGTTCCAACTTTATCCTCATAGGAAAAGCTCAAAGCTGATCGGGCCTCCAATCTACGCCTCTTCGAATCAGGGGGCGAGTCCTCAGTAAATGGCCGAGCTACAAACATCACCCAAGATGGCTGAGAACTAGTCCTTCCTGGAGCAGCAAGAATGACACTAATTATACCTAAAGGTGATCTTGCAAAAGCATCTCTTTGAGCTCCTGACCTTGCCTAACTACCTTGTCCATTGGGTTGTTACAAGAATTGCTTTAATTTCCCGATCTTAATCAATTGCTCCAAGTGACTCCACAACGTCCTGCAATCCTCTATAATGTGCCCCCACTCCTGGTGGTATTAGCAATGAAAGCTCTGGTTACGCCTCGTGGGGTCTCTCCCCATCTTATTTGGCCATTTAAAGTATGGCTCACTTTTAATTTTTTCCAAGATTTGGTGCATGGGCTCTCAGAACATAATGCTAACCACCTGAGTAGCAGTAGATCCGAATTACCCAGCAAAATCTCTCTAAGGTCAGTTACTATTGTATCTATCCGACCTAAAATCCCTTCTATCTTGTGGGACCACTTTAACTTTCCCCCTCCCTTGTTGTTGGTCCTTTTCGATCTGCTTATACTTGTCAATGCAGTACACTCCTAAAAGGCTTCCTTGTTAAAGATTTTCTCAAATCATGCTTGGCGAGTAGGCCAACCTTGAAAGTCCTTATAGCCACATCATCAAAGTTCTCATCTATCTCATTAAACATTTCCCAATATCTGTCTGAATACGTTTTCAGGGTTTCCACTTCTCGTATAGTCATAAACAATAGGGAGTCTAAGTGCCAAGGAACTCTACTGCAAGTAACAAAACGAGCCCCAAACACTCTATTAAGCTCCTTAAAGGAGTTAATAGGACCTTCCTACAGACCATCGAACCATCTTATCGCCATAGGTCCCAAATTGGATGGGAACACCTTGCACATCAAAGTCTCATTCTTTGAACCATTCTCTGATTAAAGTGGCTAACATGCTCCACAGGTCCATCTTGCCATTATACATGGTGAACACTAGTTGAGTAAACTGTTGAGGAAGCTTCCCCCCTTCAATCCTACAGGTAAAGGGAGATTTAGAAATCTGGTTGAGAGCCCTGCTCATAGCATCTCTACCCAGGCCTTTGCGAGATGGACTCTTATTCCTACATTTATAATGGCAATCCTTGTAATACGTAAAAGACTCACTGGGAGGAGTCCTTGACCTAGGCCTATAGCTGCCATCCCCATCGTCATCAGAAAAAGGATCAAAGCTTGAAGGAGTCTTTCTCCGTCGCTCGCGGCATAACCTCCTTCACAAACGGTCAATCTCCAACTGCATGCTTCTAGTGTTCTCTTCATGAGAGACGTGACTCCCACTTCGAGATTAGCTCCCACTAGTTTGAGTAATATGTACACTGACTTCATGATTTCTCCTACGTTCAAGGTTGAGGAAATGATCTTGGCACTGGGAACCAACAGACTCTTCCCAGTTGGGACCTGAACCTACCATGGCTGAATGTTGATCTCACTAAAAATCAAGTCTCCCCACAGACGGCACCAATTGTAAGGGCTCTTTTTAGGCCCTAGGCCTAAAAGGTAAAAGGATTCAAGCCCAAAAAGCCCAATACAAAGAATTTGCAGAGAGTGGGCTGAATACTAAATTTCAATGAGTTAGACAACGCTCACAATGGTTTAAAGATTGAAGTAAAACAAAGGAAATCAGGTTTTGTCCAAGGAGAGTAGTTCCAGGATATATTTCGCTTAGACTTGATTATAATTACAATTGTTAGTGCTACAATCCCTTTTCTTTCTACAGATTCTCCAGTGAACCTCCCCCTTTCTCCTAGAGGATCTTTTATATTATATAGCCTCTTTCAGCTGATTTTGGCTCTCCATTTGTTGATCATGTAGGCCACTACTCGAGTGCTTGTCCCATCAGACGCCTTCCTAAATCTTTTGTGAGTTACGGCAACCAAAACAGCACTGTTCTAGAGTCTTCTCCACATAAATGCAGCTAGAGGATTTGGTAGGGTGCAATAAATGTGATGGCAGTTACTATCCCTTTAGACACATCAAGACTAACTCCCTCTTTGAAGCTCTTCCTCTACAGTACCTCCTTTGGTAATGTGCCATCGACGTGACCAAGGCTTGCCTCCCTGGCCTTGCCATCCGAGGGTATGGTCTTCTTGGAACTGCATCGGCCTCCTCAGCATTGGATATGACACGTGGCACTATTACCTTATTAAATTTCTGTTTCCCACAATACCTAAATTATATAAATTAATGAATTACCAATAATGTTTTTGAAAAATTCCAAATAAGAGTAGAAATGGTGAGATTTATAAAAAAAGAAAAAAGAAAAAGAGTAAAAACTCAAATATGGATTATTAGTAAGTAAAGTAGCACAGCGGGTATTCAACTATTTGCCTTTTGTAAAATAGGAACCTAGGAAGAAGGTTCCTTTTCAATTTTATTCTCATTATTCTATTCTAACTCCCACCCACCCACGAACGTGAATTTTGATTTATCTCTTCACATTGCATTTATTACATTCCTTGTGATGATTTATTTCCTTACAATTTTTTTTTAAAATTTTTTTATGAGAAAGTTGATTTCATTCAACTAAAATTGGAATACAACAAGGGGATATACAAAGACAGAAGCACTCTAGTTACATTCAAGATGGATGAGATGCTGCACCGTAGGTGGTGAGACTCCCTTCCATACCTGACTAATTCCATTATGCCTAGCATATTGTGCAAGTTCATACGCAACCTTGTCGTAGTCCATTTTCAAGTGCTTAAACTTCCAACTCCTTTAGGAGTCCATGAGATTAATGATACCTTGGCAGAGGTGGCCTAGATCTCCTTCAAAATCAAGAGCTTATAGGCTTTGGATAGCAGTGAGCGAATCAGATTCAAATATGACCTGGGATAGTTCAAGTTCTTTAGCTAGCAGTACTCCATTCTCTAGTACTATAATCTCAGTTTCAAGACTCGTGTACTATCCAGGGAGCGTTTTGCTTAGGGCAGCAACTGCTTCTCCCTTACTATTCCTAATGATCACCCCTATGCTTAACAATCTGCCATCATCTGCTGAGGCTCCATCCACATTTATTTTATGGAATTCCGATGGATAAGCCATCCATATTGAAACTTCAGGGGCATGTTTCCCATTGAGTGCGGCAACAGCTTCTTTATGCTCTAGGATAATTCTCCTTGCGTGGTACCAAACCTAGTTGGGTGGGTGAGTTTTTTCTTCTAAACATTTTTGATTCCTGTTATACCAGATGGACCAAGCAACTAAAAAAAAGAGCTCTAGATCTTGGGTAGTTCCTTCAATGAGGATTCTCATAGTAGCTTCAGAGAAATCTATGCGGTTATCATTCAATATCACTGGGTATTCCTCCCATTTATTCCATACTTGACTAACTGAGTCACAGAGCAGCAAAGAGTGTACAGTAGATTCAGCCTCCTGTTCACACATTGGACACACCCCATCTGTTTCTACTCCTCTTCTATATAAATTCATCCTAGTTGGAAGTGCACTCATGCACGCACGCCAAGCAAAGATCCTGATTTTTGCCGAGATCTTTAAGTGCCACATTCTTTTCCACAATGGTGTTCTTGCGTCTCTCCTAGAGCATTCCCCTCCTTCATTGGTCTCCACTACTTTGAGAACAACATAATAGGCACTCTTGACAGTAAATTCTCCCCTTCTATTGCCTACCCAAATGATTTTGTCTTCAAATGGATTGTAACTCAAAGGCATGTTAAGGATAGTTTTTGCCTCAAAAGGTAGAAATAGTGACCTTACCAAGTTAGCTTTCCATCTTCTTGTTTCAGCATCTATTAGGGCAGAAACCATTGGAAAATCATCAAAGAGATGTGACGGGGAGATTACTTTATAAGTGGTGGCTGTAGGCAACCATTTATCCTCCCATATATGAATTTGTCTTCCATTAGCAACCCTCCACTGAGTCCCTCTTCTTATGACTTCCAAACTGTTAAATATGCTTCTCCATGCATAAGACGGATTACAACCCAGTTTAGAATTTAAGACATCACCATGGGGATAATACTTGGCTTTATAGATGCACCAAAAAATGTGGATTGGAAATCAATTTCCAACCTTGTTTAGCAAGCATGGTCAAGTTGAAAGCTTAGAGGTTTCGGAGCCCCATATCTCCATTTAAATTTGATTTGCACATGCTTTTCCAGCTAACCCGAGCTATTCTGCTTTCTTGCTTCCTCTATCCCCACCAAAACCTTCTCATCATTCCTTCTATCTCCTCACAAAGTCCTTTAGGAAGCTGAAAACAGCTCATGGTATAAATTGGGATGGCTTGGGCCATAGCTTTTATAAGGACCTCCCTTCCTCCAATGGACAAGAGCTTCTCTTTCCAACCAGAGAGTTTTTTTGCTACTCTTTCTTTTACTTTAGCAAAGACATCTTTTATTAACTTCCTAATGATTGAAGGGAGGCCAAGATATTTTCCATGCCTTGTATCTTGCATTGGTCCCAATATCTCTAGCACCTCCCTCCTAGTGTCATTCGGAGTGTTGTGGTTGAAGAACACAGAGGATTTTTTTGCATTTATTTTCTATCCAGAGGCTGCCTCATAAAGTTCAGGGATCTCCACAAGTTTTTGACACTCTTGCCTACTTGCTTTATAGAATAGCAGACTATCATTTGTGAAAAATAGATGCATGACCATATTACATCATCTGCATATTGATACACCATTGAGCATTTTATTCCTAGCAGCCTTATCGATCAAAGATGAGAATCCATCTGCACATAATAGAAAGAGATAAGAGGACAGGGGATCACCTTGCCGCAACCCTCTTGTTGGGATAATGTTGCCATGAGCAACCCCATTAATTAAAATAGAGTAAGTCATAGTTGTAATGCAATGCATGATGAGGTTAATCCACCTTTCATGAAAACTCATGTGCTCCATAAGTTTTTCAATGAAACTCCATTCAACCTTATCATAGGCCTTACTCATGTCAAGTTTGACAGTCATGTTGTAATCATTTCCATCCCTTTTATGATCAAGATAGTGCATAAGCTCAAAGGCGACCAACACATTATCAGTTATAAGACGCTTAGAGAGAAAAGCACTTTGATTTTCTGAGATAATTTGAGGGAGGATAGTTTTAAGATGGTTGGTTATGTTGGTTCTATTAATTTTAGCCATGGAGAAGTTTGCATTTAAAACATTTAGAACCATGCTAGTAATATCATTACCAACAATGTCACAATACTTTTGATAAAATATTGCTAACATACCATCTGGCCCAAGGGCTATGGTGGTTTGCATTTGATGGAATGCTGCCTCAACCTCTTCCTTTGTGAATTCTCTAGTTAGGCTTTGATTCATCTCCTCGGTTACTTTGGTGGGGATGGAGTTTGTTGGCAATCCAAGTTGGGAGGGAAGTAGTGTACAACTACTCAAAATAGGAAACAACAATATTGGCAATATCTTCAGTAGTTTCGCACCACCTGCCTTCCTCGTCACATAGGCCAATTATTGTGTTCTTTTTCCTTCTTTCTAATGCCATGGAGTGGAAATATTTAGTATTTCGATCACCAAAACCCAGCCATTGTTTCTTAGCCCTCTGATGCCACATTATTTCCTCATTATCAAGTAATTCATTGATTTCTTTTTGGAGTTTATTAACCTCATTGCCTCTGCTTCCATCCCTATTCTGGACTACCAGCTCACTTAGTGCTCACTGTTTCTTCTAGATTTGCTTAGGGATCAGCCGAAACACAGACATATTCCATCTAGTTAAGTTAGTTGCACATTGCTTTAATCCCTTACCTATACCACCTGGGGTATCCAGATTTGCCCCTTCTCTCCAACAAGCATTTATAATATCTCTACAGTCCTCCCTTCTAGTCCACATTGCTTCAAAATGAAAACGGTGTTTCCTAGAAGGTTGTAGGGCAAGAGAATAAGAAATCAGAAGAGGACAAGGATCGGAGGTGGAATCAACAAGATGATGAACCCAAGCATCCTTAAAATAATCAATCCATCCTGTGGTGGCTAAGGCTCGATCCAACCTCAAATACACTCTGTCTTCCCCTTCCTGCATATTACACCAAGTGAAGTCTAGTCCTGTGTACCCCAAATCTATGAAGCCACAACAGTTAAGTGCAGCAACAAAATCATCAATCTGTTTTTTGAGGACGTCTAGCTCCCCCCATTTTTTCTCTTGCTAATAGGATTTCATTAAAATCTCCAAGACACATCCATGGTAGCTAGAACTTCTTATTCATTGATTTTTTTTCTTTGATGCGTTTCAGGGGCCCATAGAATCCCGTAATTCTCCATTTGAAACCCGAAGGTGATTCCACGATGATTGCATCAATGTAGTTCCCAGCATACCCCATAATCTCCAAATTGATATCTATTTTACATAACATAGCTAATCCCCCGCTTTGACTTGACTTTAGGACTATTAGACCATAAATGAAACCAATTCTTTCTTTTGCTCTCTCCTTACCTTTTTTATCTAGTTTTGCCTCCGATAGAAAGCAATGTTAGGATCCCACCGTTGCACTATCTCGTGCAATGCATTAACTGTCTAGAGATTCCTAAGCCCTCGGCAGTTCCAGCCAAGGGCAATCATTACTCCCGGCGGTGTTGTATAACAGCCATAGTCGATATCTCAGTTGTTTCTTTTTCATCAAAGAGATTCACTTCACAAAATCTCTTCTGAGTTCTGCCCTTGCTTTCTTCTAAACCTTCAATAAATCCAGCTATTTTCTTCCCTTCAGTACTGACCATATCTACATTTTGGCTTTTGCCTTTCTCCCTTGCTACTTTCTTCCACTTACCTTTCCCCTGGATCTTCTTTTCCTTGCCTGGGCCTAATTCTAGTGCCTTCATTTTTCTGTCTTCCATTATTGCACTCCTAGGCTCTGCTAGGCTTATTACTTCATAAGTTTCGGTGTTGGGCTTTTGGGATTGGCCCACTACAGAATAGGCATCCCCGTTGCTTTTGAACAATTCCCTAACTAATTTAGGTTTAGTTCCATTCTGCTCAGCAGGTGTTCCTTTTTCTAATATCAAAACTTGCTCTACTTATGTTGCCCCATCCACCTAGTAAATCCAACTCAAAGTTGTCTGTCATGTCTACATTCGTATCTCCAAGATCTTGACCCCTCGTCCTTGTCTCATTTCCATCGCCCATCGTTTGAATAGAGGTATCTCTGTTTCTTGGCGCCATTCGTGGCCTTATTTTCGTACCTTCTTCAACCAATGATTCATGGCTTCTGTTGCTTGTAGATCTTGCTTTATCAACACTCCCTTTGCTCTGACCTCCTACCTTATCCACTCACCGTATTATTGATTGGTTAGCTGCCCATCCAGGTTTTGTGTGCAATGTTTTTCATTGTGTCCAAGCTTTCCACATATGAAACAGAAAGTGGGAAGTCTTTCATACTTAAAGTTGACCCAAAATCGCTCACCTTCTGCATTAGTGATATTGGCCCCTCTCCTTAGAGGTTTATCGATCAGAAGGTTTACCCTGATTCTCATAAATTTAGCTTGGTCTGCTTGCCATGACCGTTTATCAACTTCTATAAACTCACCAAGTTTGCGTCCTATTTCTTTCCCTACTTCTTCAGACATAAGTTCAAAGGGTAAGCTCCATTCCTGGACCCATAGTGGACCGTGAGTGAATGTAATATTTGCTGTTGTCATCCCTTTTGTCCATCTGCTCAAGAGAAGGTTGTTGTCGAAGTTCCATGGACCACTTCTCTCAAGCCACTCCATTTAATACTTGGAGTTGAACTTGAATTGGAGTATGTTGTTACCCACCCTAGCTCCGATCCCATCTTCCATGCTAATCTTAACGTGCTTTTATGTGCCCGTTGGTTTTGTTGACGATCGAACAACAATCGCCCAAACAAACTGAGTTGACATTCCTCAAGAAGATCTAGCCTACTCGCAACAGTAATAGGAATGTCTTCCTTTTGCATCTAAGAGCCTGCTACCTCCACGACTATGGGTGTGCCAAGAGAGGTCCCCAAAACTATATATTAGGGGAGGGAGGGAACCCTTACCATTGAGAGAGAGAGAGAAAGCTCCTACAGGGGGAGAGAGAGAGAGAGAACTTTGTTTTCTTCTTACAAAGTTGTTACCCAGCACCATTAGGTTCTAGTGCAGTACTCCTACTCTCCCCTCTTCTTCCTCCTCGCGTCTGCGACTCATCAATCATCTCATTTTTTTTATTTTTTTTTATAATAATCTCACCATGCCATCGGTGCTCTTTAAATTTCTTGCTTCATCTTCAAATCTTCATCATTTCAAATAGGGGCACAAAATTCAAAGACTTATGGTTGAACCGGCTTACGGTTCAAATAGTTTTCCAAGTTAATTAGACCTCGATTCAAGCGATTCTCCCATATTTTTTATATGCCCCATTCTTATATATAAAGAACTGTTTTCATGAATGGTTCACGATTTATCCGGTCGAACCGTACGGTCTGGGTTTAAAAACTATATATTTAATAACTAAGCATCATGTGATGGAAAATTCTGGATGATAGAGGCAAGGACGAACCCAAGTGGGGGCTCGAGCCCCCCCAAGGTCCAATTTTTTTTTTTTTTTAGTTATTACATGTTTAATTTTGTAGTTGGGCCCCCTTCTAAAACATTAGGTCCCCCTTCTCCTCAATTAGCCTAGTTAGCCTTATCTAAATAGCAACTATCCAACCCAAAAACTTAACAAAAACAATAAAAACATTCACAATGGTGATTGTATTTTAGCAAAAAAAAAAAAAATTTTACCACCTAAGAACCAAAAAATCATGTGCTATTGAAGAAGCTAAAGCTGAATTTTTTACAACTACAGTAAACTGATATAAATATTAGTTGACTATAGCAAATTGTTAAAAATAAAATACAATATTTTATTAAGATTATAACTCTTCCTCCAATTAAAAAAATCAAATTCTTAGTCTTCCTTTATTATTTTAATAAGTTGTTTATATTATTTTATATGAAGTGATAAAAAAAAATAGAACATTTGTTATTGAATGTATTGTAAAGTGAGGTGGTAAAATAGATAAAGTAGTTTTTTGAGGTGCTAAAAGCTAAAATTTTTAGCACCATCACTGTAAATGCTCGAACTTTAATAAAAAATAAATAAAAAAATCCTAGCTAGCATAGTATTAAAAAAAAAAAAAAACATTATTTTGTTGTTGTTGGTTTTTTTTTTTTTTTTTTTTTTGGTAAACGATAGCATCTTAATATATTTAGAAACAACAATTTTGAGTATTTATAATTTTTCATACTATATGGATGCCTATTTGGAGTTTTTTTTTTTTTCTTTTTTCTCCTTTATACTCCAACCTCCACTAGCTTAAAATCCTGGGTTCGTCCTTGGATAGAGGGGCATTGAGTTAATTTGAGTTCCTTGGAAAGCAAAGATCATATAGTATTTATTTTAACTTACGTGGACCAGCAGGCCAAATCTTCCAAAAACAGTTACTGCATTGAAGATGATTTCTATCTATTTATTATTTTGTGGGTTCTAGTTAGCTCAACTGGTAAAGTCTCATTTTCTTTTAAGTGTCTCTGTTGCTAGGTGAGTGAGCTCTCTCTCTTTCCCTACGGCAGTAGAAGTGTTTTGTCCCTTCTAAGAAGGAGAGTGTTGTTCTCTAAGGCAACAAGGTTGTCATTAGAGCTTGTGGGTTTTTTCTTTTGGGCTTAAGGGAAACACTAATTAGACTGTCTTCTCTTAAAATTGTATCATGGAGGATCTGGCTGCCAAGTGGAGCACTTTCTCCTTGTCAGAGAGGGAGACAACAAGCTTTGTTCTTCAACGTGACCAACGATCGGGGGAATTTCTTTTAGCAGCACAATTTTTAACCCCTCAATTTTTGAATATGGAAGCAATGGCGAGGACCTTCAAACAGCTTTGGAGGTCTACCAATGGTTTCAAAATTTGAAATCACAAGGAGTAGAGAGTTTTATTTGTTTTTGGCAATCTGGGTGATGTGGATAGGATCTTGCATAACCAACCATGGAGTTTTGACAAGCACTTAGTCATGCTGCAAAGATACAATTCTGATGTTCCGTACGTGACTTGATTTTCAAAACGACCCTATTTTGGGTTCAAGTTCACGATATTCCAGTTCGTTATATGAATAGACGAGTGGCTGAAGAAATTTGAGAAACAGTTGGTGAGGTGCAAAAATCAGCAGGGGCAGTGGATGATGACGGTGGTCTTCTCATACGAGTCCAATTCCTCATAGATATTTCTCTTCCAATATACCGTGGAAGGCTTATTACAATGGAGAAAAAGTTTGGGTGAAGTTAAAGTATGGGTGGCTGCCCAACATCTGCTTTTCACAGTGATAAGAACTATGAATTATGGATTGACAGCAAGGGTACGCTTACACCGGAGCAACAACAATTTGATTCATTGTTGAAGGCAGCCCCGTATACGTCAGCAGGTAAGGACGTAATTTATGTACCTGGATATTATGAGCAAAAGAAGACTAGAGTTTAGGCCACGGCTCAGGTCTCCAACTCGCAACCAGATGCAGCGGAGGGGCAGGTGGTTAGTGGTGGTCCGATGGAGGGGCTTATTCATCATTGGTAACGGGTAGAAGCAGTGATGAGGGCATTGATGGCATACCGCAGGAGGATTTTAATGGGGCTGAGACGTTACACGCTGATTTAGTGGTTAAGCCAAATATGAACTCTTCCCCAATCTCACCTGATCCTATTAAAGCTCCTATTAATGCTCCTAACATAATGGAGGAAGGTAACGGCACCATGAATTCTATTCCAATTCAGAATCCAACGTCAAAAATTTTTGAAATTCCAATCAAGGGGTTTAATGAAGAAGTAACGGGAGTTGACTACAACAATTATTCTGAATTAAGTCTAAAAAAGGAAGCAGAAATTAATGAGGATATTTCTTTCCATGATCAGCATGCCACCTTAGCTGAGAAGCAAGGAGCACGGCCAGCTGGAATTAGGGCAACATGAAAAAAAATTCCCTAATCCAATTCCAAGTCTACTTCCAGCAGCAACCCAAGAACCAAAAGGTTAATCCCTAGTTTGAATTACTCAAAATCCGAGGGCCATACAGAAGAGGGGAGGAAAAGTTGTTGGAAGAGGAGTGGAGATGTTCATTTGGAGTTACCTAGTATGCACAGACGGGTTTCAGAAGATGAGAGTGACAAACTTTAATCAATGGTGGAGGCTGATACTCAGCCCCGCCAAACACAATAAGTTGCTTAGTTTGGAACTGTTGTGGGCTTAGGAACCCATGTACAGTGAACGAGCTTGCTGAGATGGTGTGGGCAAAAGATCTCTCTGTCGTGTTTTTAGCCATGGGTAGATGAAGCAAGGCTAAAAGATGTGAAAAGGAGAATTCAATTTGAAAACATGTTTGTATTGCTAAGAATAAGCAGAGGTGGAGGTTTAGTTCTGTTTTGGAGATCATCAATTGATGTTTCAGTGGTGGGATCGGATAAGAACTCTATTGACACGATCATAAATAAGAACAAAGAGTTTGAATGGTGATTCACAAGATTCTATGGTGAACCGGACACCCAAAAGTGGATTGAGTCTTGGGATTTGCTGCGTACTTTAAAAAGGAAATTTTAGAGTCCGTGGCTTTCTGCGGGAGATTTTAACGAGTTGGTGAAAGGTGATGAAAAATTGGGGGGTAGTAGAAGAAGCCACAATTAAATGCAATTGTTCCGTGAGGCAATCGATGCATGTGGTTTTGTGGATCTAGGGTACTCGGGTTCAAGGTTTACTTGGAGTAAACATTACAATTCAGGTCATTCAATTTGGGAGAGATTAGATAGAGCCTTATGCACAACAGATTGGCTCAACCACTTTGCAGGCACTAAGGTTGTTCACCTTACATGCAATACCTCGGATCATTCCTCTTTATGGATTGCTCCAAATGGTATAGATCCCCCACTAAGTTCAAAGCCATTCCATTTTGAAGAAATGTGGATGTCGATAAGGGGTGTGGAAGGGTGATTGAAGCAATGTGGAGAGGCTCTTTCCCTTGTGAAGCCGAAAGACAAGTGATAAAAAAAAATAGAAAAATGTGGGGCAGAGTTATCACAGTGGAGCTGCAAGAACTTTGGCCATGTTAGGAGACAATTGATTGAAAAAAGGAAATGTTTACTTCAAGCCGAACAACAATGCATGGTGGGAGTAATAACCGAGTAAAGGGCTTAAAAAAAGAGATTAATGAATTGTTGGTTAAGGAAAATTTGATGTGGAGGCAGCGGGCAAAGGCATTTTGGCTGGTTGATGGTGACAAAAACTCTAGGTATTTCCATACTAGGGCTACTCAAAGGCACCAAAAGAATAAAATTTTGGGGGTCAAAGATTCTTCGGAGCATGGATCAATCAACCACCTCGTATTGCTGAAACTTTCACTACCTTCTATCAACAACTATTTGAATCCTCCAATCTGACCTTGGGTCTCAATTCAATGGCAAAGGTGGTTATTGACGATATGAATGCTCAATTATTACAAGAGTTCATGGAGTGGGAGGTAGAAGTTGCACTGAAACAGATGGCTCCGTTAAAAGCTCCTGGCCCCAACAGTATGCCCCTTCTTTTCTACCAAAATTATTGGAGTCTTGTTGGTAATGATGTCACCAAAACCATATTGTCATACTTAAATTCAGCCACAATTCCCCATCCCCTAAACCATACTTTCATAACCTAAATACAAAAAATAAAAAATCCCATGGCTGTCACTGATTACCACCCCATTAGCCTTTGTAATGTCCTATATAAATTTTTTCAAAGGTCCTTGTAAATAGGTTTAAAAAAATCCTACCCTCAATTATAACCAAACACCAAAGTGCCTTCACAAAAAATTGATTGATCTCAGATAATATCCTTGTGGCCTTCGAAACGTTGCATAGCATGAGCAATCACAATTCTAAAAATTCTAGTTACATGGCATTAAAACTAGACATGAGTAAAGCATATGATAGGGTGGAGTGGTGTTTTTTGGAGGATGTGATGAGAAATTTGGGGTTTAATGAAAGATGGATAGCCCTTATGATGGTGTGTGTTAAAACAGTCTCATATTCGGTGTTGGTGAATGGTGAACCAAAGGGATTGATTAAACCAACAAAGAGAATTTGCCAAGGCGATCCGTTATCACCCTTTCTATTTTTGTTGTGTACAGAAGACCCTAATAATTTAATCTTGAAGGCAGCAAGTGAGGGTTTCTTACATGGTTTTGCATTGAGTAGAAGAAGTCCAAAACTAACGCATCTGCTTTTTGCGGATGATAGCTTATTATTTTGCAAGTCTAATAGAAATGAATGTCAAAAGGTGCTTGTTCTTCTTGCCTCATATGAAAGCATGTCTGAGCAGCAAATAAATAGATGCAAAATGTCAATCTTCTTTAGCAAATCTACAACTTCAGATATGAGGACTGAAATCAAAGAAGCTTTGGGGGTTCTGAAAATTGTGCAGTATGAAAAGTACTTGGGGTTGCCTTCACTTGTGGGAAAAAGTAAAAAGGCAACTTTGATTACATTAAGGAGAGGGTTTGGAGGAAGCTTCAAGGATGGGAAGAATGACTTCTATCACAAGCGGGGCGAGAAGTTTTGATTAGGGCAATGGTCCAAGCTATCCCAACAAATACCATGTGTTGTTTCAAGCTTCCACTAGACCTTTGTAATGAAATTGAAAAAATTAGTCATGGCTTTTGGTGGGGACAAAGTGGAGATCATAGGAAAATTCATTGGGTTAAGTGGGAAAAAATGTGTGAACCAAAATCCGAAGGTGGCATGGGGTTCAAGGAATTGTCATTATATAATGATGCTCTCTTAGCCAAACAAACATGGAGGTTGCTGCACAACACAAATTCTTTGTTTTATGAAGTGTTTAAGTCCAAGTTCTTTCCAAACTGTTCTATTATGGAAGCCAAGGTAGGCTATGGAGGGTTGTATGCTTGGAGGAGTATTTTGATTGGTAGGGAGGTTATAAGGCGAGGAGCAAAGTGGAGAGTGGGCAATGGAGAATCAATTAAGCTTTGAGGGGATAAGTGGCTGCCTTCTCTGCAAAGCCCAAGCCTCCAATGTCCCCTCACAGCTGAACTATAAAATGCCACGGTGAGTTCTCTAATTAATCGCTCATCTCGCCAATGGAATATTCAATTGTTGCCTAACCTTTTCAACCAGATGGAATCGGATCAGATTGCACAAATCCCACTGACTTGAACCACCTCAGAGGACTCTCTCTTTTGGCCTTATGTTCAGTCCGGCCTATACTCTTCCAAGTCAGGGTATTATTTTCTCAAAACCGAAGCTAATATGGTGAAATCACAATCCCCTTCCCAAGCCAAGCTGATGAAACCACTTTGGAAGAAAATATGAAGTATATCAGTGCCGTGTAAGATTAGAAACTTTCTTTAGAGGGCTTGCAAAAATGCTATTCCAACCTTCAATAACTTGAAGCGCCGCTGCGTGGTGGAAGATTCAAAGTGCTCTCTCTGTGCCCAACACAATGAGGATGTTATCCTTGCTTTATGGTCACGCCCTTGCTCAGGTGTCGAACGAAGACTCCCAATGGAGCTTTAGAGGCCAAAAAGTCTTCCATGATTTTACCCATCTGATCCTCCATATTTTTGAGTCGGGGTGTAGTGTGGAGTTGTTTGCTATGCAGATTTGGACAATTTAGTATCGAAGAAACAAAGTCAGAACAACTCTACCGGGATTCCCTCTAAATCTGATAGTGCAGCGAGCGTATGATGCATTACTAGAATATCGAACTGCACAACCAAGGCTTACTTTGGCAGCACTCAGACAACATGCAAGATGGTCTCCACCTCCTCTGGACTGGTATAAAGCTAACTTTGATGCGGCAATCTAAGAAGATGTTGGTAGAGCAGGTCTTGGGGTGATAATCCGTGATAGCCAAGATCTCGATATGGCTACTTTAGCTCAGAATATCCAGTTGGCCAGCTCAATGGTGGAGATGGAAGCACTGGCAGCCACACGGGCAGTAGAACTTGCTGTAGAAATTGGTCTTGATAGGGTTATTTTTGAAGGCGACTCCAGCATAGTCATCAGAGGCCTAACGGATCAGGTGCTAAACTTTGCTCCATTCGGCTTTCTAATAAAAGAGGCAAATGACTAGGCTAAACGGCTTAATCATGTAAAATTTCAGCATGTTTGTAGAGAAGGAAATAGTGTAGCTCATAATCTTATTAGACATGCACGACATGTCATAAGTTTTTCTATTTGGATGGAGGATGTTCCGTCCTCTTGTTTTGAAATGTATCAAACAAATTTGCCTTCATCTTAATAAAAATCACAGTCTTGTTTCTCAAAAAAAAAAAAAAAAAAAAAAACTGGTAAAGTCTCTGACGGTTAAATAAGAGATCTAGAATTCAATCCCAACCTACACCAATATTAATAACAATGCAAATTCCACTTAAGGAACTCATATTGTATTCTTGAAAGCTATGTTTGATGGGTATAGTTTCTCAAAAAAATGTTTGATGGGTACATTGATATTTTACATGTGCATCATTTTATAGGAACAAATAAAATCCCACATTTAGGGGTGTTCTCCAAACTGCAAAAACTGCCTGTAAAATGACATAATTGCACCACACTATAAGTAACTGTGCATCGCACCGCATCGCACCGCACCGCACCGCACCGCATGGTGTAGTGTAATTTGCGGTTTTATAGTAAAAAGACTGCACAAACTGTATGACACCCTGTCTATAGATTAATATATTTAGTTTTTTAATGTTAAATATATAATTAGTAGTTTAATAACCATAGTTTTCAAAAAAAAAATTAATAACCCTAGCAAATATTGATTAGGAAATCTAACTCAAAATAAAGAAAAACTAGCTCAATAGCTTAAAATTTGGCCCAAAACAAAGGGAAAATTAGTTTTAAGCCGAGCAAGATAGGTTCAAAATTTGGAAAATATACTAGCTTCAAACCGCATCTTATACACTGCACTGCACATTTGACCGCAAAAATGAGATGCGGTGCGGTTATGGTTTTGGCTAAATTCTAAACCGCACCACACTGCACATGTGACCGCAAAAATGAGGTGTGGTGCGGTTATGGTTTTGGCTAAACTGCACCGCAAAGTGCGGTGTTAAAAATGACCTAAAACTGCACCGCACCGCAAACACCCCTATCCACATTCACTGTTATTATCATAAATTTAACAACTTTAGTTTATTGGGTTATGTTTTGCAATAGCAATAGCATATCTTAAATTTGGCAACATTATAATCCCATATACAATGTTAAAATCATAAATTCGGCAATATTAGTTTACTCGGTTACGATTTGCAATATAGCATAAGAGATTTGGGGTTCAATCCCCGCCTACACAAAAAACTAATTGGTGTCTTAGTCTGATAATAAAGAGCTATTATCAGGAACAGACGTCATAGGTTAAAACTCTCTCAAAATATATATATATATATATATATATTTATATATATCAAGTTACACCTGGTGTAACTCTTTAGAGTTACACCTTTTCTAAACCATTAGATTTAAATAGATCCAACAGTCAAAAAAGACACTCATTAATGCTAATATTTTGATTAGGATCTCATTAATTATCTCTTATTTATTGCATTCCATACCTATCTCTAAACCTAAAAAAAAAAAAACACAAAAAAGTATACGTCTCCCTCTAATTTTTTTTCCCCACCATTTCTCAAAAAAAAGAAAAAAAAATTCCTCTCTTACTCCTCCACCGCTCTTCCACCTCCACTGCTAGGTCGCCGGAAAAAAAACAAAAAAAAAAACAAAAAAACAAAAAAACAAAAAAAAAGAAAAAAAGAAGAAGCTGTTGGTTGTGCAACTCTGCCATAATAACTAGCTCACAATGAAACCCCAACACTTGCTTTGTTCTCCATCTATTTCCTCACCATTATTTGTCTCATACAAATATCCTTTTCTTCAAAACCCCAAACTTTCTGTAAAATCCCATTTCTCCCCATCAACCGGGTCACAGTTTTGGGGCACAAGTTTAGTTTTGCAACAAAGTAGTAATAATGTTAGTTTGAGTAATCTGAGAAAAACCCCATTTGGAACTGGACCCATTAGAGCTGTTGTGAAGAGAAGAAAAGAACTTCCTTTTGACAATGTCATCCAACGGGACAAGAAGCTGAAACTAGTGTTGAAGATACGGAAGATTCTAGTGAGTCAACCTGATAGAATTATGTCCCTTAGAGAGCTAGGTAAGTAGAGAAAGGAATTGGGTCTTGACAAGAAGCGAAGATTTATTGCTTTGTTAAGGAAATTCCCTACAGTGTTCGATATCGAGGAAGAAGGGGTTTTCTCATTAAAATTCAAGTTGACACCTGAAGCTGAAAGGTTTTATTTGGAGGAGATGAGGATTAGGAATGAGATAGAAGATTTGTTGGTAGTTATATTGAAGAAATTGTTGATGATGTCGTTGGAGAAGCAAATCTTGCTTTAGAAGATTGCCCATTTGAGGACTGATCTTGGGCTGCCATTAGAATTTCGTAACACTATTTGTCATAGGTACTCGCAATACTTCAGGGTTGTTCCGATTGAACGAAGTCCTGCATTGGAATTGACTCATTGGGATCCCGAGCTTACAGTTTCAGCAGCTCAGTTAACTGATAAGGAAAATAGAGCTAGAGAAATGGAGTAAGACACAGAGACAAAAAGCCGTGCAGTGTAGGAATTTTTTTTTTTTTTTTTTTTGAGAAACGGTGGGAAAAAAAATAAAAATTTGTGTTTTTTTGGGTTTAGAGATAGATATGGAATGCAATAAATAAAGAAAAATTAATGAGATACTAATCAGAATATTAGTATTAATGAGTGTCTTTTTTGACTGTTGGATCTGCTTAAATCTAATGGTTTAGAAAATGTGTAACTCTTTAGAGTTACACTAGGTGTAACTTAAACTCATCTATATATATATATATATATATATATATATATATATATATAGCATACCTTAACTAGCACAACATCCCATTGAAAATTGGGACCTGATTTGTATAGCATAAGAATTGGCATTTGGATAAAATAATCCAGGTATGGTTAGGACATTAATAGCAGGAGACTAGAACATTATAATTCCATTTACTAAAGGATTAATAAATCCTAAAAAGGAAAACTTGCTTAATCCTGTAATTTAAAAAGCATGAGATAAAAGGATGATTTCATGGATTGTGATTGCTTAATTTGGTAGTTTTATAAGTACAGTATAAAAGGAAGATTTGAATAAAATAATCCAAGTTGGATTGCGATTGCTTAATTTGGTAATTTTAAACTCTCTTGTGGTCGAATAAGAGATTTGAGATTCAAATATCGTCTACGCCAAATGGAGTCTTGGCCTAATGATAAAGAACAATCATCATAGAACGAACGTCATAGGTTAAAATAATATCCTATCAATAAATAAAAAATCTAGTAAGAGCACGAGCTAAAAGGTTGATTTCATGCTCTTACCCATGGAAAATTGCTCATACATCTCGAATAATAATTTTGCATGAAAAAAAGTGTAAAAAATAACCCAAGAATTGCAAATGTGATAAGATCATTTTTTTTCCCCCAAACCAATTTGGAGAAAAGTTCTCCCAACCCCCTACGTGGAAACTTAAAAAGCTATCCAAATGTAGCAGTCAAATGACTTGCTAAATAGTCATGTGACTTATTCAAATGATCTGACAAATCATGTAATTTGTTGGAGCATTTTAATATTTTTTAATTAAAATGAATGTATATGATAAATAAATGAAAGATATGGGAGTTAATATGGAAGATAAGGAATTAGTGAAAATGTTTAATCCCACATTGAAATGGAGAAAGACTATTTTATTCTTTTAAATTGTGGTGATTAATGGGTTGATATATATTGATTCAGATGTTGAGCTAGATACATTTAGAACTATTTCCATAATCATTAATGAGTAAATGACCTTTTTATTATGGAAAATGAAGAGTTATTAACCCACTTAATGGACTCGCCGTTTAGGCCTATTTAATTTTCAGAAATTCCTTATCTCATCTATTTAATTGTGTAACTTTAGCCCATCAGATTTATGTCCAACAATTAATCTTGTAACACCCAATGCATCAGAATTATGGACCCAATTAATTAGATTAACTTGGGTAATAATTTCATGAGACCCATTGAGCCTATAAATAGACTCATTCAGGCTCATTACAAGTAACAACATTATTACACCCAAAAAAAAAAAAAAAAATCAACAATTACAAGCATTCTTATACACTAAAAACTAGAGAGGTTCTTGGCAAGGAAGGGTGTTCTTTCTGGTGGAGCTTTGGGCTTAAACACCGTGTGCAAAGGTTGTTCAAGCCATACTGTAGACACCGCATTTTCTACCCTTTACAACTCGAGCCCCGTTCCCCAATGATGTTGAAATTCTAAGACCCAAGGTTGGTTTAGGGCCCAATCAGATGTTAAATTGACTTGAGAAATATTAAAATAAAAAATATAACTTTTAATAAGCAAATAAATCTATTTTTGAAAAATTAAAGCCAAGGGAACCCTCGGCCTACACGTGCAGGAATCAACCTATGCACGCTACTATGATGCATGCGCATACAGGCCCAAATCTGTGCGCACATGTAGCATTCCAAAAACTATGAAAGACAAGTTTTTTGCATAAAAGATTGAGGTTTGGAACAAATCTCACATCGTCTAGGAGTCGTTCCAAACCCCCATTTTCATAATATAAATAGCCATACATGATACATTTTCAAAACACACAGAAATGCTAAGGGAAAACATTAAGATTCACTAGAAATAGTGAATCAAAGAGGGAGTTTTTCACAAAACATCCTCAAGTTAATTTTCTTTTGATTGGGGCCTTTTCTAGCCTGGATCTTTGAGTTTAAGATTACTAATCACTTTTTTATTGATTGTGAATAGATTTAACTGAGGGGAACAATCAAAAATCAAGCTTGAAGAGTTTCTGTTTTGAGGTATTAGTTCTACACCTTTTATTTTATTTTATTTGATCCTGTTTTTTTTTTTTTCTTTGCTTGTTTTATGTTTATATATGTTTGCTTAGCTTAGTTTTATTCTCTTTTTTTTTTTTTTTTTTTGTTTCTAAGCATGTTAGGTTGTTAGTCTCTTTATTTTAGGTGTTGCTTTGTTTTCTGTGCTTGATTTGTTTCTGGGCTAGGATTTCCAAGCAAGCCTGCACACACATGCATCCTGCATGCGTGCACAAGTCAAGTGCACAGGTCAAAGTATGCACACGCATGCAGCTGGCCCGCAAACACAAGCCTCTGCATGCGCGCACATATTGCTGCCCAGAAACCCTAATCTAGGTTTCTGCTTTGTTTTCTTTGCTTCTTTCACATGTTATGCCTTTTTTTTTTTGCTTCTTTTTCATAGATAAGTCTCTGCTTTATTGTTTATTGTTTTTTTGTCTTCCATATGTTAAATTAGGGTTTATCTTTTGTTTCTTTGTTCTAATGCCATGAACACTCATTTATATGTTCATGCATTAATGCCATAGGTGCTGAGATGTAGCAAGGTAAGTGAGGTAAGTCATGCATTCACATAAACACACATGATGTATGTTTAATAATGGGGAAATTACACTTTGCCCACCTATGGTTTGTCCAAAAAACACTTTACCACTTGTAGTTTAAAAATGGCACTTTGCCCACCTGTGGTTTGATCCGTTAGCAAAATGCTGTCCACCTCTAACCCTGCCATTACTCTAACACCAATTCACTCAAAAAAAAAAAAAAAAAAAACAATAGCAATTGAATCAAAACTCTTTCCTTTGAGAAACCATAACAGAACATGACTCGCAATTTCATAAAAGAGCATATCTTCCAATTTCCAAACCAACCTTTTCACACACACAGACGCTGACCCAAGAAAATGTATAGCACAGATAACAACAAAATTTCTTTTTTCATTCTTGGCAGAAAATGTATAGCACAGACCCAATTTCTCAAAAAAAAAAAAAAAAATCATTAACACGCTACACATTGAGATAACAGCAGTCATTGATCTGCTCTGTTTTTATACTTGTATGAAAAGTCAGCAAAGGTTGTAAATATGAGAAAGCACCTTAGATATAGAATTAGATGGTGAAGCATGACAATACGTGGTGGATGGAGAACAAATATTGGATCAAAACTCCAATGAGAAGTTAGCGAAAATATACAGCACAGAGCAAAAAATGTATAGCACAAACCCAATTTCTCAGAAACTTTTTTTTCATTAACACGCTACACATTAAGTAATCTACCAGCAATTTAAAAAAAAAAAAATCTACCAAGACAAATTAACAACGTTATCTGCCAGCAAGAAAAAAAAATCTTCAAAAACGTAATCTACCAGCAATAAGCCGCAAATCTTCAAAAAAAACTTCAAAATAAATCAAGCTTGCAGTAGAAATCTGCCAGCAATTAAAAAAAAAATCTACCAACAATTTTTGAAAAAGAAATCAAGAACCCTAATTATCAAAAACGTACCTGTGGTTTAAATCAAGAGAGAAAATCTTCAAGATCCTTCACATGGGTTTTGATCGGGCTGCCAACTTCTCTTGCTGAGAATTTTAAGCTTTTATCTTGATGGAATAGATCACAATCTAGAATAGGGAGTGTACATATACAAGGAAGTTTTTTTTTTTTTTTTTTTTTTTCAAAGGAAAGAGTTTTGATTAAATTGCTATTGTTTTTTTTTAGTGAATTGGTGTCAAGAGTAATAGCAGGATTAGAGGTGGGTAACGTTTTGCTAACGGATCAAAACGGATCAAACCACAAGTAGGCAAAGTGCCATTTTTTAAACCCTAAGTGGGTAAAGTGTTTTTTGGGCAAACCACAGATGGGCAAAATGTAATCTCCCCTTTAATAATATATACATGTTTGTTTGGATGAGTTTTTCTTAATGTATAGATGCAATCACATGTTTGTTTGGATAAGTTTTTCTATGCTTGTGTTTCTGCCTTGATGTAATGTTCACATACTTTTGCCTTGGATGTGATATGATGACATGATGCTAAATGAATGCTAGGTTGAAATGAGATGCCATAATAGATGTATGTTAGGATGTATGCTATGATAGATGAATGATTAGGTTTTGGGATGATTGATGCCATGAATGTGTGTGAGTATAGATACAATATTGAATAAGACATAAGACATAATGAGAAGAAGCCAAACTTAGGGTTGGGTATTTTTGGGTGCCTAACACCTTCCCAAAATTGTACCTAAACTCTGAACCCATACTCTAGTAGTAAGATCAAAAGACCCTTCCTCGAGAGGACACTATATTCATGTTGCCTAAGCCATTGCAAAACCTAGGTGGTGACTTTCTGTTGTATCCACACATACGACATTTGTTTGGTTGTTGTATCCTAGAAGAGACAAGTCAGAGAAGGTCTGCACCAGTTACAAAATTTAGCCAATTAAGGGTTTGAATCTCCTTAAAGAGAGCGAGTTTCATGCGTCTTTCCAAATAGTGTTGTGTATTTTCTAATATCAAATTAATAATATTTAGAAGTATTATTTAGTTTCTCTTTGTGTTATTTCCATTATTATTGTATTTTGCACTAACAATTTTAAAGAGATTCAACACATGGAGCCTACACAAGAGAAACCAAATGAGAGTGCTAGAAATCTCAAGTTTGGAGATAATCTAGTGGTAACTGGTGTAGTTGATAAACTTCCACAATCTTGGAGGGAGTTCCAAAAGACTTTGCGGCATAAACAAAAGGAGAAATCCTTGGAGACTTTAATCACACTCATCCATGTGGAGGAGGAGGAGGCTAGAGGATAAGATGTGTTCATGACACAAGAAAGCAATGGTAATTCCACCACAAAGGTAAACCATATTTCTGCCAATAATAAGAATGTCCAAAAATCATTTTCCTAGAAATAGTCAATTGAAACTTAAAAAGAGAGTTTTCAAAAATAATAATAGACCTCAAGGCAAGGGCAGCTTAATGCATTTGGGAGCCTTAGGTGAAAACTGGTTTGAGACTTTTCATATATTTAAATATGACTTTTTCTGAGAAAAAAAAATTTAATATTACTTAAATTCTACTATCTTGTTTTAGATGAAAAATTACTAATTAACCATGCAGAATTTTTTTTCTTCAGAAAATCTATAGACGCAAAAAAAATTGACAAAACTTTTCACAGTTATTGATGTGGCAATGTAACACCCCAGCCTTTACAAAATAAATAAACAAATAAAAGGTTTTTTTTGAAAATTATTTAAGTAGGGTCATTTTTGTGATAAGACTCAAACCTAGCCCTAGCCTTATATGTAACCCACGTTGGCTTCCTCCTCCATATTTCTAAAGTGCTGCCTCTCATCACCTTTCCCTCTTTCCTCTGGTGTTCTCATTCCCCATAGCGGAAAATCCTCTCTCTCATCCTCATGTGAAGTTTATTCACTTTTGCCTCTTAAATTTCTATCTTGGCCGACTCACGGAAGGTTCTTTTCCAATCAAAATCAACCACCAAGAGTTCTAGTGCCTGTTTTGGCAGACCCATTTGAAAGAGCATCCCTCTAAGTTTGGTTAATTCAATAGATGAGATAAAAATCTAAGTTTTCTGTCATTTTCTTCTATGAAATCCTTTGGGCTTTGTTAGTTTATGGTGTTTATGGTATATACTTGATGGGTTTGGTGAGTATTAGAAGTTTAGAGGGTTATAAGGATTTGGGCAGCAAGAGTTTTTATTAATTCCAAAAATTTCAAACTATTTGGGGTTGTTTACTTTGATGGGGTGTTTTGGTTGTCTATTTTACTAATGGGTATTTCAGGTTTGGTTTACTAGAGCAGCTACATGGGTTTTGTTGTTGCATGAGTTGATTCCAAAGTGTTTCCTTTGCATTTGATTTGCTTTGACATATGTGAATGTGGGCATGTGCTTGTTACATGTCAAGTGTTCGGTAAATTGCCTATATGAGTTAGAGGATCGAATTTCTTGACTCGTGATATGATGACTATTGATGGTGAAATAAAAATCGGACTATCTCCAATTCGTCCATAGAGTCGTCTAAGACCAGAAGGGTCGTCCAAGCCCAGAAGGGTCATCCAAGCCCAAAAAGGTCGTCTGAGACCAGAAAGGTCGTCCGAGACCAGAAGGGTCGTCCGAGACCAGAAGGGTCGTCCGAGACCAGAAGGGTCTTCCGAGACCATAAAGGTCATCTAAGACTAGAAGGGTCGTCCAAGACTAGAAGGGTCATCGAAGACCAGAAAAGTCGTCCAAGACCAGAAGGGTCGTCTAAGACCAAAAGGTCGTCCGAGACCAGAAAGGTCGTCTGAGACTAGAAGGGTTGTCCAAGACCAGAAAGGTCGTCTCAGACCAGAAAGGTAGTCTAGGACCAAAAAGTTCGTCCAAGACCAGAAGGGTCGTCCAGGACCAAAAGCTCGTCCAAGACCAGAAGGGTCGTCCAAGACCAGAAAGGTCGTCCGAGACTAGAAGGGTCGTCCGAGACCAAAAGGGTCGTCCAAGACCAGAAAGGTCATCCAAGACCATAAGGGTCGCCCATGAGAGTCGTCCAAAGCAGAAGATCATCCTAACACAAGAAGGTCATCTATATTAAGACAGTTGTCCATGGACATGAGGGTCGTCCATTCGGAAAAGCACCTAAACGACCCCCCAACACTTTGGAACTTGTAATTCGGGCCACATGTTACCGAATCCTTGTTCATCGCTATTAAGCACTCAACTTTCAATGGCAATGGTAAAGGATAAGATTGAATATTCTAACTTCTATAGCAGTTATAGAAGTTAAGTCTAAACCTTCTAACTTCCACAAATATTAGGGAAGTTACTAGATAAGTAACCGCTCCAAGAATTTACTATATAAGGACTCATCCATATCAAATAAAGGTAAGTTTTCACTACTCCTAAAAAAGTTGGAATTCATGAGTTTTAGAGGGAAAACTAACTTAAGCATCGGAGGGATCTTGGCCGGTTCACCCCGGTCACCTTTGATCTTGTATTTCTCTTTCTTTTCAAGCCTTCCAAGCAACCACTAGCCCATTGAAGCCCGGAGCATTCAGCCTATTGATTTTTTGTGCATCATCAGTTGGCGCCGTCTGTGGGAAAGATTAAATTTGCAATTTGCAAATCATCTTTCTTTGACAAAAGGCTGGATGGTTCGAACAAGATCAATGGCCACTAGTCCAAGCCACCAGGAGAGTGGGAATGCTTCTAGTCATCCCAACCCTGATCGTCAATCAACACTTGTCATGCAACTGCCTTCCATCCAACAAATGCAGTCCATGGCAGCCGCCATGGCTGAGTTACCCATCAGAACCAAGAGTTTACTAGGGAGATTAATCTAAGGAGACAACATCTTGAAGGATGTGTGGAAGGACAAGCCTAGAGTCAAGAAGATAGAGGAAAAAATACTGAGCGCGAGAATCACTCAAGAGGAACCGTTTCACGTAAGGTACCACACTTAGAGAAGGAGATGGATTAAATGAGGAAAGCCATGGATGAGACGAGGGAAAACATGAGAATGAAAAATCACATAGATGATTTAGTTCATTGAACTAATTCCCCTTTCATGGCTTCTAGCAATAGTCATCCCTTGCCTTTTAAATTCAAAATGCCTTCCTTGGACTCATATAATGGAACATGTGACCCGTGTTATGACATAGAAACTTTCAAGAACACAATGCACCTTCAAGGATTTCTAGATGAGATAATGTGTAGGGTCTTCCCAACCACCCTTAAGGGGCCAACATGAGTGTAGTTCAGTAAAATACCTCCGAATACTGTTGGTTTTTTCTAGGAGTTGAGTAAGTTGTTCATCAACAACTTTATTGAAGGACAGAGGCATAAATGCTCCTCGTCCAACCTGTTGACTATAGAACAAGGAGAAAATGAGAGCTTGTGGTCCTTCATCACTCGCTTCAATAGGGAAGCCCTGATGGTAGATGAGATGGATGATAAGTTGCTTTTGGCAGCCTTCTACTATGGAGTTAGTTCAGTTTTATTCATCCATAAGCTTTATGATCAAGAATCACAAATCGTGTCTGAACTCATCCATTTAGCCCAAAACTTCATAAATATAGAGGATGCGATCATGGCCAAGAAAAGGAAGAGAGCAGAGCGAATGAAAGCTGATCTCCTACACCATCCTGACCAAGGCCCTCGTTCAAAGAAGGCCCGGATGGGAGAGAAGAAAAACAACAGGAAGGCAGGTTTGTCTTTAGGAAGGAGTCAGCATTACACGCTCTTGAATGTTCCACTTGATCAAGTGCTTATGCAAATCAATGATGACCCATCCTTAAAGTAGCCAGAGAAGATGAATGAAGATCCTAATAAGCGCAATAAGAACAAGTATTGCCGCTTCCACAAGGACCACGGGTATGACATGGACGAGTGCTATGACTTAAAGTAGCAGAGAGAGAATTATATCAAGCAGGGAAAGTTGGGGAATTTTCATGGACGAGATCATAAAGATGAGAAGTTGAAAGGAAAGGTAGAAAAGCCATCACGGCCATAGTTTTTAAACCCGGACCAGACCGTACGGTCCGACCGGGTTAACCGTGAACCGTTCATCAAAATGGTTTTTTAAAATAACAAAACCGAAAATATCAGTTTTTCTGTGAACCTCTCGAACCGCGGTCAAACCACCCAGTTTTGAAAACCGAACACGGGTTTGGCGGTCCTCCAAGCCAAGAACTCTCACACAACATATAAGATCTGGCGATCTGCCGAGAAAAAAAAGAAGAAAAAAAAAAGAAGAAGAAATGAAGTCACTGACTCACTATCCACCAGATCTACTAAAGAAAAAGTAAGAGGTAGCAGAGAGAGACAGAGAGGATTTGTTTTGCACTTGGCCTTCAGCTCTGTTTGTTTAAGAACCAATGAAGATCATGACTGAGAAATGAGGGAGAGAAAGAGACGAAGCCTTACTCCGTTGGCAAAAGTAAACTGAGAAAGAAAAGAAAACAAAAGAGGGTTTTGGTAATATTGATGGCTTGGGAAATGTGAGTGGTGTTGGATGTTGTGAATTATTTACTTTAAGCCTAAAAGCTATATCTCATGAGATGTCAATGACTCTTGAGTTGTTTTAACTTTTTTATTTTTTTTCTTCTTTTTATCTTGGGGAAACGTGAGTAGGGTGGGGTTGTTTTTTTCCCTCTCTGAATGGAGGTTGGGTACTTGAGCGTTTAATTTTTCAATTAAATTTTTTAAATCATTTTTAGTTATATTAATTTATTATATTTTATATAAAATTTGTTAAAATATTTTAAATAGTTAAGAGAGTATCTACTAAATCTATGCAACAAATTATAAGAAATATTATCTTTATCTTGAATTAAGATATATTTGAATCTCTATAAATATTGATTTCATCAATATTACATAATTTTACACATTTATTTTAATTATTTCCGTATTAAATTAATTAGGTTCGACCTCGGTTCGACCTTAAAAACCTTGAACCTCTCTCTATTTCGGTTCTTTGAATGGTCTGGGTTTTAAACCATGATCACGGCCCCCACTTGGAGAAATAAGAGTTATTGTAGGAGGAACTTCAGCAGGGCAATCTTCCAAGTCAAGAAAGACATACCTGAAGGTGGTGTAGAACATCCAACTCTCTGGACGACCACCAAGGACGAGGGGGGTAGACGAGGAGAATGAAGAGCAACTTCATCTTAACCTCAATCTAATAGACGAGGTAAAGATGGATGCAGAGCAGAGGACAGCAAGACATAAAAATCTTATGGCTAGACAATATGATACAATGGTGAAACCTAGGCGTTTCAACATTGGGGACCTTGTCATAAAAAGGGTCTCTTTGGCAACCAGAAACCCAGCTCAAGGAAAACTGGGGCTTAATTGGGAAGGACCCTACAGGGTTATCAATTGCAAAAGACAATGATCATACTACTTGGAAGCCCTGGATGGACAAAAGCTAAAGCACCTCTGGAATGTTGAACATCTAAGAAGATACTATTAGTGAAGGATCAGCCTGGACGAGCATCATCATGGACAAGGTTAGAGTTATGTGTTACTTCCCTCATATTTATTTATGTTTATTGCTAGTACTACATGTTTTTAATATTTTAATTCCCCAAAAAGTGCATTAGTTTCCAACTTTTGCGCTATCTATGGACGAATTTATGATAGACGAAGTCATGGACTTAGTCTGTTTGTACATAAGTATTTTTAATTACTTGAAGGCACTAGCTTCTAAGCATGTACCATGCTTGTGGACGATGTTTATGTTGTGTATATACAGTTTGGATTCCCAATGTATGTAATATTGTGCAAATTCCTAATTTTTATGTTGTTTTCATTCAAACTAATCTACAAGAAGGCTAGAAGCCCAAGACGAGTAAAATCTTTGGACGAAGGGATGTAACGTCTATAAGTTTTCCTTAAAATAAGGATAAAGCAAAGAAAAATAAGCCTAAGGTATATTTGTCTAATCAATGAACGAGGTAAAACCTAAGGTATATTCACCTAACCAATGGACGAGGAAAAACGTGCACGTAAAAATATTCAAAATCAATGGATGAATTTGACTAGCCAAACAGTCCAATCTTTGGACGACTAAATGCTGGCAACGTCTTGCCCAAAGACGAGTAAAGGACCATCCTGCCTATGAACGAGGGATAGTGCAAGCTTTAAGTCAGATCTATGGACGAATAAAGCTAGCAAAAGAAATACCATTCATAGACGAATTATACTTGTAAAATTTAAAGAATTGTAAAAGTGTTGAACATAAAAAATTATACTAACATGGCAAGCTAAATGCCTTCATGAGTGGACGGATCACACTTAAAAACCATAAAAAACAACATGGACGATGTAAACAAAGGAAATTCGTACATATAGTTAAGACGAGATAAAATGTCTTATAAGTGGACGGCCCACACTTAAAACCACAGAAATAACATGGACGATGTAAACAAGGGAAAATTCGTTCATAAATAAAGCATATAACATGTTCAACACCAAATGAAGTATGAAAATGGAAGTAAATATTCATTCATAAAACATAAAAAGGGTAGATGACCATCGTTCGAAAACCCTTAAATTGTGCATGCCAATAAAGACAGGTGTATCTGTTATCATACATCCATACATTTGGACGAAAAGATTGTACTTACATAAAGCTTAAAATAACCCCCCCCCCCCCCAAAAAAAAAAAAAAGGGGGCACCATGAACAATATATAAAAACAAAGTCAAATTGAAGATTACTTTAATAAACCACTAGGGGCATCTCTAGACTCTGGATCGTCCTTGGAAGGCTCTGTAGAGGCATCGTCTATGATATTTACATCTTCAGAGCTTGTTTGAAGCAAAGAACTCTCAGCGGCAGTTGGAACCTTGAAAACATTAAAGTCCATCTCAGGATAGGCTTCCTTAACATCGGAGTGAAAGTCCTTGTAGCCAGCAGCATATTGCCCGTCCAGAAGCCTAGTGAACTTGTCAGACGTTTTAAAGGCTTCAATTGCTTCGTCCTTTGCTTTCTCTAAGGACGAGGATATCGCTTAGCATTTTCCTTTAAGACGAAGCTCATCCTTCATCTCCTTGTTCTTTTTGGCCAAAACCTTAACATCGTCATGCAGCTCCCTAGCCAGCTAGGATGTAGCATAAAACTTTGTCATCGCCTAACGTAGGGATGGACGAGGAAGAGTTAGAAATTTTCTCTTAAAAAAAATCAACAAAGAAAATGCATAGCCTTCGTCCAGCACCAAGGTAGGAGGAGCCTCAACAAGAGTTGAAGTATGAGTCTTGCAAGAAGGTCTACCAACAAAAGGATGAAGAGCTTCAGTTTGGACGGCTGAAGGAGGAACTTCAGAATGGACCAAGTTCATAGCCGGGTCGTCCAGGTATGCCGTCACACCTTTGGATTTGGGGGCCTTCAACGAGGGGGTCTTAGAATGGGCCTTGTCAGTTCTGACCTTCTTCAGATGTCGACGACTAGGAAGGCTTCCTAGGTCCACATCTTTAGAGATACCTTTCCTCTTCCCAGCATAAGGTTGGACGATGGGGCTCTGGACGACCAAAGGAACTGGTTTGTCCTAGAAGACTTGGACTTCCTCCTCCTCCTCAGTCCCACTAGCAACGTTCTTACCCTTGTTCTTTTTCATGGTGGCTAGCCCTATAATGGAGAAAGCATGATGAATTAGACAACTAAAAAAAAAATTTGAAAGACGACTCTTACTTCGATGAGTAGTCTCCTCGTGAATGAGATTCTCCTCAGTGGGCTCAAGACTACGCGGTGTTGCCAAATTATGGAAGGACCTATCAAGATAATTGCGAGCTCTTTCTATAGTTGTCTAAGTGTGGACAAGTAACAGCTGCATGGACGAGAAGAATTGTAAGACAAGGGAAAGAACAAATGAAAAGACGAAGTAAACTTCAAAGAAAACATACCCTTAGGATGAAGAAGACCTAAAGCACTGGTAAAAGGAGAGAAGGGAGTTCCATTTACATCAATTGGGTCCCCAGCCCAATTTCCAAAGACGAAGAAAAATTTTGTCTTCCATAACCTATCAGAAGAATTACGACCCCTAATCAACTATAGATGACATTCTCCTCCTCGTCTTAAGAAGAAGTCTTGGATGATTCAGCCCTCTTGGACGAGATAGCTCTAGAACTGGAAGTTGCCCTCCACTTCATCTCTTCCTGGAAGACCTCCAAAGGAACTCTAGGAACCCTAGACGAATAATGCTCGTCTTGGCAATCTCCTCGGTAAACTAATCAACATAAAGGGAATTAACATGAAATTCCCAAACCTGTGAGAAGCAAAATTGAGAATAGGTTGGCCAATGAGATCATGACACGTAGCACAATCTGAGGCGTCAAAAACCGACCACAACAGTGACACCACGTGGCATGCCAATTGACCAATGAAACATCGACACGTGTCAAAAATGAACAATGAACAAGAATTTTGCTACAGTGACTAAGACGACTCTTGGACAAAAGGGGCAACTGATGGTAAACTAAAAATCGAACTATCTCCAGTTCGTCCATAGGGTCATCCAAGCCCAGAAGGGTCATCCGAGACCAAAAAAGTCGTCCAAGACCAGAAAGGTCGTCCAAGACCAGAAGGGTCGTCCAAGCCCAAAAAGGTCGTCCGAAACCAGAAAGGTCGTCTGAGACTAGAAGGGTCATCCGAGACCAGAAAGGTCGTCCAAGACTAGAAGGGTCGTCCAAGACTAAAACGGTCATCCAAGACCAGAAAGTTGTCCAAGACCAGAAGGGTCGTCTAGGACCAAAAGGTCGTCCGAGACCAGAAAGGTCGTCCGAGACTAGAAGGGTCGTCCCAGACTAGAAGGGTTGTCTAGGACCAAAAAGTTCATCCAAGACCAAAAGGGTCGTCTAGGACCAAAAACTCGTCCAAGACCAGAAAGGTCGTACGAGACCAAGAGGGTCGACCAAGACCAGAAGGGTCGTCCGAGAACAAAAGGGTCGTCCAAGACTAGAAAGGTCATCCAAGACCATAAGGGTCGCCCATGAGAGTCGTCCAAAGCAGAAGATTATCCTAACACAAGAAGGTCATCTATATTAAGACGGTTTTCCATGGACATGAGGGTCGTCCATTCAGAAAAGCACCTTAACGACCCCTCAACACTTGGGAACTTGTAATTCGAACCACATGTTACCGAATCCTTGTTCATCGCTATTAAGCACTCAACTTCCAATGGAAATTGTAAAGGATAAGATTGAATATTCTAACTTCTATAGCAGTTATAGAAGTTAAGTCTGAACCTTCTAACTTCCACAAATATTGGGGAAGTTACTAGATTGATAACCGCTCCAAGAATTTACTATATAAGGACTCATCCATATCAAATAAAGGTAAGTTTTCACTACTCCTAAAAAAGTTGGAATTCATGAGTTTTAGAGGGAAAACTAACTTAAACATCGGAGGGATCTTGGCCGGTTCATCCCGGTCGCCTTTGATCTTGTATTTCTCTTTCTTTTCAGGCCTTCCAAGCAACCACTAGCCCATTGAAGCTCGGAGCATTCAACCTACTAATTTTCTATGCATCATTAACTATTATATGAGGTTATTGGTTGCATTCATAGTTGTTATCATGTGCTAAAACATGTAGCTTTGAGGTTAATCAAGTTTGAAAGTTTTTGGCATAATATTAAGATTATAGTATTTTTATTTTGGAATTGTAAATTTGTCCCTAACAGATTTGAGTCAACTGCCATACATGATTTTTAATAAATTACAGAAAAATATTTTTAGGCTGAATTTTTGATGGTACATACTACACATATAAGAGCTTATCCCTATTTAATTTCAAGTTAATTGGATAACTTTTCGTGGACCAAAAAATTTTTTACAAAATGGTTGACCTGCCATGTATTGAATCTGAAAGTGCGATGAAAATGCTGGAATTTTGTGGAATTTACTTCAAATCTTTGTTGAATAGATTGGTTTGTAAATTCATGTGCTTTCTTCGACATGTGTTTTACTTAGTTAAGTCAAATCTTTGTTGAATGGATTGGTTTATAAATTCATGTACTTTCTTCGACATGTATTTTACTTAGTTAAGTCTAATAATGGTTTGGTTTAATCATTTAGTACTCTAAAGGGAAACTCATGGGATATGCTACCCCTATTATGAATTGATGTGTTTTATGTTATGTTTATATGTGCACATTGCTTGTAGTGGAGAATTAAAATGTTTTGGTTTTGTGCTGTGGCACTATGAGTTTGTATGCTTGTTTGGTTCCCGTTTGGGAATGGGTACTTGTCTTAGGTTGGGCAAGCTAGGCTTTAGTGCATTTGATTTGTTTTAGGGGATCCTATTCTATTTTGGAGATAAATGTGATGATAAACTTTGTGATAGGTCTTGTTATTAATAGGCTTGTTCCTCATGTTTCTGGGTTTTGAGATTCTTGGACCTAGTGATTGGATTGGTTGATTTCCTATATTTTAGCAACTAAGAGATAAGTGGTGTTTTTGGGGGGTTTTTCTAAAACAGTGTTGATTATTAAATTATTTTATATCAAAGAAATATGATAATATTCTATATATAAATTGATATTTTATAAATGTTTGATGTGCACATTGACTATTCGTTTTATGAAAAACTTGTGGGACAACCTAAATTTGTTTAAACTTGTATGTGTGAATATATATTTATATTTTTTAGAATTATGAATGGATTATTTTGTGAGCATATTGAATATGTTTTGAAAACCTATGGCAAGTCGTGATTAAAAGCTTAGTATTGTATTTAATCCTTAGCAAGGGACCATCATACTGCACCTAGTCCTTAGCAAGGGTCGATCCCAGAAAAGGGGACAATGCATATTTGATAGCTCCTTAGCAAGGGAGTATACTATTGAGGATCCAAAAAGGAAGTTCCTTAACAAGGGAGTGCACCTTTAGGTTCCAAAGGAGCCATCCTTAAAAAAGCGGATGAAAAGGAGGTTCCAGTCCCAAAAAGGGAACAGTACAACCCTGTCAACGGGGCATAAACGTTGACCACAAGAAAAACCTAGGAAATTGTGTATATGATGGTATTGATATATATATTATGATGGCTCACAATATAAAAGATATTTTTTTTTGTATGAAATATTTGATGATAAATATTGATGAGTTATAAGTTATGAATTTGTTGTAAGAATTATTTACTTGAAAGGTTTGTTCCCATACCTCAAAGTTAGTGAATTTCACTTATTGAGTTATCTCACCCCCCCCCCCCTCGCGTTATTTCTCCTTACAGATACATTAGAGGGATTATTGGAGTAGAGATTTTTAGAAGACAACAGTTACGAATTGTATTGTGAAACTGAGGATTTCATTATTATTTTTATGGTATTGAATATGGTACTAGAGAATTATTTTGAGAATTTCTATCTCTGGTGGAATTAGAGCTCTGACAATTGTGAGGAGATTTTAGGTTTTTGGAAACATTTATTTAATATTTTTATGGATTATTTAGATTGAATAGACATTTATTATTTATGAGTTTTGGGGCGTTACAAGCAAATTGGTAGTGGTAAGTAAAAATGTGATGTTAGTGGTAGGCCTAGATAAAAACTAGTAAAAGTTTGTTAGCTCAACTGTTGTGAAAAATGTTATGAAATTCTTTTTGTATTGCTCTTGTTTTGTGAAAAGTGTTATATTGACAATATTTTCACAACAAATCTTAAGTATTAAGTTGTTACTGGTTTTAATTTGAACCCACCACTAAAATTACTTTTTCCCCCACCTATAATAGTCTGTAATAACCTGCCACTTAGAATTTGTTGTGAAAAATGTTGTGCACGTAGCATTTTTGTCTTTCTTTTTTCTTGTTTTTCATTTGAAAAAAAAATATTATTTTATTTATTGGCTAATATTTGGACTTAATGAATACTTTTATAATAAAAAATTACTCTATTGGTTAAAATTTGGGGGCCATTTTCTACTTGGGGGCCTTAGGCACTTGCTTCTGTTCTAGAGCCTGCCCTACCTCAAGGAAGGGGAAACCTAAATAAAAATAACAATAAGAACCAAGGACCCCCTTCACAAGATCAATTTAATAGATATTGTTTTGTCTATGGCAAGAGTGGGTATATTGCTTGATTTTGCAAATTTCGGAAACGTGAATCTGTTCCGTAGGCTAACGTAATTGAAGAGCCTTTAGTAGCTATGATTACATACATCAATATAGTGCAATATATTGAAGGATGGTGGGCAGAATCTGGTGCTGATAGGCATGTATGCTATGACAAAGATTGGTTCAAGTTGTACACTCCCTTTGAAGAAGAAAAAACAATTATGCTTGGTTACAATAGCAAAACCAAGGTTCATGGGAGTGGTAAGGTTGATTTGAAATTCACTTCTGAACGTGTACTAACATTGAAATATGTTTTTTACACTCCGTCCATGAGGAAGAATTTGATGTCAAGCTTTTTGCTTAATAAGGCTGGCTTCAAGCAGACCATGGAATTTGATAATTATGTAATCACTAAAAATAGATTATTTGTGGGCAAGTGTTATACTTATGATGGAATGTTTAAGTTAAATGTTAAGAATAATAAAGCATCTACCAGTTCAGTTTATATGTTTTCTTCTATTAATTTTTGGCATGCTCGTTTGTGTCATATAAATAGTAGATATGTGGGAATCATGAGCAGTTTAGGATTAATTCCAAGATTGTCAAAAGATTTTGAAAAATGTGAAACTTGTATTCAAGCTAAGATTACAAAAAGGCCTAATAAAAGTTTTGTAAGAAATATTGAATTGCTTGAGTCAATTTACTCTGATTTATGTAAATTTGAGGGAATATTAACTCGTGGAGGAAATAGATATATTATCACTTTTATTAATGATTTCTCAAAAATATACCATTGTTTATTTGTTGAAAAATAAAATTGATGCTTTTGAAAATTTCAATATTTTTTAAAAGAAGTTGAAAATAATTTAGTAGAAAAATAAAAAGAATCAGAAGTAACAGAGGTCGTGAGTGTGAATTAAGTGCATTCAATTCATTTGTTCATTCTTTGGGAATTATCCATGAAACTACTGCATCATATTCACCTACTTCTAAGGGTGTGGTTGAGAGAAAAAATAGAACTCTAATTGAGTTAACAAATGCCATGTTAATTGAATCTAGTGCACCTTTACATCTTTGGGGTGAAGTTATTTTAACTATGTGAGTGCAAGTTAGAATAACAAGCATGTAAAGGGGAAAAAAAAAAGAGTTATGGATCTAACAGTACATTTAACTGAAAAAGCTCAAGGACAAAAAAAAAAAGGGAAATTTAACACTTTTACGTCTAGAGAAATGTAAAAGCAAAACAAGGAAAGTAAAGAAGGCACGAAAAGTACGTGGAAAACCCTTTGGAAGGGATGAAAAACCACGGGTGAGCAAAGGGAAGAATGTCCCTTACTCTTAAAGCTCTATTATGTGATTTACACAATGGTGATGTTCTTCCCAAAGAAAGCCTCTCTTTTTACCTCACTTTCCTACCCAAACTTTTGCCTCTCTCTCTCTCTCTTTCTAAGTTCTTGCCCTAATTGTTCAGCAACATGTTCCTCTTATAGTACGAGGAATGTTGTTAGGTATATAAGGACAGGTATCAAACCCGCATTCGCTCATTTGAACCGTAATACAGCTATTGTACTATACTACGGCTGGAGGAGAGAGAAGGCATGGCAATGTCAAGGTAGTGGGATGGAGAGCGGCTCTGCTACAACGTGGAGAGCAAGCCATAGACAAGGAAAGGGACATCAAGAAGGCCAGAAGTGATGCACGTGTCCTTAGTAGTGGTCTAGCACAAGCTCATCCAATAAAGGGTGTTCTATAGCATCTAACCATAAGGGGTCACTATCTAGCTTTTACGCTAGTGCTAGGTGTCCATGCCAAGTACATTTTTCACCCTTCCCCAAGATAGTCACACTATTGGCACGAGCCAAAGATGCTCTCCCTCGGCCAATGTTCTCCTTCCTTTCCTCACAGCTAGCCCACATGTAAGGTTTGAATCCAGCCACATCAGCACTCACACATGCTTTGGCTAGTGTAACGTACAAACTGCATGTCATGTTTTGAATAGGGTGCCACATAAAAAGTCACATACCACACCTTTTGAGATGTGGAAAAGACATAATCCAAATTTGGGATATTTAAGAGTATGGGGTTGTCTTGCTTATGTAAGGCTTACTGACCCTAAAATGCCTAAGTTAGGTATAAGAGCTACTACTTGTGATTTTTTTGGTTATGCAATTAATGGTGCAGCGTATAGATTTTTTGATCTTGAAAGCAAATTAATTTTTGAATCTGGTGATGCAATTTTTCATGAAAAAAATTTCCTTTTAAATTGAAAAATAGTGGGGGTGAAGAAAATATTTTATCACAACCAAGTTCTTCTACTTCTCATTTACAAAATCAAGAAATTTTTGAAATAGAACCTTGAAGAAGTAAAAGAGCTAGAGCCAAAAATGATTTTGATCCTGATTATTATGTTTTTAATATTGAGGAAGATCCCCAAAATTTAAAAGAAGCTTTAGCATCACCTAATGCTATATTTTAGAAAGAGGCTGTAAATGATGAGATGGAATCTCTAATTTCTAATAGAACTTGGAAGTTAGTAGACCTTCCACCAAGTAAAATCATAGGTTGTAAATGGGTTCTTTAAAAAAAAATCAAAACCGGATGGATCAATAGATAAGTTTAAACCTAGGCTTGTTGCAAAAGACTTAAAACAAAAAGCTGATCTTGATTTCTTTGAAACATTTCTCCAGTAACAAGAATTACATCTATTAGATTGTTAATTGCTATTGTTGCAATTTTTTATTTGAAAATTCATCAAATGGATGTGAAAACTGCTTTTCTAAATGGGGACCTAGAGGAAGAGATTTATATGGATCAGCCAGAATGCTTTGTAGAGTCTGGATGAGAAAGCAAGGTATGTAAGCTAACTAAATCTTTATACGGCTTAAAACAAGCACCTAAATACTGGCATAGAAATTTGATTCCTGCATGATTGAGAATGGTTATAAATCAAATAAATGTGATAAATGTATTTATTCTAATTCATGGAATAATTTACATGTTATTATTAGCCTCTATATGGATGATATATTGATTTATGGCTCAAATATGCATGTTATAAATGAGACAAAAAAATATGCTTAAAAGCCATTTTGATTAAAAGATTTTGGCAAGGCCAATTTTATTTTGAGCATGAAAATTACGAAAACATGTGATGGAATATTTCTTGATGAATCACATTATGTTGAGAAAATTTTGAGAAAATATAATTTTCATGATCACAAAAATGTAGCTACTCATTTTGATTCTAGTGTTCATTTATGTCTTGTGAATAATGATGATGATATTTTTAATCAAAAGGATTATGCTAACATCATTGGTAGTTTGCATTATGCTACTAATTGTACTAAATCTGACATTGCATATGTAGTTGGAGTGCTTAGCAAATTTACTAACAAACCTAGTAAAGATCATTGGCTAGCTATTAAGTGAGTCATAAGATATTTAATTGGTACCAAAAGTTATGACATATTTTATAAAATGTACCTTTTTGTGATTGAAGCTTTTAGTGATGCCAATTGGAATACCTTGTCAGGTGATTCTCTCTCTACCACTAGTTATATTTTAGCCTTAGGTAGTGGTGCTATTTATTGGAATCTAAAAAGCAAACAATAATTATTAATTCAAAAATGGAAGCTGAATTAGTAGCATTAGTTTTGGCTAGTGAAGAAGTAAATTAGCTTAGAGATTTGTTATTTGAAAGTCCACTTTGGGAAAAGCCAATTCCACCTATATTAATTCATTGTAATAGAACTGCCACAATTGGTAGAGTTAAAAATCGTTATTACAATGGTAAATCCAGACCTATAAGAAGAAAGTATAGTACCATGCGATCTTATTTGAATTGTGGCATCATAATTGTGGATTATGTTAAATTTAATGATAATCTTGCAGATCCATTTATCAAGGCCTTGGCAAAAGAGAAGGTCTAGAATTCATTGAGAGGGATGGGACTAAAGTCCGTAGATTGTTGAGCCACGTATGAGGAGACCCAATCCAAGGACCAGAGATCCTGGTAATTGGGTTCAATGGGAAAAACGAATCATATGATAGTCGTAAGAAATGCACTATATATTTCTTTCATTATTTATTTTGTAAATATTTTTTTAATTGTTCATACCTATAATAAAGTGCATTTATCCTGTAATGTTGGAAAGGTTGAGTAAAAACTCTTAATCAAATTTGTAGCTCGTATGAGTGGGATGTCAAAATTACAGAAGCACCCTTGAGAAAATTTATCCTCTAATGTTAGAGAGGTTGAGTAAAAACTCTTAATGAAATTTGTAGCTCGTATGAGTGGGGTGTCAAAATTACAGGAGCACCCTTGAAAAACTTTCACCTATGTAAGTGTAGGGGTAGGGCCGCTCCCTATGAGATTTGGACTTAATCTCAAATACACTCATGAAACTAGGATTAGCAATCGGTCGTAAAGTGCTAGCTATAAAAGCTCATGCTAATACCTGGGTTGTTATGTGTAAGCAGTGACGCTTAATTTCCCCAAAGCAGTCCCAATTCAAGTCAGAGACCACTACGACTTTGGAGTTGAGATCGTTGTTTTACTAAATGAAGATTCAATGCAGAGTACACCTTCATGATGTATAGTGACCCATTTTTGCCTAGTAATCTATCTTTAACTAAAAAAAATTAATATTAAAATGAGTGAGAATTGTTGGAGCATTTTAATATATTTTTTTAATTAAAATGAATTTATATGATAATATAAATGTAAAGATATGAGAGTTATTATAGAAGATAAAGAGTTGATAAAAATGTTTAATCCCAAATTGAAAAGGAGAGAAACTTTTTTATTCTTTTTAATTGTAGTGATTAATAGGCTGATATATATTGATTTAGATATTGAGCAAGATACATTCAGAATTATTTCCATATTCATGAGTGAGTAAATGATCTTTTTATTATGGAAAATGAAGAGTTATTCTCCCACTTAATGGATTAGTCGTTTGGGCCTATTTAATTTTCAAAAACTCCTTATCTCATCCATTTAATTGTGTAATTCCAGCCCATCAGATTTATGTCCAGCAATTAATCTTGTAACACCCACTACATCAGAATTACGGACCTAATTAATAAGATTAATTTGGAAAATAATTTCATGAGGCCCATTGAACCTATAAATAGACTCATTCAGGCTCATTACAAGTAAAAAATCAACAATTACAAGCATTCTTATACACTAAAAAATAGAAACGTTCTTGGCAAGGAAAGGTGTTCTTTCTGGTAGAGATTTGGACTTGAACACTTTGTGCAGAGGTTGTTCTAGCCATATGACATTTGTTGAGTTGTTGTATCCTGGGGAAGACAAGCCAAAGAAGGTTTGCACCGGTTACAAAATGAATCTCCTTAAAGAGAGCAAGTATCGCGCCTTAGTCCAAATAGTATTATGTATTTTCTAATCTCAAATTAATGATGTTCAGAAGTGTTATTCAGTTTTTTTTTTTTTTTTTTTTTTTGTTATTTCCATTATTATTGTGTTTTGCATCAACATAATTTAATACATATAGATAGTTTTATGAATCACCACGTGATGTGTTGTAGCCTATTTAGAGGTAAACTTTGTCGAATAAATAATACATAAGGAACTTTGTTGTGAGTCTTGCGACACTTCAGACTAGAAAATGGATAGCCTTAACCATGATGGTGAACTCTCTTGCACTCCTAAAGCATGCAGGAAAACAGTGTTGTATAGGGTGTGAATGAATCTGAGTATGAGTACTAATGACTTCATGTTTGTTTTTTTTTTTTTTTTTTTTTTTTTAATTATGCAGACTTCATTTTATTTGGTACAAATGGAGGCTGATCCATTTTTGTGTTGCTGAACCAATCATGTGTACGGGCTGGTGTTAAGAAACAGCTATTTGTTGGATTTTCTTTTTCTAAAAATTTGGAAACCAATTGATTTATACTAAATTTGACTATGCTTTGGAAAATATTTAGGGAAATTTCACATCCAGAACAAAACGTTGATAATCCATTAGTTGTCTACGGCTTGCATACTTTATATAACAATGGCAACACTTGGGGATAGACCCAGGTTTTCAAGCTAAAAGGGGGCAGAGTATAAGAAAAAAAAACTCTAAATAGACATCCATATAACAAATTATAAATAAACAAAATCGTTTTTTCTTAATACATTAAGATACAATCATCTATTAACAAAGACAAAAACAAAATAACAAAACAAAACAAAATAATTTAACAAAATAATGTTTTTTTTTTATACTATGCTAGCTAGGATTTTTTTTTTTTTTTTTTAAGTTAGGGCGTTTATAGTAGTGGTGCTAAAAAAATTAGCTTTTAAAACAAAATAAGTTAGGGCGTTCAAAATGCTGATTTATCTATTTTACCACCTCACTTTACACCCAACATCAAAAGTTCTTTTTTTTACCACTTCATTTAAAATAATATAAACAACTCATTAAAATAATAAAGGAAGAGAGAGAATTTGAGTTTTTTTTAATAGAAGGTAGAGAGATAATCTTAATAAAATATTGTATTTTATTTTTAATAACTTACTACAGTCAACTGGTATTTATACCAGTTAACTATAGTAACAAAAAAAAAAAAAAAAAAGCTTTAGTTTTTTTAATAACATATGGTTTTTTGGTTCTTTGGTGGTAAAATAGTTTTTTTCTTTCTTTTTTTTTTGGCAAAAATACAATCACCATTGTGAATGTTTTTATTATTTTTGTTAAGTTTTTTAATTGGATAGTTACTAGTTGGAGAGGGGCCTAAGGTTTTGGAAGGGGCCCAACTACAAAAATGATGTATATAATTTGGTTTTTATTTTTTAATTTGGACTAGGGGGGCCCAAGCCCCCACCTAGGTCTATCCCTAGGCCATCACTGACCCACAAAGTAAAGGCCAAGGAAAGAGAATAAATCGCTTAAGGCCTAGGCCAGTTAGGTCTAGACTTTAGGTCCCAAATAAAAATGCCCATCTCAATAAAAATAAAAATAAAAAAAGCCAATTATTGTGAGTGAATAATTGGTCTAAAAAAAATTCACACACCAATAAAAAGACCCATCCTAATAATTGTTTTGGTATAATATTATTTTTTTAATTAGAATTGATAATATACTACTTAAGATTGACTAAATTAGCTATATTATCGATTGAAATGACATGTTAGAAAAATTTAAATACACAAGCTTAATTAATAATTTTGTATCTTGAGATACAAAATTGTTAATTAAATATAAAAAATCCTCATTTGTAAAACCTAAGGCCTCAAATTTTATTGAGCTGGTTCTAAATATAAAACAAAGTCATATATAAGAACCAAAGACCTTTTTGAGTATGCATCTTATAATTGGCTTACATAGGGGAGTCCAAGCGGCCCGCCCAACCCAACCAACCTGCACACGTCCAACCTGCCGCCACTTAATCCAACAACTCCGGTGGTCGGACGTGGGTTCCAACCTCTCTAACTTGACCCCGACGGGTTGGTTCCGGGTTTCCTCTTTCAAAACACGTGAAACTTGACCCGCCCTTAAGCTTCAACCTTTTCGGCGATTTATTAAGCATTCCAGACCAAATTCGGAGAGATCTCATCAAGATCTGGTCTAGATTCTTTGAGATATAGTGAGATCTTGCCGTTGTTCGATGAAATCTAGGCCAGATCTTGACAAATCCGACCAGATTTCGACCATATCTCGACGGATCTGGCCAAATGTCGACGAATTCGGCCAAATATCAGCCCTGGTGATAAAACTCGAGACCGACCCAATAAAACCCGAAACCGATGAGACCTAAACCGGAAGATCCAACCAGATCATCTAGATCAGTTTCGAATTATATTTTCCATGGTTTTAAAAACCGAATCGAACCAGCAAGTCCAACTAGTTAAACAGAGAACCAGCCACCAATTCGGTCCAAGAAAATCCCCAAAAACTAGTCAAAACTGGATTGAACCGAGAACCAGAGGAAAATCCGGTTTTGCCCTTGGTCTAGTTTTTAAAACCCTGATATTTTCATCCACCCGAATTTTTTGGGTCGAGTCTGAGTTGGACACAAACCTGACTCGGCTTGACCCATGGACAGTCCGCTTACACCACTTAGAGATAAAATCCTAAAATACTCATTTTCCATTTTTGTGGTTGATTTGGTCAACTAGCTAGCCAGATTGTCAACTGACCCCCATTTACTTCCACAAGCTTATAAATAAGACATGCCACCTTCATTATAAAGGATCAAGAAATCTCTATACCAAAACTGTCGATTAAACTATAAGCCTAATCCCAAAGTAGTAGGGAAGGACTTAAAAGAGCTTGGCTTATATTTCTTGTTAGGGGTGTCCACGGGTTGGTTTGGATTGGATGGGGAAAATCAAAACTAGCAGCTGACTCAAAAGGAGCATCGGATCAACCGGGTCGGGTCTCATTGGGTGTTGAGTAAGGATCGGTCTGAGTCGGGTTGCAAATAAGGGCCAATATGTTGTTGGACCTGGTTGAAATCTAGCTAGATCTAGTCGAGATCTCGCTAGATCTAGCTAAGATTCTATCGGATCTAGCCGAGATCTCTATATATCGATGGAGATAGAGTTCAAGCTTACTGCATTTTTAGCCGAAATTCGCAATTTGTGACAGGGAGAGAACCAATCTTCAGGCGGGTCGGATTTGTCAATTTCTTAGATGGCCAAATCATAACTCGAAATGAAGGGATTGGGTCCTGACACCAACGATCCACAATCTATCTAATTACCACTAGAATCGGGCAATTATGAGGTCAAAAAGCATCGGGTGCAGGTGGGTGGTGGACAGCCCTAGTTCTTGTCTCTTCGAAGTTGCTAACCCTATTTGGCCCTTTCTAGATTCCATTCCCACCACATCAATAACTTTTTGTAATTCAATGGTCTACCTTATTAATTGTCTTTCTTAAGCAAAGAAATGAACTGTTTTTTTAAATTTCTTGGATCACAAAAAAACTTTCCAATGAAATTTTGGAATAAGAATGTTGTCCGAGGAAGACAGTGTATTGTCGTGTTTTCCATTTCATTATTCTTCCTACTCAAAAAAAAAAAACACAAAAAAACAAAAAAAAAAAAAAACAAAACAAAACAAAACAAAACAAAACGAAAAAACAAACAAACATGAGAATGTAAATTCATCACTTGCTTCCGTGTTACTCCGTGTGGAACTCCAAAATAATTGATGAACCAACAAAAATTAGGAGAGGATTCACTAGAACATATACGGACTGCCAGCATCATTGAAAGATTAATCCTATAATTCACGCGCCTGGCTTAAACCGATCAATTGGTTTAACTGTTTAATTAAGGTTGTACATCAAGTAGGACAAAAAAAATTCCACGTGCACTGCCCCTAAAAAAAATATTAACTGTTTAATTAAGGTTGTACATCAAGCAAGACAAAACAAATTCCACGTGCACTCCCCCTAACAAAAAAAATATATATATATTATGAATTATCCCAAGAAAACTGTGCTGAATCTACGTACAGCTTAATTTCCAAGAAATTGTCTTTCCCGATTTTCAACTTGGCCATGTTCAGTCCCTCACTTCAAAAGCAAGCCAACCTTTCTCTTTTTCAGTAAAGTAAGTTTGATTACAACCCTATCTTTGATATTGACCATGTTCAGTCCCCCACTTTCTAAAGCCAGCTAATTAATCTTGGATAATAATTGTATAAATACACCAGATCTTAGCTTATTCCCACATAAAATTTTTTTTCCTCTTAGCTGGTTATGAGTTAGTTAGCTCTTTTGGTTTACTTTCAAAATTAATTGTCCTCTCTATTATTATTATCAACCATGGTTGAGGTTCAGTTAAGCAATAAGATCATGGCTAGTAGAAGTAGAATCCCTTCGTCAAAGAGCTGCACAAGAAAGTGTTCCTCCTTGTTTAAGGAACAACGAGCCAGAATTTACGTTCTCCGACGCTGTGCCACCATGCTATTGTGCTGGTATATTCATGGAGATGACTAGCTTCGCATTCGTTACTCTCTTTTTTTTTCCCTTTCTTTTCTTCCCCCCAAAATAAAATTAAAAATAAAAAACCCTTCCTACCTACGGACACAACTTTTTCTGCCACAAATTTCACAGTTGTCCACTGTGGATGGTGAATACTAACCAACACTTACAAACCCACCACTTTTTATTCATATTTGTGAAATTTGTCTTGGAAAAAAAAAAAAATTTGTGTACGTAGATAGCATATTACTGTTTCGTTTCAGATTTGTCCATGGGCAGCCCGGTTTGGTTTGGTTTGGTTTTATGGGCAGTGGGTGTGGCCTTAATTACTCTCGATCATGTGCTATTCACTTTTTGACCCAATTGGTGACATCCCAATGGGTTTACATTACAGGGCACAGGAGACTCGCTGCATTCTTGCTTTTTAACCAAACCATTCATTCATTAATTACGAGGATATATATTTGGCGAAGCTGACACGGTGGGCTTAATTTTTGTGTCTTCACAATTTCGAGTCGTGGTGGAATGTGTCACAAAGTATGTAAAGGTTGATTATATGTAAACTTGTTCTTCAATCTTTTTTTTTTTCCTCTCCACTTCCGGGACTAAAATAAAACCGAATCATGTGCTCGGTTATATGTGGTGTACTTGAATGTTAAATTTTTGTTTTTTTGGAGGAAAAAATGACGTTTGTATGTAAAGTCGTGATTCATAATAATTAATAAAATGGTATTGTAACTGGCCTCCTTTCTTCGTCATTTTAATTATTTTGTTATTTTCCAAATATTAGTTGGTTTTATTAATTACTATCCAGTTATATTTGTAGATGAACTTGTGTTTTGTTGTACCTGACGTTTATTTATTTATTATTTTTTTTTTTTTTTACTGAACCTGACGTTTATTACTGTTAAGTGGGAGATTGGTAACTCACAAAATAGTCAGTCAACCTTTTTCGTTTAGTAACTTGGTTTCATAATTGACCCTTTTAAAGAGAGGGTAAAATGGTATTTTAATGCTAAATTTCATTTGACTTTACTCTGAACAAACAAAAGAAGTGGTTTAAGTGTTACAGAGTTATAACTTAATTTGGAGGTTCAATTTTGTATTTCAAACTCCTTTACTATTGGAAATTTAGATTAGTTTGTCTCTCTACAAATATATAAAGTAGGAGAGGAGGGGTTTAGTTGATTTACAAATTTTACACTCGTTCGTGGCTATCCAAGTAGTGCTTTTGCCCTTGATGTTAGGAGCTATGCTCTGTTTCTTGGTCCAGAAAGAGAGGGTTTCTTAAGCCTGTCAAATATTCATTAGGTGAGGATGAGAACTTGATAGAGGGTTTTGTTAGATGAAATTCCTCTCAGGTTAATGAATTTAGTTTAAGCTAACATATGTCCAATACTCGTAATGCCAGCAACCAAGGAGTACACCACGCGTCAATTCAAAGTTAACATGCATTGGGATTAATGTGGCCACGTTGAAATGGTTCTTACTTAGTATCCGTTTAGCATGATTAATTTTGCCAACTTATTTTACTATTCAGCTTATTTTTACTACTATTTATGAGTCTCACTACACTTTATGGTACTATTCATGGATCTTACTGTACTATTTCAATTAACTTTTATCTTTATCTAATGTACTTACAGTAAAGAGTTTTCAGTTTCAACAAAATAAGCAGATGTCAAAAAAAAAATTCATATACTTAGGGTCTGATTGGGATCCGCTTATTTTGCTGAAACTGAAAACTTTTTGCTGAAAGTACTATAGATAAACGTAAAAGTTAGTTGAAATAGTATAGTAAGACCCATAAATAGTATTAAAAGGTGCAGTAAAACCCATAAATAGTAGCAAAAATAAGCTAAATAGTAAAATAAGCTGACTTTTTTAATTTGGAGCCAAATGCACACTTAGAGCACTAGCATCTGGGGATGGGAACCAGTTGCTATTTTACCATCGAAAGTCCTACTTTATTTATTATATCAACTCACTTTATAATATACCCTACATCCTAATTTTTATTTTTACATTCAACTCATTAAAATAATATAAACTATCTAATAAAATAATAAAAAGCATTCTTCTCTCTCTTTCCTCCCACTCTCTTTTTCTCTTCACCCACAACCACAAATATAGCCAACTACCACACCCCAACCATAAATATAACCAACCACCACACACCCACCATCAAAACTACCCACCTCCACCACAACCCACAACCAACCTCCATCGCCACCGCCACCACAAATCACAATCACAGTCAACCAATAACACCACCAACATCAACAGCTGCCACTGCCAAATCCATACCCACAAACCCAAAAAAAACAAAACAAAACAAAACAAAACAAAAAACAAAACAAAACAAAATCAAATTAGATCCATTTTCTGCCACAACCACTAAACCTAAGACCCCTGGCATCCCACAATGAGCAAAACCATGGCCACCCATAAGCACCTCCATAAACCTAGCCACCTCCGTAAACCCAGCCACCTCCACCATCACCACAACAACCCCACCACCACCACCATAAACCTACAGATGCACTAATACCCATAACAAAAAATCAAAGCAAAAGCAAAACCCAAACCCAATCTGAGAGAGAGAATTAGAGTGAGAGATAGAAAGAGAATCAGAGTGAGAGATAAAGAGAGAATCAGAGTGAGGCTAATCTCCAGTCATCAACACCAATCTCACCACCACCACGTCGTCGATGCCAATCGTCAATACCAATCTGAGAGAGAGGCTAATCTAAGAGAGACATCAAAACAAAGAGAGGGAGAGAGAAAGGAAGATGAGAAATGAGATTGAGAGGTGAGGAGTACATGTCGTCATTGAAAGAGAGAGAAACATCAGATATTTTTAATTAATTTTTTTTTTTTTTTTTTACATCTCCTGCTACAGTTGGTTCTATATATAAGAACCAACTATTCATAGGTTGTAAAAAATTATAGAAACTCATACCCTGATGGAGCATGTTTTTGAGGTTTTGGTTATAAAATAGCAACTAGTAGCGCTCTTATTGTACCATTATTATTAAGTTAACAAAGAAGTAAAAATTTTCAAATTAAAAAAAAAAATATATTATTATCGATTATCTATTAAAAATTTATAAAGTGTTTTATGTATATAAGATAATAGATACATAAAAATTGACTCACAACACTTGATCTTTCACAATAATTGAAATTGATTTTTCTCATATCACTTCATTTCTTAATTAAGTCTTTTTTTAGTTAAAATAATCTTCTACTAAACCAAGTTTAAAATTCTCACCACTTCAGCTTAAAGCAGTAGGTCTATAGCCGATGGCCCAATGTGTCATTATACAACATCTCAAATATATTGTTATATTTTTGACACTTTTATATTGAGTTAGTCTCATATTTTATTTTTATTTTGAGTACATTGAGTAATTTCTTGAATTGTAAATAAATACATTGATTAATCTCTTCAATTAATTTTTATTTAATATGAATTGATTATCTTTATTTATTTATTATATAGTTATTTATTTATTTTTATTAATATGGACTAATATTTTTTAGAGTAATTTTGTTTTTAATCATAACCTTGCCCCTTCTCTAAACTAAAATCTTGGCTTCGCCACTGATTATAATAGTTCAAAGGATAAAATGTAAAATGAGGTATACTTTAGGATGAAAAAAATATAATTTTTTCTATAAATTCTTAATAAGATTAATTAGAACAAACATATGAGAGATAATGAAGTATTACAGCATAAACAATACATTATGTAATTATTTAAAGAAAAAATTAAAAATGACATCATGTAAGTACAGAGTATTAGTAAAAAAAAAAGTGCCAAGTAATAACTACAATCATTAAGGTAACAAAGTAATAATATAAGGCTAAATTAATAAAGGCAAAAAATACTCTTTTGATCCTAATATTTTGGGTCAATTCTCGTTTTGGTCCCTACTGTTTTGAAGTACCCTATTTTAGTTCCTGAAAATTAATTGAAAACCATTACCATTTTGGTCTTTGCCGTTATCTCGGTAACAAAAATATCCCACGTGACAAATAAAGTGTCCTGCTTGCTGACATAACGTTGACGTGATCATTAAAATATTATTAAAAAAAATTATTTGGCCATTAAAAAGTGCCATGTTAGCATTTTAATTAAAAAAAACAAACAAAAAATTAATTCCTTAATTTTAATTTTAATAAAAAAATTACTTTTTCAATTTTAAAGATTGACAAAAAAAATTGTACTAACTTTCTCAACTATTTTAAAAATTCTTGGAAATCAAACACAGCATCACAAAACTTAAAGTGATCAACCTTTAAATTTATCAATAGTCATAATACCACACATTTCGATCATTACAGCCACAGTGCCATACTTCAATTAGTTTTCATTTTCCTATCTCTCCATCTCTCTTGGATCAAAATCTCTCTCTTTCGACTTTCTCTCACTTCTTGTTGGGATAGGCTTTTAGGATATGGCTTTGATTAGGTTTTTGAGAGAGAGGGGTTGAGATTGGTGGTAGTGATTGTGAAGCACTGGTCGGTCCACTGGAGGGTGGGGGCTGATTGTTGGTTTGGTTTGTTGTTGTGTGGGTTGTGGTGGTTTGATGTGTCATGTCCATTGGTGACTGATCGGTGGTGGTGGACTGTCTACTATGACTTTGAAATTTCTAGTAATGGGTGGTTTGACCTGTTCATGTGGGTTTGGCTTCTCAGTTGGATATGTTTGTACCGAGAAATTGAAAGAATTTTTTAGGTTTTCATTTTGATGATGCATAGAAATCAGTAGGCTGAATGCTTCAGACTTCAATGGGCTAGCGGTTTCTTGGAAGGCCTGAAAAGAAAGAAACACAAGATCAAAGGTGACCAGGGTGAACCGGCCAAGAACATTCCAATACTTAAGTTAGTTTTCTCTCTAGAACTCAAGAATTTCAACTTTGGGGATAGTGGAAACGTACTTTCATTTGGTGTGGATGAGTTCTTATATAGTGAGCTTTGGAGTGGTTACTTGTTTGGTAACTTCCCCAACGTGTATGAGAGTTAGAAGGCTCAAACATAACTTCCATAACTGCTATAGAAGTTAGAATATTTAATCTTATCTTCTACAATTACCATTAGAAGTTAATAACTTAGTAGGAAGTTATAGCGATGAACAAGGATTTTGCTCATACTTCTAAATAGTAGAACGTGGTCCGAATCATAAGTTTTTGTACATAAATCCATTCTGAAAATTTTCTAAGTGTTGAGAGGTCGTCCAGGTGCTTCCCTGATGAACGACCATCATACCCACAGACGACCTCCTGACGGTGGATGACTTTCTTATGTTGGGTTAACCTTTTTCGTCCTGGATGACTATATGGACGAACTGGAGATGGTCCAATTTTTAGCTCATCATCAGTTGCCCCTTTGTCCAAGGGTCGTCTAGAACACTATAGTATAACTGTTTTCTTTTGACATATGTCAATATTTTAATGGTCAACTGTTGTGCCATGTGTCGTCTTTACTCTAGTTGAATTTTATTTTTCTAGATCGTGCCATGTGTCATAATCTCATTGGTTGATTTGTGATGTCGATTCATTTTTTTTCAAGAAAGTGCTACGTGTCAGCTTCTGGTTGGGCCCTATAAATATGTGCATTCTCTCTCTTACCCTTTACTTTTTAGATAATTTCCTTTCTGCCATTTCGTCCAAAAGCCTCGTCTAGTCCTCGTCTTCTAATCTCGCCAGGTACTTCCTTTCCTTCATCCTTAGGTTTTCATCATTATGAATTCTTCTAATTGTGTATGCGCCTAGTAGTAGCCTAGAGAGAGAGATAGACGAGTATTAGGATGTGTCCCCTAAAATTAGTAGTAGTTATGAGAGTAGTTCTAGTAGTAGTGATAGTAGTTCTTCAGATGAGTATTATTCGTCTGGGGTTCCTGGATTTCCCTTAGAGGAATTTCAAGAAATGCAACGTAGGATGGCTTCTAGGGCAAAGGCTAGCCCGTTCAGAAAGTCACCTAGTCGTCCTCAAGACGAAGAGGAGGAAGAGAACGTAATCTATAGTTGTTCCCCTAAGGTGGCGCCTACTCCGGACGTGAGTAAGTTAAAAACTTTTGTAAGTAGATACCAAATTCCTAGCAAGTTTAGACCTCGTCTACTTGAGGAGAGGAAATGGTGTTGTTCTTCTTCTTCATATTTTGGTGTATATACCTCCTATCTTCTAGCAAGTCGTAGATTTCCTTTGAACTCCTTTGGTAGAGGTCTCTTCCATAGGTTGGGTATTAGACCAAACTAGCTCAACCCTGATGGATGGAGGACAATAGTTGCCATGCAAGTGTTATGGTGTGAGGCACATGATGGGAACTGTCCAATCACGGTGGACAAGTTCCTTTATTGCTATAAGCCCTCAAAAATTAAACAATTTGCTGGTTTTTACCAGTTTTTGTCTAGGGACCCTCAATTTAGTTTGATTAAGGGCTGTAGTTCTTTTGACAGGCTTTGAAAAAAAGAATTCTTTTTTATTTCTAGAAATTGGGCTGAAGGCCCAGTTAATGTAGATAGTGCCCCCGTCCCTCCTTTTTTCAGCCCCCTAGGTCGTCTTCGTCCTGAGGATATGTCTTTCTTCCTTTCTTTTATTTATTTTATCCAACTTTTCTTCTTGTCTAACCTTCTCTTGTATTGGTGCAGCTATTACTCGTCTACACTTGGACAATTTTCATTTAAAGCGTATTGACAGGGTTCGTGCCTTCCTTGAGAGGTCCTTCCACAGCTTGGTGACCCTTAGTCATCTAACTGCTTGAAGACTTGGCACTAAGCCTACTACTGAAAATCTTGCCCACAAGGAGACCACTCGTTGAAGTAAGTATCGTTCATTCACATAAATGTGTGTGTGTGTGTGTGTGTGTGTGTGTGTGTGTGTGTGTGTGTGTGTGTATTACTAACTTTGTCTTCTTCAATATAGGATTAGCCACCATGAAGGAAAACAAGGAGAAGACAGTTACCAGTGGTACTGAGAGTGAAGAGGACGTACAAGTCTTGGATGATGCCACTCCTTTGGTCATCCAGAAGCCTGGCGCCTAGGCTAGGAAGAGGAAGGGTATATCCAGCTCAAAGGACCTTGGTGACCTTCCTAGTCGTCGAGGTTCCAAGAAACAGAAGTTTGGCAAGACTCCTCCTCCTAAGGTTCCAAAGTTTCCTTCTGCAACTGTACACTTGGATGCCTCAACAGTGAACTTGGTTCCCATCCAGACTGCTTCTTCACCTATCCAGCTTGAGGACCTCATTGCGAATTACACGGCTATATGGACAAACTAGAAATGGTCCGATTTTTAGCTCATCATCACATTTCATTATGTTTATATCAAGAAATTGAAAGAATCGGATGGGCTTTGGTTTTCATTTGAAAGAATCGATTTGTACTGGGAAATTGAAAATGTGCATTGTTGAAGAGCTTTATTGAATGTTCAAATAGTGTGAAAAACACCTTGAACGTTTAAACCCCCAAATTACAAATTACCAATTCAAGTTCAATATCAAACAATGAATGTGCAAAAAATGAACATAAGCTTATAACAAAATTTATAGACAATCAAAACCAAATAAAATCACATCCACAGCAAAAATTAAATGGCAAAGATTAAGGGAAGAGAGATGCAAACACAAGGACAACACAACACTGTGTTATCGAAGAGGAAACCGAAGCCCTCAGCGTAAAACCTCTCCGCTGCCCTCCAAACAGTTAATAATCCACTAAAGAATGAAGTTGGGATACATGAACAGCAGAAGACCTTCCAAACCTAATCTACACAGTGTACCTAAGCAAGCTTCTTGCTCCAACGAGGTTGCGTCGAACCTTTGTCTTCTTTAGCTTACCGAATCCCGCTATAGCCCATAGCATCAACCAATATAAATTGGTCCCTTCCTAACTGCTTCCCAAGCACCAAATAGCCTTCTCATAGATATGAGTAAGGTGAGAAAAGGATTTGGGTAATGTACCTCTCAAGGATCTAACAATAGAGAGGGTGAGAGTAGAGAAATTTAAAGAGTCACTATATAAAGATTGTGAATGAGTCAATCTTGTTTTTCTCTAGGGTTTCTCTCTCAAAATTCTCCCTAGAAGCTCTCTACATTTCGTGGGTATAAGGGTTTATTTATACTGGTGTGTGTTTGGAATGCGAAGAGTCATTTTTCCAAAACAAAACTGGCTGGCGACTTGGCCTTGTGACTTGACTAAGTCGCGAGTTCAAGCCGCGAGCTAACTGAATGGCCAGTCTGGACTTTTTGTTTTGTAGTGCTACAGCTGGCATGATGGTTCAGCTTCTTTGCATGCTTCACTCGTGCGCTTCTTCTAGCGGCTTGCCAGCCGCGAGATCCAGTCGCGAGTCCCTGCTTCACTAAACAGTCTTGAGCATTTCTTCACACTCTCTCACAACTACCCTTACATGATTCCCACCTAAATACAGGGTTTCTAAATGCTGAATTACAAGCAAATTTGGCACAGATTAAGCTAACAAAATGGTTGATTAATTTCAACCTTACATTTATGCTTTGAATTTTTTTTTGTAAATTTGTTGAAGATCTTTATACTTGTGCGTGTTCTATGTGTTTCCTTGTTGGGTTTATGGGTTTATTTGTTGGGTTCAATTCGCGTCAAGCTTTGGTTTAATTTGATAGAGGTTTTGGATTGCAAAGTCTTTTCTGGGTTTCAATGTTTTAATTTCCTAGGTTTATGGGTTTACTAGTGTTATACACATGCGATACACGGCTTAATAGAAAAGTATATGTAAATTAAACATAACACAAATACAAACCCTTGTAGGAGAGAATACAAAATTTGATAATTCTTAAATAATAAATAGAAAAAGTGTAAGTATTTATAATGGTTTATATATATAATTGATTTCATGGATTTAAAATTGCCTTTATGACTCATAAGCAAAACCTTAAAATAAAATAAAAAAAATAAAAAATAAAAACACACACACACACACACACACACACACACACACACAGAAATGAAGAAGATAAATACATACTTGCAATAGTGTGGATAGTAGGTTTGATAAAGCATTCTACTATGGATTTCACAAACATCAAATTGCCTAAGTAATAAGAAAAAACAAAACAAAACAAAAAGAGAGTTAGATTTTAAATCAACATAGATATTATGAGAGAATGAGAATTATTGATAATGGGGGAGAGAACTTATTAGAATAATAAGTAGTGTTTCTACTTTTTATCAAAAAAAAAAAAAAAAAAACCCAAAAAAAAAAATGAATGAAGAAGCTGTAAAAAGAAGAAGCAGCCGTGGTAGGAATATATAAGAATACACTAAAAAATTCTCTGTATATATTAGAAATCCTAATTTAATTAGGATTCAAAAGTATTCATCTAATAGATAATCTCAAAAAAAGATCATAATAATTTTATCTAATAGATAATCTCATATAATAATAATCATAATAATTTTTCAATTCACGTAAATGACACCTATAATCCTAACTTGATAATTTTAGAGGGGCCTAGTCGTGAATGTTTCTCTCTAATTGGTCTATCTCTGTAGGAAAAAGACTTGAGTTATCAGAAAAACAAAAAATGGGGCAATAAATTTATTTTTTTTTTTATAAATAAATAAATGACTTTATGGGGTTACGAAGTAGACTTGGATGCGTATGTGTATTCCAATGTGTACGTAACTCCTTCTATGCACGTTGGGTTTTTTTTTTTTTAACTTTAAAATTTGGTGAAATAGCATTAGCATGTATATTAAAAAAATTTGTTATTTTTATCTAAAAATTAGTGATAAAGCAATAGTTGATATGAACAGATTGTGAAATTGAAATATAAATCTAAAAAATAAGTGGAATGTGAAGAGGAAATCCAAAGAAAAAAAAAGAACCGTGTGTGAAGAGGAAAAAAATAGTAAAAAATAAATTAATAATAAAAGGATTAGAATTTGGATTGTAATCAAATTAATCATTTTTATCATCTTAGAAATTATAGGAGAAGAAGATAAGACTCAAAAAATTATATCTATTTTTAAAAAATTCTTAACAAATTTCTGCAATTTGGTGAAGCCACTTAGCGCAACCATAGCTTCTATTATATAGTGTATGATTTGCTAGGTTCGATTTGCTTGAGGATTTGGTTTGATTTGCTGGAGGTTTCAAATTGCCTGGTTTTTTTGGGTTTCAGTGTTTTGGTCATTTGATGGGTTGGGTTGCTAACAAAATGTAAGAATAAAAAAGAAAATCTTGATTTTTAAATTTTCTAGGCAACCAAACATGTTATTTGGATAAGAATATGAAGAACATGAACAAAAGTTCTTTAGAAGAACATGAACAGTGAAAAGTCATGTTGGGGAAGAACATGAAATCTTCCAAAATAATAATGAAAATAATATTTTTTCTAATTTAATTATTTTATTTAATTTGTTAAAAAATCGAAAGTTTAGAATTATGTTTTATTATTTTTTCTGACATGGATATTTCATTAATTAAAATGCTGATGTGGCATTTTTAAATACCCAAATAATTTTTTAATATTATTTTAAAAGGTATTACGCCCATAACATTTTTATAACATGAACTAAAATAGTAATAGTATTCAATTTTTAGGGACTAAAATAGGTCTTTCAAAAAGTATGGACCAAAACGAGAATTGGTCTAAGATGTAAAGACTAAAAGTGCATTTCTGCCATCAATAAAAGAATAGTTATATATGTTTACACTTCGTTTGTTCCGATGAAAACCTATTGTGAAGATAGTTTAGGTGTGTTTTTTTTTTTTTTTTTGTGTTTTATAGCATTAGAAAAAATAAATCAAAAGAAAACTATTATTAGTCCACAAAATATTTTACTAAAAATATAACTTATTTTTAGAGATTATTTTTCAATAAATTTTTTAAGAAAACAACTCTATTTAATATCACGCTATATAAAGAAAGTTAAGAAGAAATATATAAATTATTAATAACAACAACTCTGTCTCATTTTAAACTTACTACTAAATATGGAAAATGAGATAATTTTTTAAAATAATATACTTTAAAAATCAATCAAGTTTTTTTAAAAAAAATTAAAGTGAAAACAATACCATCATAAAAAAAGAAAAACAAAAACAAAAAAAAACATAGAAAGTATCAAAGTACTAAAGCTAAACCAATACCATTTAACCATGGATGACGATTATAAAAAGTAAAAGGCAGAAGAATCATGGATTACACTACTGACTAAACGACCCTATACACAAGAGGCTGAAAAGTGTCCACTGTCCATATAACACAATAACGGTAGTTGGTAGCTTTGATGAGACATGACATGAAATTTTTTTTTTTTTTTTTTGAAATGTTAATTTTTAAGGATGAATTATGATAAGTTCCTGCTAATAAAAAATGGGCATATATGGATGGAATTGAAAGATACTATAAATATTATTGAAGTGATAAATATAACTCAAAAAGTTTATAATTTTTAGGTTCTTTATTGGCTCACATCCTATAAAGTTGAAGCTAAAAATTTGACATAAATTTTTTATTTTAACAGACACCATACGGTCCATACACTTGGTAGGTTTGGGGAAATACCGCTCAAGTCCAAAACATTTCAAAATTAACCAATTATGTCCCAAAAAGACATATTAGTCCCTAATACCCTTAACACCGTTAAACACTCCGTCATTTTTCTTTCCCTCACTCAGAATTCTCTCTAGTCTCTTCTTTCTTGTTCCTCTCCCTCTTTCAATCCCAGCCAAAGCCATAACAAAAAAATCCAGATCTTACCATAAAACTCAAAGCCAAAAAGATATAGAAACTCTTTGAAGAAAAGAAGAAAACCCATTTGAGACAATTCAAAGATCAATCATTTGCACACTCAAAAGCCAAAAATAAAATGTAAAATCAAAAACCCAAATCCAAAAACAGCTCCAAAACAAGAAACAACACAAAAATCCACTGATTATTCAAGTTGGGGTCACACACAGTGAGATTTGGGGTAAGATTTGGATAGCCATCAACGCCATCCAAACCCTCACGCAAGCTCACAAGTCCTCCTCCACCACACTCGATTACTCCCCCATCCTCTCTCGCCTCCTCAAATCCGACCTCCTCACTACACTACGCGAGCTCCTACGCCAAGACCACTACGCCCTCGCTCTCCACGCCTTCTCCGCCGTCCGGTCTGAATACAACAATCTGGACTTGTCCCTCTATGCCGACATGGCCACCGCTCTCGCCAGGAACAGAATGGTGGAAGATCTCGACCATCTGATCTGTGACTTGGAGACAGATTGTGGTGGGGGTGGGATCCAGCGTGACGACAAGGGGCTCATCAGGTTGATCAAGGCAGTGATTGGGTTTTTTTTTTGTGGCTTTGACTGGGATTGAAAGAGGGAGAGGAACCAGAGAGAAGAGACTAGAGAGAGTTCTGTGTGAGGGAAAAAAATTGACGGAGGGGGAATGGTGTTAAGGGTGATAGGGGCTAATATGTCTTTTAGGGACCTAAATGGTCAATTTGAAATGTTTTGGACCTTAGCGGTATTTCCCCAAACCTCAGGGTAGTTTTTTGGAATTTACCCTTTTTTTTATCCCACTATTATTGACACCGAAACTAACACCGCAACAGAAGTTCATATCCAAGTAGACTCTCAATCAATTCCACCTGTAATAGAGCAAGATGTTATAATATTTTAGGTTCTTTCATGACCTAGACACTCAAATCTTGTGCTTTTATGGTTCCTCATAGTGCTTGTACTTGAGCATGTTCTGATTTGTGCGTTTTTATATTTTATTTTTATTTATATTTTAAGGGTCTTGCGGAAAAAAGAACAAACTTGTTAATGAATTTGATAAGAATACTACGCCTTTCACATTAACCTACTTGCACGTAACAAACCTAAGCTACTTGCATGTAACAAAACCATTTAGAAGTAAATTGTTTACGTAAGAGAACATTTAGTAGTGATGATAAGGTTGTTTTATATTGGTTAGTGAATTGGTCATCTTAGCTTTTGCGTCACCTGGAATGCCATATGCCATATGTAGTGTGCATTTAGCATTTTTGTTCAAAATCTCCCCAACATCAGGACTGCTAAAAGCCAAGTATTGTAAATTTTTTTACAATTATGTTACAGTGCAATTCTACCTTTAGAATTGCACTATAGCACAATTCTAAACTTAAAAACTATTATTTAATTCTCTCTCTCTCCTACTTTTTATTAAAAAAATGATAACTCTCTCTCTCTCTCTCTCTCTCTCTCTCTCTCTCTCTCTCTCTCGCGTAAACTCTTCTCTCTTCCTTCTCTCTTCAGACCCAAAACCCACAGGTATAGTACACTTTTTCTGCTCTCTTCCTTCTCACTTTCTCGGTGCAGATCGGTCAGCTAACGGTGGCAATCGAGTGTGGTGGTTGATCGGTGCGGATTGTTTGGGTTCGGCGTGGTGGTTGATCGGTGCGGTGGTGTGGTGGTTGATCCGTGCGGATTGGTTGATAGGTGCGGTGGGGCGTGGTGGTTGATGGTGCAGATTGGTTGGTTTGGTGGTGGTGTGGTGATGGTGTGGTGGTGGTATGGTGATTGATGATGGTGGAGCCGTGGAGGTGGAGGTTGCCGTGGGTTGCTGTTTTTTTTTTTTTTTTTTTTTTTGTGGTGTTGATGGTCGGAGAGGGTGCTGTTGATGGTCTGGTTTTTTTTTTTTTTTTTTTTTTTGTTGATGGTAGATTATGAGTTACTAGTGGTGGTGGAGGTCTCAGGTGTGCATAGTTCAGTGGTGGTGGGCATGTGGTGATGGTGTTTTCTATAAAATTTGTGGTTGTTGAACAGAAAGAGTGAGAAAGAAAGAATAAATGATGGTAATTGGGGATATATTATTTTATTGTATAGAAATATTATTTTAATGAGTAAAATAAGAAAATAAAAGTTGGGATATTGGGAGTGTTGTAAAATAGTATGGTATAAATGATAAAGTAAATTTTGAGATGGTAAAATAAAATAGTTTGGAAATACCTAATGTGAATGCTCTTAGGACAAAATAGACTACAATAAGAAGCTAATTCGGATTCTGATTATTGTTCGAATTCAATATATTACATATGAAGTGATAGCTCTTTGCCGTCTAATAGCCTATTGTTGGTTAACTTTCTTATTGTCCCACAAATCTATGTAAAAGTGAAAATTACTATTTTTAATCCATTTAACAATTTCAATAATTATTTAGAATGTTCATAACATTATGGATGTCTTTCATCACATAGGCTAAATGAGCATAACAGTAGATTGATATATTACACTTTGAATTCAATTTATAAAACAAATTAAATTACCGAACTTGTTAAAAAAATTAGACATTTTGTATACCAAATATGGTCAACTACTAAGTGAATCAACAAAACTTTTATTTATTTTTTAACTGGGAATAACATTTCAAAATCAATCAATAAGAATCTGCTGCATGATGGATGTGTTCACCGTCTAACCAATACATCATGGTAAAGTAAAACTTCTTGACTGAAATTTAATAAATAATGCATAAACTCTAAATATATGGACAATAACAAATTAAAAACTAAAAAGGCAAATTACAACTTACCCACCTATAGTTTGACTCGAATTTAAGTTATTTACCTGTTATTTCAAATTTAACACTTACCTGAACTCTACTCCGTAAGACTTCCGTAACCCACCTCTTCATTTGAGGTTAAAAAAACACATTTTAAGGAAAAACCACGAATGTTTAAGTTGATCATTTTGGATGTAGAATGTGTTAGTCCTCCAATACAACTAATATATAGTCCCCAGTAAAACGGAAATATTGCGGTTGGGAAAATCTTTTCATTTTGTGGGGGCACCACATCCACATGGGTAATTATTTAATGGTGCTCTTGGAATGAGAGATTTTTTAGAGATCAATTGGTACGGACCTTCACCTTCCCAATTCTTGCTAACTCTTATACTATTTTGATGACCTTATTGATCAGAATTTTAATGTATGCACTCAATAATAGAAGCAAAATCAATGAAATTTTTTCCCAACAGACTCTAGGACATGCATTAGGTTTTGGAAAAAAAAAAAAAAGATGTATACCATGATATCTATGATTTATACTGCTGCAAGTTTGTAAATCTGATTACTCTACCGTAGAATGGGATGTCTCCATGGCAATGTGGCTGAAAGAAGAACCATGGGATATGGCAGGTTCCCCCGTACTGCCAAGAGACCTAAAAGATATCTTTCAATGACAATTGAGGGTTGTAATACAATCATGATTTCATCAATGAAGAATTCTTAATGGTTTCATCAAATGACGAATTCTTGATTTATAATAAACACAAGCACTCCCATAATTTCCAGGGATATCATAATATTCAATGGAACCAGGACAGATGAAAATCTAGCTAACTACCAATGTTTCAACTGTTCCAAGCCTTGTCCACTATAAAGGTGGTTCAATTGGATCCATTAACCCTTATAAAACAAACTAGCTTAAGAAGATTTACTTCATTTTTTTAGTTTACCTGTAACAACTGGCCAGAAAATAGTCAGCCAAAAATTTTACATCTATCACAAAACATGTTCCAATATTCCACCTCTTTTTACTGAAGGATCTCAGTTCAGTCGCAGTTTCTTTTTCTTTTCCATCAAAAAAGGTCATTTTTCATATTGACTCGTATACAGTGCATTACATTGCACGTAAGTTACACTGGTTTAAGTACACAAACTGAATCGAATTTATTTGCTCTCCTTAATTTCGTTGTCTTTTAGATAGATAGTGGAGAAAATTATGTACACTTATAGCAAGATGAGCATCATATGAGGAACAAAAAGAAGATCCTATATCCAGAAAAGCTACAGAAATAGACAGCTCAATATGCTATCATCAGGTATAGTACCCCAAGGGCTGAAAATATATCATTAGTGTCAATATATCATTGATCCACGAGCCATAACTATTATTTAAATGATCCTCTTGAACCAAGGAAAATTTTACCTCCATTTGCAAAGATTTTTGTCAATAAACACTTGCTTGAGCCAACCTTGTTTGCCCCCGAGCTATAAGCAACTCATAATCCTGAGTAAAACATGAGGACGAAGTAGTTCATATAAGAACATTTATAAAAAAAAAAAAAAAAAAAATTTGTATTTATCCTTCCTTTTGTTTTTATTGTAAATGCATTTTCCTGGTTTTTATTTTTTTACTTTTTTGTGTGCAGGGAGGGGGGGGGGGGGGGGGGGGAGGTGTTAAGAGACCAATGTGAAAATAAAGTTTTAGCATTTTGGATAAGGTTTGAGAGAAACTCTTCAAACTCTTCATATATTTTTTAATTAGATGTGAATTTTGAAAATCTAACTGTTAGATTGCATGTTCTTTATGTTCTTAACACGCATGTCAAATTTCTTTCAAATCGGATATCATTTACTATTCGATCAATAAATTAATTTTTTATGTTAATTTTAAACTACAAAAACTTGAAATCTAAACATTTAATTAATGACATAGCTATTGATCTTTGATCTTCTTGAAATTTTGCAAGCATAAAGGAAATAATAAGAACATGCAATCTAATAGTTTTCAAAATTTAAATCTAATAAAAAGATATAGAAGTTTGAAGGGTTTCTCTCCAAACTAGTTTGGAGAGAAACCTTTTCCATTATAATGAAATCTAGCTATATAGCTGGGTCTTGGGAAAACATGGTTCATGAACCCCACCCCACCCACCCCTTTTTTTTTTTTTTAACTACTATCATAATAAGCTAAAATCACCATTTCTCCATGAAGAATAACTAGAACACATTACCTTCGATCATACATATAAGAAATTACCTGTACAATAGCCTGAGCACAAAGCTTTCCTGACAGAACAGCACCTTCCATTGAAGCCAAATATTTTTGTTTTGTGTAGTCACCAGCTAAGTAAAACCCCTCAATAGGAGATCTTTGTAAGGGACGGCAAGGTTCACAGTCTGGGACAATTTTGTAAACAGACCTGAGACAATTATTATTTAAGGTTACAGAAGGGAAATGGACTTATAGGTAATAATGAATATCATACTAAAAAAATTCAAATAAATAGTCTTTAGAAAACATGTCAAAAATTCAAATAAAATAGTCTTTATACAACATGTCACTAGTTTAATAATATTACTAGGTGCATTGCTTTAACCATATAAAAGGTACTGAATTCTCACTTCTATAATTTTCCATTATTTGTTTAAGAGAACCAAAAGATTCCAAGTGTCAAGCCATGTATTCAAACCTTGGTGTTTTAACAACATGGTACTTCACAATCTTTGCTTTGCTTTGATCCGCAGAAATTTCATCGGGAAAGAGTCTTGCAAGTTCATTCATTGTAGCGTCAATAATGTCTGAGTCACTGCGTGAAATCCATTCTTCTGCAGGTGCAAAAACCAACTCCAGCATAGATTGGTTTGGGTTGTAATATTCCTACATACAACAAAAAATCCTGAATTACAGAGTTTCCACATAGTAATGGAGGAGAATCAAATTAATCACAATGCTTATAATTTTGTCTCTGTCTGATCAATTCAGTGAAGGACACTGGTGAATTTTGAAAATTTTAAGATACATATAGAGACATATTTAAGTGTTTCATTTAGGCATGCTCATGTACTTCATTTATTTGGTACAAACCAACCCAACACTTGACAGAAGCTAACCAACTGTCCCATAATTTACCAAATATTCAAGGACATAAAAATCAGAGAAATAAGAGGGGTCAGGGGAGAACAAAAGTACCAGCTTTTACCTTACATGTTAGTGACATGTCAGCATACACACTGAGAAGTGGACTTCTGCAAGGGGAAAAAGAAAAGAAAATAGTCAGAAATGAGATGCAGCAGAAACAATGACAGAATAATTAGCCTAATGGAACTGTGTGCACGTTTTGGAGGGGAAGAGCGCTGCCCCAGAAGGGGGGGAGGGGGGGGGGACCCTCCTCTCCCAACTCAGGCAACAGGGTAAAAGAGGGAAAACAAGATATCAAGATCTAAATTATTATAAACAGTTTACAGAATATTTTGCAAGTCCTATCATAAGTAAGCAATCCTACCAAATTTTAAATTCCCCAATGATAAATGTCCACCATACCAAAAAAAAAAAAATTAAATAATTAAATGAAAAAGATATTTTAGCTCTAGTAGTCAAGAATGACAGTAATACTGATTCCACATTTCTATGAGGAAAAAGAAACTTTTCATTATGCAACCTATATTAAATATTCTGAATGCCTTTATTTTTGCTTTTTCTCCATTTTGATCAGGAACATGCACTCAATAGTTCTTGAAGCCACGGCCTTATCATTCACAGTTTGTGTATATGGGAAGGTGTGATTTGAGCTTGAGAACATTAGCAATATTCTAAAACCTCAAAAGAATGATTCAAGAAGATTGCAAAAACCATTGTAAGACTAAGTTGTTCAGTAGCAAGGCTGGCAAAATCAGTGAGAGAAAAAATTAAGCAGAAAAGAAAGTATTCTCTCCACTAGACAACAAAATTGATGTAACAAGTATGAGCAGGACCTGCTAAACAGTAGGTGATCATAGGTGTTCTTCAGTTTTCTGTCAAACCTGCAATTGGTGAAACCGTTGAGATAACATATTAATTATCACCAGCTGTGACATAAAGAGGACATGGATTGTCTCCAACCCAAAAAGCAACAGATTCATAGCATAAGAAGTATTAATACATTTGTTAAACTTATTAAAAGAAACTATAAAAATATCCAATTCAAATAATTTCATTATTGCAGTAAAATAGATAAATATAATACAAGATTTCCTTCCCCAGCTGCATCAAATAACATCTTCAAAAATTGAGAAGTAAATCCCATTTCAGGAATTTGTTTGCCAAATCAGTTTTATATAAAACCAAATATACACTATATTTTCAACTGGGACCTTCTAACTCTAATCATGCATTATAGGGACTCAATACCTTTTAAGTGAATAAAATGGAATTGGAGAGAGCAACCTTTTTCTTTTAATAACAATGGTAGAATCAGTCACTAACCATATGTGGACATTAATAACTGGAACTCCAACTAATTTCTTTAATCTCTGGAAATATGGAATCTCTTTCCAGTTTTCCGGCAAAAGAAGCTTCAGGATATCAACTGATTGGAACAAATAACAATATTAGGGAAGCTGGTATTAAAGCATGACAAAAATTATGACTCCATATGAAGTTAGTAGAATACCTGGAGTAGCAAATACATAAGCATCTCCTTCAATCATGTTCCCATTATTCAGTAAAAAGCTTTTCACTGTTCCATCATTATTTAGCTCGATTTTTTGTATTCTCGAATTTAGTCTTACTTCACCACCTAGTGATTGAATATGATCAACAATTGGCATACAGAGTCTCTCTGGGGGATTACCATCCAAGAAAGCCATCTTGGAACCATTCTTCTCCTATACATGCGTTTTTATAATTCATGAAGCAGCTAGTGTCAAGTTGTAAGAAGTTGTTTATTTCAATATCTACTACTTGTATTTTCAACATTATGTATATTGATAGTACTCACCAAAATGATTATGATTCATCTACAAAATGCTACTAAATATTGCCTCTAATATATCAGAATTAGCATTTCCCAATAAAGTCTACGATTTATGTCCCAAAGCAGTTAGTGTATGTTCACTTGAAAAGCCATTGGATTGATCTTTCTAAAATTGAAAAGGAAATGAAAATGAATTGTTAACTCCATCCAGCCCATGAGAAGACAAGTTTAGAGGTTTCCATAATGGTTTTGGAATCCTATTTTGATTTGAAGAATAATAAAAAGGAGTCATAATTCCCATTACGAGTGGTAATCCCACATTGATAAGAAAAGAAGTAGACAGGTGTAATTAGTCACTATAAATCAGGGACGGAGCTAGGATTTTTTGTTTGGGGGGGCCAAATTGTGCTGGTAATATTAGTCCAATAAAACTTCCAATAAATCAAGGTGCTCACCACTTTCTACTACGTAATGCAAAGGTACGGGGGACGGTTTTATTTGGGCTTGTTCTGGGGTGTATGGCCCGAATCACAATAACATGAGGAGGCAGATGTGGGATGAGCTGATTGGAATTCAGCAACTATGGGAAGTTCCTTGGTGTTTCATAGGGGATTTTAACATTGTTCGCTTTCCTAGTGAACGGTTGGGGGGATCTCGCCTTACCCCGGCTATGGAGATGTTTTTAGAATTCATTGAAGACCTGAGTTTGATAGATTTGCCGTTGGAAGGAGGGAGTTATACTTGGTCCAGTGGTTCGGATCCGCCTTCGATGATAGGGCCCTGGTTTCTCATGACTGGGAGGATCATTTTCCAAATGTGATTCAACGTGTTTTACCTCGTCCTATTTCAAACCATTTCCCCATTTTAATGGAGGCAGGAAGGTTATTTAGGGGAAAAAGCCCTTTTAGATTCGAGAACATGTGGCTTAAGACGGATGGGTTCAAAGATAGGGTTCATGCTTGGTGGAACCGTTATTCTTTCTCAGGCAATCCCAGTTTTGTTCTTGCCAAGAAGCTGAAGGCATTGAAGGATGATATTATTCAGTGGAATCGTAGGGAGTTTGGAAATGTAGAGTGTCGGAAAAAAATATTGTTGGAGGCTTTGAAATTATTGGATGCAAAGGAAGGGGAGTTTGGCCTTTCTGAAGTGGAGATTGGTGAGAGGGATTCATTGAGATCTCAAACACAGAACCTTCTCTCTTTGGAGGAGGTTTCGTGGAGACAGAAGTCGCGGATGCTTTGCATTAAGGAAGGCGATAACAATACCAAATTCTTCCACAAGGTGGCCAACTCTCGGAGAAGATATAATCACATAAGTATGTTGGAGGTGAATGGGGTTTTTTATGAAGACGAATCTGAGATGGCAGACCAAGCTGCTCTGTTTTATAAAAATTTGTACAAGGAGACTGAGGAGTGGAGGCCTGTTGTGGAAGGTCTGGAGTTTGATCAGTTGGAGGGTTTGGAGAGGGACTGGCTTGAACGGAGGTTTGAAAAGGAGGAGGTTCTTCAAGTTGTCAAAGATTTGGAAGGAGATAAAGCCCCTGGTCTTGATGGTTTCTCTATGGCTTTCTATCACCATTGTTGGGAAGTTGTGGAAAGAGATGTCTTAGCTGTGTTTGAAGAGTTCTATCATCACAGTAAGTTTGAAAAATCTCTCAATGCAACGTTCATAGCCTTAATCCCAAAAAAGAATGGTGCTTCCAATATCCGAGACTTTAGACCTATTAGTTTGGTGGGAAGTGTTTACAAGATTTTGGCTAAGGTTTTGGCGAACCGCATGAAAGAGGTTTTGAATCAGTTGATTTCTGAGACTCAGAACAGTTTTGTGGGTGGTAGACAGATTCTGGATTCAGTTCTTATAGCTAATGAGTGCGTTGATAGCAGGGTAAAGAGTAAGACTCTGGGGGTTATTTGCAAATTAGATATTGAGAAAGCTTATGATCATGTGAATTGGGAGACTCTTTTAGATTTGTTGAAGAGAATGGGGTTTGGTATGAGATGGTGTAAGTGGATCCGCACTTGCATTTCTACTGTCCAATTCTCTGTCTTGTTCAATGGGTCTCCAGCTGATTTTTTTGGGAGTTCGAGGGGATTGAGACAAGGGGACCCGCTATCTCCTTTGTTGTTTCTGGTTATAATGGAGGTTTTCAGTAAGATGATGAGAAGAGCTGAAGGGGCTGGTTTGCTCCAAGGTTTTAGAGCTGCTAGCAATCGGGGTGGAGGAGTTTATGTCTCGCATCTTTTGTTTGCGGATGACACGATTTTGTTTTGCGATGCAGATGAGGAGCAAATTCTTCATGTTCGGATGCTTCTTCTTTGTTTCCAGGCAGTGACAGGATTAAAGGTTAATACGCTAAAGAGTGAGATGGTCCCCATTGGGGAGGTGCCTAATGTCCATGTGTTGGCAGAGCTTTTGGGTTGCAAGATTGGTTCTTTGCCTATGACCTATCTCGGTATGCCTTTGGGAGCATCCTTCAAGTCCCCTACTGTTTGGAATCCTATCTTGGAAAAATTTGAGCGTAAGCTGGCCGGATGGAAGAAGATGTATTTGTCAAAAGGTGGAAGGCTAACGTTGCTCAAGAGCACTCTATCTGGTCTTCCTACTTATTACTTATCTCTTTTTACCATCCCTACGCATGTGGCCAATAAAATTGAGAGGTTGCAAAGGGATTTCTTATGGGGGGGATTCCAAGAATCACTTGGTGGGTTGGGACAAGGTGTGTGCACCTTTGGAATATGGTGGGTTAGGGGTAAGGAAATTAACTACTTTTAACAAAGCCTTACTAGGAAAGTGGTTATGGCGGTTTGGGACCGAAGAGTCAAGGCTTTGGAGGAGGGTTGTAGCCCTAAAGTTTGGGGAAGAATGGGGGGGATGGACATCCAAGTTAGGTAGAGGGGTTCACGGGTGTGGCTTGTGGAGAAGCATCCGTATGGGTTGGGAGGATTTTAGCAAAAATACTCGGTTTGAGGTAGGGGTGGGTGATAGAGTTAAACTTTGGACAGATCATTGGTGTGGGGAGTCTTCACTTCACTTGACCTTTCCGAGTGTGTACGGGATGGCTTCCAATAAAGAGGCATCGGTGGCCTCTTCTCTTGAGCGGATGGGGTTAGAGGAGCGAAGAAGTTGGGATGTTCATTTCTTTCGGAGTCCTAATGATTGGAAAATGGGTGGTGTGGACGATTTTCTCCGCACCTTGGATTCAAATCTTCCTCCCACTGGGAATGGAGACCGTATGCGGTGGAAGTTGTCAAAGAATGGAGATTTTAATGTCCGATCGTTCTACAATAAGTTAAGAAGACCGTTGCCCATTATCTTTCCTTGGAAAGGTGTATGGAAGGTTAAGGCTCCTCGGCGTGTCTCTTTCTTTGTGTGGACTGTTGTCTGGAATAAGATCCTCACAGGTGATAATTTGAGGGGTAGAGGGATGGTTTTTGTAGACTGGTGCATTATGTGCCGTGGGGATGGGGAGACGGTGGATCATTTGCTACTTCAGTGTAGTAAGGCTCATAAGTTGTGGAGTTTGGTGTTTAGATCTTTTGGGATTTCTTGGGTTTTGCCAAGAACGGCTGCAGATACTCTCTTGGGTTGGTGGAATTGGCCTGGAAAACTTTCGTCTAGCATTTGGAATTTAGCTCCTTTGTGCTTAATGTGGTGTCTTTGGAGGGAGCGAAATGGGAGGACTTTTGAGGACATGGAAAGTTCGGATGACCAGCTTTTGGCCTCTTTCAGTGGCACTCTATTTGACTGGTCTAAGGCTTGGGGACTCACCTCTAGTGAATCTCTCCCTTTGTTTCTTAATTCTCTCCTTTTGTAATTAGTTTCTTTTTCCTTTCTTCTTTTCTTCTTTTCTTTCTTGTTTTTTTTCTCTTGTACTTTTATCTCTGCCTTATGTTTTCCCGCATAAGGTAGTGTTCTTTAATATATATCTTTATTACTTATCAAAAAAAAAATATTAGTCAAAACAAACACCCACACACATGCGTAAGCACAAATACAAATAAACCTTAATATTTTAATACTAGAGTATGTCATAATTTATAAATACATTGTATACAAACTTATCATCTTCTAAACTTTAATGAGTATACAAAAGTTGTTTAGTTTGATATTAGTCTGAAAAATACCAACAAAAAGAACTTAGTATCTCCAATAAAAATTATGCTCATTGTTGATCTTCCATGGAATAAAATTATTATACAATTTTTATAGTTAAATTTTTAAAATTTTCATTTTCAATAAAAATTACAAAATTGTCAAGCAAAGTTAATAAAAAAATTTAATGGCCCCCCAAAGGGTGGCTGTAGCTCTGCCCCTACTATAAATGGTGATGATATAGCTTTTGTTGTGAGTGTGGGAGTAAGAAGAAAATTTTTTTTGTCTACTGTATTTAATGTGAGGGTGTGGGAGTAGGAAGAAAAAGTTTTTGTCTACTGTATTTTTGTGAGAGTGCCTATGGGTGTATTAGGGATTTGGGTTGGTTTGCATTTGAGAGTTTGTGTGCAACTGTAATGCATATTGTTGATAGTGGACTTTGATCGGTTTTGTCCATAGATGTAAGTATAAAATTTTCCAAACTACATTAGATTATGTGCCTCATGGTGTTTACCTTTTATTGTTTTTGATATTTTTCTTTCACAACATATTGGTATTAGAACTATTGTTTAAGGATCCTAGATACCTGTGTGCAGCAAGGATTGATTAAGGAGTTATATGAAAAGTCAAAGAAGCTACTATACTATGTCAGATAATGAATGAGAAGAAACTAAATGAAAGCAGTGTGTAACATATTTTGAGTATCTTCCCAGAGGTGAAGTATGACTTCTTGATTGAGATTTCTCCCTAAGAATCATTGAAAAAGATAGAAAATGTAAATATGTCAAAGTCATACGAAATTGATTGTACTTGAATAAAGAGCTATATCACTTGTATATGGAAGAAAGTACAGATGTTAAGAATCATCTTAATGATCACTTCTTAGTTATCAAGCATGGAAGCCAAGATTGAGGAGAATCAACTCCTTTTTTTGTAACCTCACTTCCACCTTTGTATGATACCATGGTGATTACAGTGTTAGTTGGAAAGGAGACACTCAAGTTAGAAGAGGCACAACAATTATGTGGGAACCAGAGAAGTTCAAGAAGACAACGAAAATTCTAAAGTTGAGATATTTGTGGTGAAGTATGAATCAAGTCACGATAGGAATACGTCAAATCTATATATAATTGGAATTGAACCCTTGACTGTCCACTTTCATATACTTCCAAAAATAACCCTATAATCTAATTAAAAATGATTTCATAACAAGGCAAATTAAGGATAGAACGATAAATTGAGATATTTAAAATTCAAATTCCAAAAATCTAGGACACATTTCACTTAAAACTATAACTAAATAACTAATTGCCAACATAACTTAAAATTGTCCTCTCTCTCTCTCTCTCTATATATATATATATAAATAATAAACAAATAAGAGCCTATGAACAAGCACATAGCACGTGCAAAAGGCTAGTAGGAAGAATCTGAAAGGGAGAAGTCCATAACAAAGTCTAGACCAAGGAAAAATATTAATGACGTAGAGTATTATTAGTGCCATGAGATAGGATGTTATCTGTACTAATGCAAGAAGTTGAGACCTATGTTAAAAGAGTTTATGACATGACCTGATTGCCATAAATATGCAAATGCAATGATTGTTAATTTGTTACAACAAAAAGTGGAGCAAGATAGTGCTGATGTTTTTTAAGGTTAGAAAAGTCACATATTCAATTAAAAGTTCATGGATTTTAGGAATAAAGATTGGTTTGACACGTACTAAAAGTTTAGATGTTTGATGGGTATTAGAATTATGGTTAAATGATTAAATTTACCGTTTCCTAACTTACACTTTTGGGACAATTGGCAATATATCATGGTATCATAGTAGGTGGTTGAGTTCGAACCTTGTCTTCACTTTAATTCCCATTTAAAAGTTAAAATCCTATGTGTGGGGCCTCATTTATTAAAGGAGATTTTTGGCCCACAAGTGAAAGGGAGTGTTAGTGATGCGGGAGACGCAAGAAGATTATTTTTTAGTATTATTTATGTTTGCAAGTCAATTGTATTTTTATGTTTTAGATCTTATTAGTTTATTAGGCTATTAGTATTTTAATTTAGAAGTAAGGGTATTTTTGTAATAAGGCAATTAGGGTTTCCTAGCCAATTAGAATTAGGGTTTAGCAATCCTTTATAAGCAACCTATTGTACTCCATGAGAGACAGTTGATATTTTAATGAATGAAAACAATGGCCGTTTGGTCTTTCTTTGGTCTGGTGCTGACTCCAGGTCTACCCTAGGTGCTGACTCCTAGTGGTTTCTCCGCTTGGTGCTGACTCCAAGCAAGGCTTAGATGCTGACTCCTAAGTCATATCCTTTATTTTATTGTTGTTTTAATTTTGTTCTGGTTGTCCTGCATCAGTTAGAGTATAAATTATTAAATTCACACTTTCCAATCGGCTAAAGCATTTGGGACAGTCAGTAATTTATCAATGGGATAGTGAAGATTTTAGGTATTGTGAAACTCGTACCAAAGTGGGATAAAATTTCATATCTTTAGGTCGGTTGGATTCTCTGGACTTTTACAAGAGGCAGAGTTATGAAAGTTAGCAAAATTTCTTTGATGGTAAAGAAGGGAGAGAAAAACTCCAAGAATTTGTACAAGGTTATTGGTGACATGTTCAAAGATGGAGCACATGGTGAAAGCAAACAACAGAGGTGAAGCAAAAGACAGAGAGGAGTCTTTGGTCAAAACACCATAGAGAGAAAGGTAATCATGGATGGAAGAAATTGAAATTTATGGATAGTATAACAGATATATATATATATATATTGATTAGTAGATAGTATAACAGATATATTAATGAATCCAAGTTTGACCAAGAAGTTCACAAATTGCTTGAATTCAATTGATCGCATCACTCATTGACATGGTGAAGCACCCCTACCCATAAAAGGGCCTCCTGCAAAGGAAGTAGCCAAAAAGGTACTAGTGAAGACATCTCATGAGTTGGATGTGGAGATTTATGTTTGGAGCTTCCATGTTGGTTTTGGAATCCCACATTAACTAGAAAGGACAATGAGTTACGAGAATTCCTACTAGCTTCCTTAGAGAGGCTTTCCTTTTCATTTTTTAAGAGAGACATTGTTTTCCTCTTGAAAAATGAAAAAGAATGATTAAAAAAAAAAATTTAAAAAGCAATTCTTGAAACCACTGGTAATCACAAGTAGTTATGTAGTCGTGTGTGGCATTGTTAGTTGGAGTAGAATTTGATGGGTACATTTAAATTTCTTAATTTACCTTTATACCCTTAATTAGCTTATTCTTAAATCATTTTCAATTAGGTAATAAGGTTATTTCTAGAAGTACAAAAAGCGGACACTAAAGAGAGATGAAGGTATGCTAGTATATAGAATGTTGTTGCAAATTTTGTTGTCAATGTAAGAGTTAGAAGACAGTTTTGTTTAGTATGTTAATGTGATAGCACCTTAGATGTAGTGAGGATTTGAGTTAATTCTTGTTTATGAGAGTTTGTAAGCATAATTGTAATCTCTATCATTAATAGTAGAATTTGGTTGGCATTGTATGTGGATTTAGACATAAATTTTGCCAAACTACATTAAATTTAATATCTTGCGATGTTTACATTTTATTGTTTTGCGTATTTTCACAACATGAATGAACAGAAAATAACAGTTCTAGCATGCTTGGAGAAAAGAAAATGTTTCATTAGAAAGAACTAACATATACATTTATATGCATGCACCTAAGTGATACCACTATCACTTCAATCAGGGAAAATTTATATACAAATTTGGATCTGGCAAAGGATGTATGAGTATGTCAAGAGTATCAACACATGAATGCATGTGCATACCTATCTTGCATCTAATAAGATATTATAGTTTTGCAGTACCTTATTAAGAGTAAAAAAAAAATGTGAATACCTGAAGAAACCTATTCAAAGCAATCAATATGCATTGCATTGAAAGTTCATCGGGGTTAATGAAGTTTAGCGCCTTTGACATGGCTACAAACACCTCATCAGTTACACGATCAGGTACTCCCTAAATTAGGAAAAAACCATTACATATTGCAAAATATATACCAACATCATAGGCTTCTTTTTTAAGAAGTTCTTGCCCCATGGAGAGAAAAGAAAGATTCAAAACAATGATTCTAATTTTTCTTATTCTCCATATATGATTTTCTTTGGGTTTGAAATTTCTAGAAGCTTAGGGCACTCCCATTATTTTGTCCATTACAGTGACACAACATTACCCACACATGCCTCTTCTGACACCAACCTATCCTAAGATTTCATTTCAGTATAAACAAATGGAACATCAAGCTAAAATTTGCAGACAGACGTATAACATGCATGTGAATGCAGATATGGGGTATTGAACACAGCAGCTCCAAAAATGTCTAGCATAACATTTACTGGCATCAAAATGGTTCATATACATGTTACTTTACAAAGTAATGGAAGTTTTAACTTTTAAACCTATATACATACGTGTGTGTGTGTGTGTGTGTGTGTGTGTGTGTGTGTGTTAAAAATAATAAATAAATAAAAGACAACAGGTAGTAAAAGTCCCGCCTATAATAGCCTCAGCATTGATTTGCAGACCCAAAAACAACACTGCCTACAATTATTCTTCTCAGTAGCATATATTAAATTGTCCATTTCGGAACAGTTTATTTATCTTTTTGCTGAAATTTTTTTGCTTTAAGGGTTCCAAAGTGTACTTGAAATTTAAAAAAGTGAGATTTTAAAAAGCTGTATATAAAAGCTAAAAAGCAAAAAGCTAGCGTATAAGCTAGTCCCAAACACATATTCATAATAGCATTGAGATTAATCCACTTGTCTCAGTTCAAACCTTTGCAATTAAAGGACCAAAGACTAGGGTTGGTCTAAGGAAGCTGATAAGAGATGAACGAAACAACATCAGCATTGACACGTGAAATTATGTTGAGGAATGAGGAGATGAAAGGAAGTCCAGCATAGTTACGGGAGAGAGTCCAGAAAAATGTGGACTACAGTTATTAACCCCAAAACAGTGTAAGATTTGTATACCTGCTTTCTCATCCACTCTTTAACAGTTAAACCATCTTGAGCTTCAACATAAGCCTGTCCACCAAGCATTGCCGGCAAGAGTCCAATTGCAAACTTGACTTTATCTGGCCAAGTCAGCATCTCATTGTTCTTCAAGATAGCCCAAATTCCTGACCATTACGTTCAGAATAAATATTCAACAAACTTATAGTTGATATGATTATTACAGAAAATACTTTTAGCAACTAATTAAGAGAATAAATACTTTCTTAATATTTGGGGTCGTCTCACAACAATGTGGTCCCTTGCAACAAAATCAAGAAATTATTCACCATCCAATGAGCAACCATTATTGCATATATTCGCCACCAAAATATGTAATAATTATTGCACAATATTTTAAGTCCTCTTATGTGAAAAATGCGTGGAGTCCCAACGTTTGCATCGTTTTAATTTATAAACTCCAAACATTAATTAGACTTCATAATTTTTTTATCCTCATATACAAAGTATAATGCATTGCATGAATATCCTTTATAGTTGTTCATCAGTTCTGAACTTCATTACACTCAAGTTGTAAGTTAACGATATATCAGGGATTAATATAATAACAGCTGAAAGATCATCATCACAAGAAAAGGTTGGAAAAGCAGGTTCTCAATTGGGTCATATTTTTGGCACAGAAATTCTAACTACCCAGTTTATGCATCAGGTAAGGCGCCTCAATGCAAGCAATATGTGCTATGTTTCCAATTATGAGTTTACCAAACTAATTGACATTTGCATAAAAAGTGCAGCGAGAGTGAGGGCAGATTTGTTACATAAATGGGATTACAGGCTTTTTGATTAATTCAAAAGCACAGGGTAATCATCATATAATGAAAACAACAATTTTTTCATGGGGACAAATTTTGATAGTTGTTTTAACAAATATATGAACCTTAACCCTTATAAGTGGAAATAAAATGCTTACCATTTAATGGTGCAGGAAGAACTTCAGGAAAATCAAATCGGCTGAACTCTCCCGGCTTCTTTGGCGTTGCAAAAATCATAGAATGTTCCTTCCATTGCAACCGATCATCAATACCAAGTTCTCCGAACAGATTCTGCACATTTGGGTAAGCCCCAACTAGCCCGCAAGGAAAAATAAAAATAAAAAAACCTAATTTTGTAATGATATATAAGGTTAATTTTAGAACATCTAAGTGGAAGATGGACAAAATGAGTTAAATAATTGAAAAATTATCATAAAGGAAAACATCTAAAAAAATCATAATGATGATACTGAAGTAATAACTTGTTACTACTTCACATCATTAATTATGATTTTTGTTGTTATAAATGATATTTTTACTACCTATAAAAAAATTGATAGTGAAGTAAGAACCAACAACAACAACAAGCCTTAATCCCAAACTTTTGGGGTTAGCTATGGATCCTCAACAAAGTAGTTAGGGTTGGCCCCATGTATTCTTTTCCTCCATTTTATTTTATCCAAAGTAAGAACCATAAAGTAAAAATGCAGAAACACTCATGAAAGCACTCAAACTTGGTGGTTTCCTCCTAGTTAAAAAGTATTGAATCAAAAATAGATTTAGAGTCACAAATTGCAAACTAAAAAGTATTAGAACTTACAGAATATATGTAATCCAGTCTCATACCAGTCTCCATCGCCATCTTTCCATGCAGCCACCTATAGGAAAAAGGTCAAACTTTAATACGCTAAAGCATATCCCTAAACTAGAGATGGAACAGTCAAGTTGGAAGCTGTAAATTATTTTATAGTAACCCTGCAAATTAGTTCTGATTGCTTATACCTATAAGAATTAATAACAACAATCTAATTCGGTAAGAGTTTTATTACTAAATTTAGACATAAAAAATAACTTGTTAAAGCCCAATAACATTCTAAACTTAAGAGAGAGAGAGAGAGAGAGAGAGGAGTAGGGAGAGAACGAAGAGGAGAGAAGAGGTTAAAATAATTGGTTAATATCATTATATAACCTTTACTTAATTGATAGTCTATGTTACATGCCAACCAAAGATAATGAAGCCAAGATTTGATGTAAGCCTTTATACAGAATATATGGCAAGCAATGCATAATTTTTCAGATTTCATAAATGAGACACAATTGCCAGATGTCAAAAGCAATGCTAATTTTTTCATATTTCATAAATGAACTTGAGTGTTAGATTTTCCATTGCAAAGATGCTCTTATACATGGGCAATAGTCAGGATCAGCCGGCTCTCTTGCATGTTGATCACTTTTTGGCCTCAACGCAGTGGGAAGTGCATTAACCTCACGTAATCCAAAGGGTACTACCACAAAGTGGTTTCAGACCACCATCATATTTTTCTGGACTATGGGAGATTACAAAAGGAAAAGCCCCATTCCAATTTGAAAATATTTGGCAACAGGGTCCAGCCTTCATTGATAGGGTGAGGGATTGGTGAAGCAATTATAGGATGATGGGGCCAACCAGCTTTATAATGGCCAAGGATCACATCAGTTGAAGGAAGAATAGAAGAAATGGATCGAGGAGAGTTCTGGTGACATAAGGATACAAAAAAGTAGAGCCTCAACTGACTTATTGAAACTAGATATGAAGGAGGAGGAAAGTAGCTTAAGTATGAAGGATAGAAGGAGAGACAAGTTAGAGAGCCAGATAGAGAAAAATAAATAAATAATAAAAACTGCACTTTTGGAGAAACTAGCTAGAGACAGAAATCTAGGGCAATATGGCTTAAAAGAGGGGGGCAAGAATACAAAGTTTTCACAGGGCACTAGGCATTCAAACTTTAATGGGGATGTTAAACTGGATGGAAGATCCTAAGGGAGGATAATGCGATTAAAGATGGCATCATCATAGTCTACCATTTTAGTACGAGAAATCTGCTGATTGGAGATTGTGTGGATGGTGTTGAGTTAGCTACATTTGAGGGGAAGATAGAGAGTGGCACAAGACTCAAGTCGTAGTTTGACTAAGCAGAAGTTCTTTTTGCTATAAAGAATACGAACAAGGCTAAGGCGCGGGTACCAGATGGCATCACCATAGCTTTCTATCAAAGATGTTGGAACATGGTTAAAGAGGATGTGCTCAAATATGCTCAATTGAGTTAGCAATCTTCATTTGTTAGAAAGATGATGGACATGGATAGAATCATGCATTTCTTCAGTCAAACTCTTCATTCTCATAAATGGGAGCCTCGGAATTCTTTAGCAGGGGCAGTTTAAGGCAAGGAGATTCATGATGACCACGTCTGTTCAATTTTGTTGTGGAGGTGCTTAACAGAATGATAAAAAGAATAGTTACGAGAGGGCATTTGTTGGGGTTTACCAAAGATAGGAGCATTGGAGATAATTTAACGATATATTATTTATTATTTATAAATGATAGGATTATTTTTTGTAGTGAAGATATGGAGAAATTAGAATGTGAGGGCATCCTGTTACTTTTTTTAAGCAATGACAGGGTTAAGGATGAATTTGACTAAGAGTGAGTTAGTATTGACAGAGATGATATCTACAATGGAAGGTTAACATTGGCTATGGGATTCAAACTCATTACCTAAGACTTATTTGGGCTTTTAGGATCTCACATTAAGGCCACAGTTTGTGTGGAATGGCATTAGTGAGAAAATGGAGAGGTGTTTAGCAGGGTGGAAAAGATTATACCTCTCAAAAGGGGGCAAATTACTCTAGCAAAAAGTGCTTCGTCCAAGTTGCCTATTTATTTTTATTTATCTTTTCACTATGCCAATAAATGTTGCTAGTAGACCGGTTGAAATTACTGTGGAATTTCTCTAGAGGGGGAAGGGGGAGGAGGAAAAAAAAAAACATCCTGTAGAATTGGAAAATTTCTACTGCCCCATTATGTGCAGGGGGGTTTGGTATCAAGTTGTCTACTTTCAATCAAGCATCATTAGGAAAGTGGTTATAGAGATTCACTCAAGAGAAGAAGCATTTTTGGAGGAAATTGATGGGAGAGAAATATGGGAAATGTGTAAAGAGATGTTCGTCATAGCCTATTCAGCACTCATACGGGTTTGAATTTTTGGAAGGAAATATGGAAAATTTCTCTAGAGGGGGAAGGAAATTAAATTAGTTGGATATGTTGTTGGCAATAGTAAAAGGATAAGGTTCTGGTGTGATTCTTGGTGTGCAGATAGGGACCTAGCAACTTTATTTCTATAGCTATTTCAGTTAGCTATTAATAAAAGATGATATGGTCTCGGATTACATGGAGACACGTGATGGGGAAGTCGCTGAATCCTCCTCTTTTGAGGTTAGCCCAAGATTGGGAGCTGGAAGCATTTGCAATTTTTTTTAATTGCTTTATACAACCCGGATCCAAGAGGCCACAGGTGTTAAGAGGTGCTGCCTGTACAAATATTCCTTAAAAGGCTTTTTGGAGGGTAAAGAGAAGGTAGCTTCTTTTGAGTGGAGTGCAACACGCGGGAAGTTTTTTACAATGGATAATCTTATTAGAAGAGGTATGGTGTTGGAAAACATGTGTATTATGTGTAACACTAGTAAAAAACATGGATCATTTGCTATCACATTGTCCAGTAGCATTGGAGTTATGGAATTTTATATTTGTAGCTTTGGGTGATACCAACAATGGCAGAAATATTGCTTCAGCATCGGCGTTGAAATTCCAAGACTTTCAAGAAAAGAGTTTGGAACATTACACCTGGTGCTTAACATGGAATGCATGGAGGGACAGGAATGGGAGTACATTTGAAGAGTAAGAACCATATAAAGAGATTTCAATCTCAGTTTATAGGATCTTTATTGTATTGGCTATACTTGGATGCAAGTAGACCAACTGTTTATGATTTTTTTGATACATTGCATTTGTAATTTTAGTATGGAAACTTTGGGTATGCATCCTTTACCAATGGTTTCCATCAATATTTCTCTCATAATTTAATGAAATTTTTATTACCTATCAAAAATATTCTAGTTTTTGAAAGTGACAATCAAGGCAAAAATGAAGAACAAGCACCAGTTTGGTGTCAGCTGGTTGAAAAAGATGGACAAAAAGAGAGCAGCATAAAAACCTTTCCTCCTAGTACATCTCTTGACTCCAATAGTATAGGTTTGTGACCAGCATCTGCCAAATACTTTGCAGTAGACAAACCAGCCAAACCTGCAATAATTTGTAAAATTATAGTCTACAGTGCACCAATTAAGGGAAATTAAAAAAAGAATTCTAATCATCCATTAAGCTAGCATTATTTGATCTCCCAAGAGTAATGTAATTATATTTATGAAAGCTTACCAATCACAGAAAAATGTCAAAAAGGAGGAAAACATTCAGAAAAAGAGGAAAACTTTTATAACTTTAGACAAAACTCAACCCTAATCAAATAAGGTTGAAATAATAGATCCCAACCAACCAGAAATTAAGCATGCAAAGACTCGCACTTATGTCAACCCAAAAGGTATTTCCACACCTGACAGCTTTTACTACAAAATATTTCAGATATCAAGCTTGAAACAATCAGAATCCATTTCTACAAATATTTTGTGAGGTGTTCTAGAGGCTACTCTTAAAAAAAATAATAAATAAAAAACACAAATGACATCACAGGCATAAAATTAATCACTTGATAACACGAAAATTTTTATATCCATGTACTTTGGATTTACATCAAGATAGCAAGTAACAACATAAGCCCAACAACCCCCTTTAGCACATACATGTTCATGTGCCTGAGTAAGAGAAGGAGAGAGCATCAATTCAGGATGACAACAAACAACCAAAATCTGAAAGATGAAAATAAAAACAAAATCCATTCACTACCAAAAAGACAAGAACGTGTGATGATGATTGAACACCAATAATATAAGATATTGGAAAACCTAGATCAACAAAAGAAAAAAATTAGGTAAATTCAACTAGAATAAGCACAAAGATTCAAAGAGTTATTCCAATTTAACAGATACAAGTTTGATATTCTAAACCAAAGAGTCAAAAAGAATATATCCAGATATATATATATATATATATATATATATATATATTCCTCACCTGCACCAGCAATTACAACTGTTAGGGGTTTAGATGGACGAGCAGATGCACGAAAGGAAGAAGACAAATAAGCAGCCTCTAAGAAATTAACGGTATTCTCAAGCTCTGGTCTTGGAAAGTCCATACATACTACCTGCGTCATTAACAAATAACTAATTTTCTCTGGCAACTTAGTGAGAAGTATTTTGAAACCAAACCTCCGAATCACAAAACGAACCTGCAAAGGAGAGACACCCTTCCTCGGCCTCAATCTAATAGCCTTTGTATGTGGAATTCTCAAACTATGACCCATGGATTCACAACCTCCAAATGCTAATGCATTGGTTTTTACTGAATTATTAAGAAACCCACATCTCAGAGTTTGATTTCCTGTCAAAGTACTTTGGCAGCTCAAGTTTGCAGCCGAAACAAACCCACCAATGGTCATTTCACCAAACCCAATTTCCAAATTAGTTTTTTTTTTTTTATAATAATGTATTTAACACAAAATTCAACAAACAATTTGTTTCCAACTTCAACTGTGAAGACCCTGCAAAATAACCATACCAAGGAATTGAATTTCACGCAAATAAAATATTCAAATAATCTAGTAAAAGCGATGAAGGCAACCCATAATCATTTTCAATGTTTAGTATATATCAAGTACTGTTTGGATAGAATTTTCAAAGACGCTTAAAGCTAATTAAGCATCATTTCTCGGCAAACCAAATACCCAAAAAGAGAAAACAAACAAACAAGTATTGCATACGAAGAAAACCAAAAAAAAAAAAAAAAAAAAATTCAAGTACTAAATAAATAAAAAACCACAATCAATATTCCAGAAGTTATGCTCAGGCTCTTTCTGATTGGCTAGAGTTTTGGAAAAAGTACTTTACTTATTTTTTCTTGATTTGACAAGTTCAAACAATTAAAGATAATGAAAGAAATTTCAAGTATTGAAAGAAGAATGGATATGAAGATTAAATAAAGTGAGCTTCAGTTACCTTGAACAAAAGGGATAGTACTAGTGTCTAGTAGTCCAATTCAATTCCAGAGGAGAGAGAGAGAGAGAGAGAGGGTAGTTAGCTTAGTTTGTGGTGATATATAGTGATAACTGATGAATGAGAGTGCGTAATAGGACATAACATAACTTGAGTTAAGTTAACACATGGTCCACTAGGTAAGTGGAATTTGCACTTCTTTGGTATCGGTTTGGCTGTTTTCATTTTGAGTGATTTTTACAATAAATCATAGGAAGTTAGGAAGTTAGTTGTTAGTGGTTCAAATTTGAATCTGACACTAACATTATTTTTTTGCGCCGACAATAACAATTAATAACAACCTGCCACTTAAAATTTGTTGTAAAAATGTTATGGATATATCATTTCTCTCTCATTTCTATTTGGGTTTGATCACCGTTAACAATATTCTTCAATGGACAAGTTATAGATGCATTAGTCCATGTGTCAAACACTAAGCGCTCTTGCTACTTGTCCGACTGTAATAATCTTTCTAACTTTTTATTATAAAAATTAGTAAGCACATCTATTTTGAAAATCTAACTGTTGTGGGTTCCAGTTAGCTCAACTGGTAAAATCTCTAATGGTTGTATAAGAAATCTGGGGTTCAATCTCTGCCTACACCAAAAACTGATTGATGTCTTGGTCTGATGATAAGATAAAGAGTTATCATCAGAAGCGAACACCATAGGTTGAAACTCTCTAAAAAAAAATCTAATTGTTATATTTTATGCTCTTTATATTCTTAACATGCATGTTAAATTTTGTATCAATCAAATGTTATTTACTATTCAATTCATAAACTTATTTTTTATGCATAATTTAAGATTACAAAAACTTGAAATTTAAACATTTGACTGATAACATAATTATTTATTATTGATTTTCTGAAAATTTTACAAGGATAAAAGATATAAAAAGAAAATGAAATTCAATGGTAAATTTTTCAAAATTCATATCCAATAAAAAGATAAGTGAAATTATAGCCAAACCTTGTCCAAAGAAAATTATGTCTTAAAATTTTAATTTTAATTTTTGCCAATTAAAGACATTGTTTTCATTTACAGCCTCTACCCAGTTGGTATTCCTTTTATATAAATATATATATATATATATATATATATATATATATATATATATATATTTATATATATATATATATAGATAGATAGATACATTAAAATTTAAACTTAAGATAGGTTTGGTAAATTATTATAGGTGCACTGTAATGTAATAATTATTCTAATGGTTTAGCTATTTAGTAGTTTAATTATATTTTTATTACATAAAATAGCCATTCCTTATGAATAGCTATTCCTTAAAATGATGAATAAATATTCATCTCTAGTCTCTACAAGTGTTGTAATAGATATTCTTAGTAGGTGTATTAATTTCTAAAGTTCTTTGCATATGCACATAACAGTTATGAAAATAAAAAAATCATAAAAAAATAACTAATCTCTCTTTCAAATTTAAAAATATATCTATATATATTATTTTTTAGGAAATATAATTATATGAATAAAATATTTCCTAAAATATATCTTATGTTTGATTTAAAATACTTTCATTCTATTATCTTCAAGGCTCTATTATTATGTTGTCACCAAACAAATTATAGTAATAAGTATTACATTATAACATCCTTTATTCCTTATAATACCTATTTCTATTCGTATGTAATTACCGTTATAGTCTACCAAACGTGCTCTTGTTATGTCCACTCCATGATGCAATATCATTATTCTAAGACGCCAATTGTTTTTTTTTTTTTTTCCCAAACCATTTAGTGTTCAATTTCACTATTTAGAGCAATAACGAAGTAGAAAAATAGAGAACCATTAATGAAACTTTGGGTCTCAAGTATGACTGATTTACAATTTTATAAACCAATATAGTAGTCATTGAAGAAATTGGGGAGAGAAAAAAAACTTTGTTTAGAAGAGAAAACTTTGGTTAGAGTGAAAAAATATAAATGAATCTTCTATCCAAAAATTAGAAGTTAGTACTCTAAGTAAAACACAGAGTTTTGTTAATAGTTGCGTAATTTTCTCTTCTTCGTTACTCTCCAAAATAACGAAAAAATAAAACTAAGATAGACTAAGGTTTCAAATTGAAACAATTTGAGACTTTTATTTCTATTTCAACTGGTAAAGTGATTGATGGTTGAATAAGAGATCTGGGATTCAATCTCCATCTACATCAAAAACTGATTAGTGTTTTGATTTGATAATAAAAAACTATCATCAAAACGTCATAGGTTAAAACTTTCTTAAAAAAAAAAGTTTGAGACTTTAATGGATAATATTTAAATTTAGGCAAAAATTTAAAATTCACCCTCTAACTTTCAACCTTTGTCATTTCAATCTTTTAAATTTCAATTGTTGTCAATCTAGTATTTCATTAGACATCAGTTAGTAGTCTCTGTTAAGTGAGCCAAAACGACGCCGTTTTGGCGTGTCGTTTTGGCTCTTTTTAAAAAAAATAAATAAATTTTGTAATTAAAAAAATAAAAAAATTTATTAAAAAAAAAAAACAATTAAGGGAACAACGTTGTAAAGTCTTTGATGGTTGAATAAGAGATCTGGGGTTCAATCTCCATCTACATCAAAAACTGATTAGTGTTTTGATTTGATAATAAAAAACTATCATCAAAACGTCATAGGTTAAAACCAATGTTATGAATACCGTTTCGGAACCCGTTTCGGTTTGTCCATTGAAATGGAATATTTCGGTACCGGTCTATTTCGGCGTACCATTTCAGGTTGTTTCAGATTTTCATATATATATATATATATTTCAATAAATTTTTCAAAAGATAATAATAAGTAATTAATTAATTACCAAAGTAACCACAAATAAGCAAATAATAAGGTGATTTTTCATTTTTTAAATATTATTTGTATACTATATATATTTTTCAAAAGATAATAATAAGTAATTAATTAATTACCAAAGTAACCACAAATAAGCAAATAATGAGTTGATTATTTATTTTTTAAATATTATTTTTATACTATTAATTGGGTGCCTTTTTTAGAATAATGTGTATTTTTTTTATATTCTTAACAAGTAGTAGTATAGCACTATTTTTAATTGTCAACACATGTTACACTTTTAGCCTTAGGTTTTGTGGCACTATAAGCTAGAAAAGAAAAAAACGTGGCATCATTTGCTTGCTTACCCATTTAAGAGATTCTACCTACCCCACCAAACCCCAACTCCTTTACCCAAGTCCTAGTGTTCAAACTTCAAACTCTTTACTTTGAGACTGAGTTTTTAACTTTTAACTCACAACACCCTCTTCGTTGCAAGACTTTTTCTGCCGCTTTGTTTGTGCTGCAAAATTGCAAATATGTGAAGGTTGAAGTTTCATGAGTAATCTACCTCAGGCTCAAAGAATGATCCAAGTTCACATTCGGGCTCTCTCTCTCTCTCTCTCTCTCTCTCTCTCTCTCTCTCTCTCTCTCTCTCTCTCTCTCTCTCTCTGTTTGTGTGTTCATCACTTCATTGATGTGGATTTTTGGGTTGTATTGGATGCTATAAGGTAGAATAGAATCTATGGAACTCAAAACGTTTTTGCATGTGATGGCGAAAAATATCCTTAGGTTGAAGAAGGAAAAAAAAAAAAAAAAAAAAGAAAGGCAAAACTCATTCCGGACGAAAATTACATTTCGTCGAAATTGCCCGGAATTGACCGGAATGCCCGAAACTAGCCGAAATTTGATCTGAGGTGGAACAGAGGCTATTCCTATTCCAGTTTGCATATCGGTATGAAAAATTTTGTCCGTTCCGGCCGAAACGGAATGGAATTCATAACACTGGTTAAAACTCTCTTAAAAAAAAAAGTTTGAGATTTTAATGGATAATATTTAAATTTAGGCAAAAATTTAAAATTGACTCTAACTTTCAACTTTTGTAATTTCAATCTTTTAAATTTCAATTGTTGTCAATCCAGTATTTCATTAGACATCAATTAGTAGTCTCCGTTAAGTGAGCCAAAACGACGCCGTTTTGGAGTGTCATTTTGGCTCTCTTTTAAAAAAATAAATAAATGTTGTAATTAAAAAAATAAAAAATTTTATTAAAAAAAAAAGAAAACAATTAAGGGAACAACGTTGTTCACCTTAGCTAAAATAAAAAAGATGTGCTATGTCCATAATATTTTCACAACAAATCATAGGTGATTAGTTGTTATTGGTTCAAATTTGAACTTAACACTAAGATTACTTTTTTACTTCAATAATAACAGCCAATAACAACCTGCTAATTAAGATTTACTGTAAAAATATTGTGAAAATATGCAGACGGATCATTTCTCAAAATCAAAACAGAAATTTCTCAAAATCAAAACAGAAAATAGAATATTTCTCAGTAGCCCTAGACTGAGAAATTTGGCGGAAGAAGGGAGAGGAGAAGTCCGAGTCGGTAGCAGTGATGAAGTGAGACCAAGAGAGAGAGAGAGAGAGAGAGAGAGAGAGAGAGACCAAGGTTGCAAGCACATGAACGGGTTTGGGTCTGGGTCTAGGTCCGTGAACCGAGATTGCAAGCAATGAGTCCGTGTTTGAGAGGCCGAGTTTGAGAAAAGTGAGACCAAGATTGAGTGAGAGAAAGCGAGATTGAGAGAGAGACCGAGACTAAGAGAGGGAGAAATCGAGATTGAGATATTTCGCGGTGGGCTAGGGTCCACTCTGTCAGCTCCAGCTCCAGCCTAGTATAGTTTTGGGTAAGTGATGTTATAACTTTTGAACTTTAGTGTTTTGTGAATGTAACCTAGAATTTTGATGATATAACTTTTGATTTATGTAACCTAGAATTTTTATTTGTGTTTTTTTAGGTATATAACTTTTGATATAAATTTGTGTCAATGCTTGCTTCTAGTTTATGAATACATATGTTTTTGATATAATTCTGTATTTGTTATAAATCTATGTCAATGCTTGCTTCTAGTTTATGAATACATCTGTTTTTGATATAATTCTGTATTTGATACAAATCTGTGTCAATGCTTGCATCAAGTTTATGAATACATCTGTTTTTGATATAATTTTGTTTTTGATATAAATCTGTGTCAATGCTTGCTTCTAGTTTATGAATACATCTATGTATGAATAAACTATTTCAGAAAAGTACCTTGACTTCTTCATAACTTTTCTTTTCCCATGCTAACAACTTATCCAAAACAGTGGCATGAATATAGTTCTCTATTCATATTGGCACTTCTCTTAAATTTCCAATACGTCTCCTTAAACCCTTTTGAAGAATGAAAGAATGTTTCCTTGCTTAGGATATTTCAAGCTCCCTGCTTTCTTATTTCCTGCTTTACCTATTGGATTGTTGGAGCCGTGTTTCCTGTTGCTGGTGACTTCTTGGCTGCAGGAGGCCTGAATTTATAAACCCAAAATTTAGAGTTATATTTTAGCTAAAAATTTAGTATCTACAGGGAGAATGTAGCATACACAGAAGGAAAAAAAAAAAAAAAAAATCAATCATAGACAATCAACATAAAGCATTACACGCTAAGCACACTAATGCCTCAACTAGTTCTTACAAATCGACCATAGGTTTGGAAGAAATAGCTACATATACTCACAAGCATCTCACTTATACTCCTTGCACCTCTCCCACAATTTTTATGCAACAGCAACAAGTTTGATTTTCCTATATTATTTGTAAGACCCATACTACCTAAATTGCAATAATGACTACATCTAATAAACAATGTGACAGACAACATCTTGGTACAATGTCTAGCAGTCAATCATACATTGGCTATTGTAGTGACGTACGAAAGTGTAGATGCAAACTTCCAACAGTTGTGATCACATCAAAGACTACTAAGAATCCAAGAAGAAAATTTTGGAGATATCCTAATTATAAGGCAAGTAGTTTGTATCCAACTTGTAATGGTTTTTCTATGTGTTTTGAGTAATATGTTAACCATAACTGTAATTTGCAAAGGGAGCACAAATGTGATTACTTTGAATGGCTTGAGATGAATTATGTGACAAAGGGTTGGATATTATGAATGGATTAGTGAGAAAGATTCTGAATGTGAAACTGGAAAATCAACATTTGGAAGAAATGATATTCCATTATTGCAAACATGGAGAAGACAATCAAAAGACTGGGAGAAGAAAACAATGTAGGAAAAAGATATATGTCAAAGATGCAACAACGAAAGAAAACTACCATATGGTGCTATATATGCGCTGTGTGCATATTTTTTATTTCAATCTTTATACTTAGTGCAGACATACAAATTAGGTCTGACAAAAGAATGTAATTGCCATAACAAGATTAAATGTGCATGGACATGTGATGGTGTAATGTGAGTTTTTCCTATGTAATGCAATGTTAGTTTTTTTTTTTTTTTTTTTGATACAAATAGAATTCTACTTTAGCCTAATCCAAGTGTAGATGTGTGTAAAACTCTCTTCTGGAGACTTGAACTCCAGCCCTTACCCTTCTACACTCTACAAACACTTATACTTGTGAAATGACCATTGCACCAAGGGTGTGCAGTGGTAATGTAATGTTTTTTTTTTTTTTTTTTTTTTTTTGAGAAACAAACACACACAAGGGAGGGGGAATGGGGTTCTAACATAAAGGCACACCATAACTCTACTCAAAAGTCATGGTAATTTTTAAGGAAGGGTGAGGCAAGTTATACTACACACAACACACTCTCTTAAGTAATGTGAGACAATTACTCATTCTTTTTTTTTTTTTTTTTTTTTCAGAAATAAACACATACACACACACAAGGAAGAGGGAAGGAGGTTCTAACACAAAGGCACACCACACAACACACTCTCTTAAGCAATGTGAGACAATTACTCATTCTTTTTTCTTTTCTCTTTTTTTTTAGAAATAAACACATACACACACACAAGGAAGAGGGAAGGAGGTTCTAACACAAAGGCACACCACAACTTCACACAAAGCCATGATAACTTTTGAAAGATTTTGTATAGCAAGGACTACATTTTTTGTACAATTATTGCTTTGTTCAATTAATAAAAATGTTATATATTGCTAGTCCATTCCAATGTGTACAATTATTGCAGTGATGACTTAAATTTCTTTTTTTCTTTTTCTTTTTTGATAGGAGTGATGACTTAATTGAGGGTCTTATTGACTGATGGGATTTTAGAGTGGTTGATATTTAAAGATTATATATATATATATATATATATATATATATATATATATAGCTAGTCCATTCCATCTGTTTCTAAGAAATAGAGACTTTGCAGCGGAATATAAACAATTGGTTTTTCAGCATACCTCTCTTGGCCTAAATTGACGATTACACAGGAGTTTTGAGATTGTTCTACGCTGTCTAGAGCCAGCCTTCACATAGACCAGCTATTCAAACACGTTCTAAATTCTAGTTTGTATAACCCACGGACCAAAAATGTTTCTCGACGATGTTGCACACTTCTAGAGTGATGCAAAATAACCCACAACTTAAGAGCCTCACAACACTCTGTAAACACTATGAGAAATGCAGAATTGTACTATGGGTACCACTCTTGGTGTTTATTTACACACGGCTCTATTAATATTGAGTTGGATTGTAGGCTTAGTGAGGTAGAGTAACAGTTCAAACCATTATTCCATAACTCCTAGATGTTATAATTATCCTGAGGTATACAGAGGGACATGGCCACTTTAGGTACCCTTCCATATTCTTTTCAGTTTCTAACATCTCCCACTCATCCATTGTGGATATGACCCTATTATCCATCTCTCAATGTGTTTCTCAGTGCATTCATACTAGCAAATAGATTATGCGACCGCCGAACACACCTAAAAAACATATTTGGGAGCACTATACTAAATCTTATACCAAGACTAGCATAGCAACATCCCTAAAGTGTCTCGTTATGCGCTAGACATATATTAACACATCAAATCAAGCATTTCTAACCCCTCTTGAGTTTAATACTCAGACTTATGCTTGATCCATCATAACTATCTAAATGTACTAACGAATATTTCACTACCATAAGCGCTATGACCTGTCGACAATGAATACAAAAATAAGGATGTGCTACAAAAAAAATCTTCCCTTTGCACTCATGTCCTTTAACTTTGGTCCAATCGCTTTCTTAGCAATGTCCCTTTAGACCGAATCTAACATGGTCATAGGTAACATGCCAAAGTAGCAAACATCAAAACCTCAGCTTTATGACATAGTCAAAAGTAACAAGGGCATAAGTAAGATCTTAATGAAAGATCCATAGGACTCACACAGTGAAGAAGCAGGGATTTATTCTCTCACCTCCACTTTTGGTCAAGAAAGCACATGTAGTATGAAATACATGCTACGGTGGAGTTCTCTTAAGTAAGAGCGTATGTCTTAACTCAAAACACCGTACAAATCTTAGTCTAGTTACAACTCAAGCGCCTAACTCGAGTCCTTTATTCGCTTGCCACCTCAGGCATCAAATTACATATGGCTAACCACAGGCTATATGGATCGTGGGCTATCCATGTACGGTCTAATTAAGATAAATATATCATAAACCTCATCTTAGTTCCAACTAAGGCGACATCTATTTGTTTCAACCATATATATATGCTATATAAGCATTAAATGACACAATGTCTCATCTCGGCTCACTACTCAAGTGCCAGAGGCGATCGCTCGTGTGAGTGAGCCGACCCTGCCGACATACCTTTCATATATGTGTGTGTAAACATACATATTATTAACTAAATAACATCATATGCATTTAGAACAAACTATCCCAAAAGAGTAAAATAAATGGTAACTAAAAACAACATATCATCATATTCTACGTAGCCCTAAACTCCTAATATGAGCCTGAAAGGCATCCCTTCCTATAGGCTTTGTTAGAGGATCAGCAATCATGACGCTTGTAGAAATGTGTTTAGAACCACTTCATTGTGAGCAACCATGTCTCGAATCTAGTGATATTGTATATCAATGTGTTTGGTTTTACCATGATACTTAGAGCTTTTAGCATAAGCAAGTGTTGTCATGTTATTACAATGTATCGTAACGGAATTTGAGGCATCCTTGACAATCTCAAGATTCTGAAAGAATCGCCTCAACCAAACTGCTTCCTGAACAACTATTAAACATACTACATACTCAGCTTCCATAGTTGATAATGCTATATATAGGGTTGTTTCTTGCTACTCCAAGTGATGGCACCATTATTTAGCAAGTAAGCATATCCAGATGTAGATTTGCGTTGATTTAGGTCACTATCCCAATCAGCATCACTATAGCCAATCATACGTAAATCTGAACCCTAATAACAAAGTACGTAGTCCGCTGTCCCTTTAAGATACCTTAATATCCTCTTGACAGCTTTCCAATGAGCAAGTCCTAGATTAGACTAAAATCTATTGACTAATCCAATAGCATAACATATGTCAGGCCAAGTACACATCATTGCCTTCATCAAGCTTCCAACTGCATTAGCACAGGGAACACAAGCCATCTTTTCTTTTTCATCTTTAGTCTTAGGACACATTTCCAGGCTTAAGCTCTCATTTTTTGCAACTGGAGTATCTATGGATTTGTAAGTATGCATTTGGAAACGCTCAAGAACTTTCTTAATGTAGGTTTTTGTGATAAACCTAAAGGTTTCTTTGAGCGTTCCTTGAGGATTTTAACCCCTTAAATATAATCTGCCTCACCCATGTCCTTCATCTCAAAGTTAAAGGACAACCACACTTTTGTGGGGATAATCATCTCCATGTCATTATTGGCCAATAATATGTCATCGACATACAATGTCAAAATAATGAAACTTTCCTTGGATCGTTTTACATAGAAATAGTGATCTTCTACAATCATCGTAAACTCATTTGATAGAACGGCTTGATGAAATTTCAGATACTACTGTCTCGATGACTGCTTTAAACCATATATGGATCGCTTGAGTTTGCACACTTTGTGCTCTTGACCTTTTGTCAAAAAGCCAATAGATTGATCTATATAGATTTCTTTATTCAGTTCTCCATTGAGAAAAGCTGTCTTAACGTCCATTTGGTATAATTCCAAATTCAAGTTTGCAACAATGGCCAGAATGAGTCAAATAGAGGCAAACCTCACAACCAAAAGAAAAGGTTTCCTCGTAGTCGACACCCTCCTTTTGAGTGTATCCTTTTGCCACTAATCGAGCTTTATATCTTTTTATTGACACATCCACCTTGCGTTTGATTTTAAGAACCCATTTGTTCCTAATTGCTTTTCACCCTAACGGTAGGTCTACCAAATCCCAGACCTGAGTAGCCCTCATAGACTCCATTTCATCATTCATTGCCTTCATCCACTTATCACTAACAAAAGATGAGAGTAGGAATAGCAACGGGTCGGGTTCGGGCTGGGTTTTTTCATACTCGAACCCAACCCATGATTAAACGATTTTTTTTTTCCCAGGGTTCAGCCCATTTATTAAGCGATTTTTTTTTCCGGGGTCCAGACCCGCCTCGCGGGCCCCGTTAGGACTTGCCAAATTTGGGCCCAATCCATGGCCCAACCAAAAAAAATATATATTTGAATTGAAGCCCAAATTTATTTTTGCCTAGATTTAAGCGTGCATATTCAAGCCCAGATAACATGACCCAAATGCCAAATCAGTCCAAATCATAGGCTACTAATCATAAATCAATAAATCACCTGTAATTATAAATCTATAAATCAATAAACCATAACTAATATCATAAATCAATATATCATAACTAAGATTATAAATCAATAAATCACCTAGCTAAGATAACCATTTAATCATAAATCAATAAATCATAGCTAAAATCACCTACTAAACATAAAAATAAAATTAATCTAACAAGTCCAAGAAATAAGTATCACAAATCCAACAAGTCCAAGAAATTAAAAAGTTACAAAGTAAATCCTACAAGTGACAAGTTTAGAATAATTACAAACCAACAAATTAATCCAAGAAGCCTAAGAAATTAAAAAGTCTAATCTTCCACAACTGTGACACAACTCCCATCCTCTTCATTAGGCTTCCCATCATCAAGAATTGATTGAAGTGTACAATCTCCAGACGTAGTTGAAGAACCTACAACAACAATGAATTAAAAAATGGAATAAACTTCATCAAATTATAACTAAGAAATATAAAATAAATAAAAATTTGATTTTATAAATACAAATTAGTCAATTGTTAACCGTTGATTTCACTCCATAACCAATTCTGGGCACACATCATTGCCTCTATAATTTTGGGATGAAGTCTACTACGGTGTGGACTTAACAGAAACAATATAAGTGAAATGGCTGGATTTCAAAATGATGAAATCTTTAACAAAGAAAAATGATCCATATTACAAAAACAAAGTTCAAAAAGTTCATTGATTAAGTTTTTTTTGTTTTCTTCAGCACTGGTAACTTAATGAGTTAAGAAGGAGCCATTTTCCAAAGACACAGTGAGATACACTATTCCATCAAAGCAAGCACTCAGCTTTCTTTCAATCAAAGAAGACCCATTAAACTGACTCTAAATAAAAAGAACTTACATCATATCAACATAAAAATTCAATGCCATTTTGGAAAAATTTATGCCATTATCCTAAGGTAGCTTAACTGAAACCCCGTGTAAAGACAAATAAAAAAAAAGGTTCAAGATTCAAAATTTTTCAAATTTCTTATAAAATTAGAAGGGACTTGCCTCATTGAATTTGATGGAAATTTACCTGGAAAAAAGGGTAGGTGGGTAGGGAAGGAAGTGCAAGATTCGAGAAGCCTAAAATGGAATTTTAAGTGCACCTGCAACTACAAACAAATTTTATATACTTCCACACCTCACAAAAATGAAAACCCATTAAAGCAACACAGATATGTAAGAAGCAGAGCATAAATAAAATAAAAAATAAAATTCATATACCTAATACCTCCTGGTGAATGCTTGCTTGTGAGGTGTGAGACTGAGAGTGACGCTGTGAGAGTGAGGCGCTATGAGCGTGAGAAAGGGCGCTGTGAGCGTGAGGGTGAGGCGCTGTGACTGTGAGGGTGAGGCGCTGTGAGAGTGTGAGTCTATAACTGTGTGCTTGTGTTAGGGACTAAAGGTTAAGCGTGAGCTCAGAGCTGAAATGAGGGAGTTAGGGTTAGTTTATAGCTATATATATATAGGGGGGTTTTTGGTAATTTTAGAATAATCGGGCCGGGTCCAAGTTCGAGCCGGGTTTCGGGCCGGATTTTTATAAAACCCAGACCTAACCTGGACCGGCTTCGGGTTTTTTTTTTTTTAAACCCATACCCGACCCTATTCCTTATCGAACCGAGTAAAACCCGACCCAATAGGGTCGGACCGGGCTGAGTACCCGCGGGTCGGGCAGAAATTGCCATCCTTAGATGAGAAAGCCTTTTACACAATTCTTGGCTTATCATCATCTTATGAAGCAATCATGAAAGTTTCCCCCTCAATCTCAAAATGATGACGAGGAACATTACCATAGTTGCTTCTACGAGGTTGAGGTTGTTATGACTTCTAGTGGTGTGCTCCCACTATTTCTAGAAGTTTCAGGAATTTCTTCCTTGTCCTCTACTAGTCTACTTAGGGCGCCTCCCTCTTGATCCATCATTTCATAAAGAGTCAAGTTCTTTTCAAACTCACCTTTGTTAGGGAATTCGCTTTCAATGAAATCAACATCACATGACTCCAATTCAGTCACACTTCCCTCAGGTTGTTTACCTATCAACACATAGCCTTTGGAATGCTCAAAATATCTTATAAAGATACACTTCTTTCCTCTAGGCCCTAACTTCACATATCTATGAGAAGTATTGTGAAAGTAACCTGTTGAACCCCATGGCCTCAAGTTATTCAAGTCAGGTTTCTTGCCGGTCTATAGTTCATAAGGTGTGGAAGATACTGATTTAGAGGGCACTCTGTTAAATATATAGGCTGTAGTCAAAAGTGCATCCCCCCAATATGAAATTGGTAAGTTTTCTTATGCCATCATTAACCTAACCATCTCTAGCAGTGTTTGATTTCTCCTTTCCACCACACCATTTTGTTGTGGTGTATAAGGCATTGTTAACTGCCTTGCAATTCCCTTTTCATCACAGAGCTCCTTAAATTGCTCAGATAGATACTCACTCCCATGATCAGTTCTAAGAGCCTTAATGCTCTTGTCTAATTTATTCTTAACCAATCCAATGTATCGTCTAAAGCAATCTAAAGCCTCAGACTTATGAGAAATCAAATAGACATGACCATAACGTGTATAGTCATCTATAAATATGATGAAGTAGAAACCTCCATGCCTTGCCCTCACATTTATTTGATCACATATATCAAAGTGGATTAGTTGCAATGGAAAAGATGCCCTTATGGCTTTTCCAAATGGTTTTCTTTTTGACTTTCCCGCTAGACAATGTTCACATGTGGACAAAGTGACCTTCGCAAGATTGCCCATAAGGCCTTCTCTAGCTAACCTAGTCATCCTCTCTTGCCTTATATGGCCTAGCCTAGCATGCCATATAATTGAATTATTAGAAGCATTATCAGATATAGTCAAAAAAACTGAACTATCATTATAATAATATTCAATTTCCAAATTTAAAAAACCATTTGAAATAAAACCACAACCATAATAAACTGTTCCCAAATGCAATAAATCATAATTATTCTAAAAAATAAACCGGAAACCAAGTTTTAACAAAGTAACTACGGAAAGTTAAGTTTCTTCGGATCTCTGGAGCATACAATACGTCATGGAGTAATAGAATGCGACCACCTCGCAACTCTAGCTTGTAAGTACCAATTCCAAGTACCTCCATGCTAGCTCTGTTTCTCACCTTGATGTCTCTACTCCCAACAGGAATCCAGCGGTTCTCCATAAATCCTACTCTATCTCTCGCTACATGTTCTGTTGCTGCTGAGTCTACAGTCCACATAAGGGTAGAATTAGCGACAAGGACATGACTAGTTACAAAAATATGGTGAGATGTAGGATTGGGTGTTACCTTTTTTGGCTCAGTGCAATCATAAGCAAAATGTCATTTCTTTCCGCAATTATAACAAGTCAACTTAAACTTGTCCTTCTTTGCGCGCTTTCCTCTAGTATTGCGCTTGACAAACTTAGCCTTCTTAGTCAGTGGCCCATTAGGTCTCTCTTATCTAGGAGCGTAATCAGCCATGTGCACAGCACTAATCAGTTTGGCTGCTTCAAGGCACTCAATTTCAAGTTCCAAGTGATGAGCCACATCATCAAATGTTTTTATGTTCTCATTATGTGTCAAGTTCTAACACATCGTCTCCCATGAACTTGGTAGTGAAAGAATCACTGTCTGGACTTGTTGTTCATCAGTAAGATTGTTTCCAGCTAATTTGAGTTCTTGAATCATGGAGGACATCGCCCTAAGATGCTGCTTCATCGTATGTTCAAAGCGCATTTTATATGAATCAAATTTCATTGTTAAGCCACGAAGTTTAGTGGCTGATGTCCCTTCATATCTTAGCTTTAGAGCTTTCAACATGTCTTGCGCAGTTGTATACTGCTCAAATTCACCAATCAAATCATTGTGCATTCTACTCAACATTATAAAACGCGTACACAAATCTTTCTTGCACCAACTTTCATAGGTAGCAAGATCACATTAGTGTTGCTCAGTGCTTCCCTCATCGAGTTTACTCAACGAATGAGTCAAGGTCTCCAAGACCTCTTGCTCATTCAGCACGTATTGGATTTTGTGGTGCCAAATATTGTAATTTTCACCATCTAATTTCTCTCCTTTATTAAGGTCAGCAACTATATCTTTGGAAGCCATTTTACAACAAAATTTCACAAATGGGATATTACACACACATTTCAAAAAATTTGACATTCGATCTAAAAAAAAACTTAGATAATCAACACACGTTGCAAAATCGAAAATTCACTAAGCTTCTTAATCATCTCTTGCACCACTAGTGTTTATTACTAAACTTAATTTTAATCTATTCGTGCAAAATTATGTATGAGAGATAACACAACTCAACCATACTCCCATTATTTCATATTTCAATTCTAAACATATTTACAAAATATATGTATTGAAAATAATTCACTAGTATTATCAATTAATTATTAAGCAAAACATGCTATCATAATTTAAACTCATGAGAAGAATTCATATAGGCATCTCATTATTTCACTAAGAAATAATTATTACTTTGTCGTGTTAAATATTTAACGTTTATACCATATTTCACTAAGAAATAATAATGGAATTAAACAATTTACAAAATTAAATCAATTTCATATTATTTACGCATATACCTTTTACATTTCATGAGAACTAGGCTTGTATAGTATGTGTTTCAATGAAATAATTGGATGGATTTAATAGAGTTTTAATCCAGATAAATTATCGCAAATGTATCACTGACCATGATATAGAGTTGGTCATGCACTTAGGCCTTTTTTTTAAAAAAAATTTAAAAAAAAAAATGGTGAAACAGTTGCAATAGGCTTAATATACATAAAACAAAAAAGATCTCACAAGAATCAAGGACCCCAAACAGGGCACATGTACACACTAACAGAGCAAAAAATACAAATGAGTATTTAAGAAATAAACAATTGTGGGACCTCCTTTTTGTATTTCATTAGCTGTCACTCTAGCCCTTCTGGCAAGTGCCAAACACGTGATATGCCTACAAGAGTGGTGTTCACTAAATGCCTAAAACAAGTTGTCTTCAACTTTCATCCTCTCAATTTCTTTCAGCTAAAAAAACGAGTTTAAAACAAAAACTTCAAAGTTTTATATCTTCTTCATTTCAAGTCCATTTTTAACATACCATATACCAATTTAAAGCTTATAACGTATAGATTCATAATATGAAATCATATTTTGCAAATAGAAATCATATAAGAGTAGTTTTGTCCTTAAAGTTTCAGTGTTTTAAGTTTTGTTAAATTATATCTCATGGCACACTTAGAGATTTGCTACAAAACTTAAGGCAGATATTAATACATGTAATATAAACAACATTTATTAATTTCAATGCACGAAATGCTCAGAATCAAAACTTGCCATTGAAGGTCATGTGAGGTGCATAGAAATTCATAGCATATCTTAGAAGCATAAAACACATTAAGAACTAATCATATATGCCTATGACATCGAAAACAACCTCTAAACGCTCTAATACCAATGTAAGAAATAGAGACTTTGCAGTGGAATATAAACAATCGGTTTTTTGGCACATCTCTCTTGGCCTAAACCGACGATCACATAGGAGTTTTGAGATTGTTCTATGCTGTCTAGAGCCAGCCTCCACACAGACCAGCTATTCAAACACGTTCTAAATTCTAGTTTGTATAACCCACAGACCAAAAACATTTCTCAAGGGTGTTGCACACTTCTAGAGTGATGCAAACATAATCCACAACCTAAAAGCCTCACAACACTCTGTAAACACTATGAAAAATGCAGAATTTGTTCAAAGTACAATGGGTACCACTTTTAGTGTTTATATACACACCACTTCATTAATATTGAATGTGATAATGGACTTAGTGAGGTAGAGTAACGGTCCAAATCATTACTCTATAACTCTTGGATGTTACAATTAACCTGAGGTATACAGAAGGACATGCCTACTTTAGGTGTCCTTCCATATTCTTTTCAGTTTCTAACAGTTTCTCTATCTTATCCACATTTAAAATGTAAATTTACACCTGCATGTTCTTATTTGGTTATTAGTAGTTTGTACACTTTCATATTTTTAGTTACAACTTGGAATTAATTTGAGCCACAAAAACCAAGTATGGTTTTTTGAATCATTGAAAATGATCATTAGTCATTTATTCTTGTTGTTTCACAGTTCCTATATCTACCAAAAAGTTCTAATTAAGCATGTAAAGCTAAATATGGAGGCCATATATATCTTTAAAAACCAAAAAGTTCAAGAAACTACTATATCATACACATGACCTGCCTTGCCACTCATATACATAAAATTTCATAAACATATACAGGCATGAAATTTCAACTCCTATACATAACCTACCTTGCCAACCACTATATCATAAACATAAAATATTCAGGAAACCTTAAAAGCAAACCAAAGGCATGGAATTTCAACTCCTATACGTAACTTGCCTTGCCAACCACTGTATCATAAACATAAAATATTCATGAAACCTTAAAAGCAAACCAAAGGCATGAAATTTCATATCTTGTATATAACTTGCCTTGCCAACCATTGTATTATAAACATAATATATTCAGGAAACCTTAAAAACAAACCAAAAGCATGAAATTTCAACTCCAATACATAACCTGCCTTACCTTTTGACTTTAACATCACAAAATAAATTCAAAAAAAGTCTACTTTCTTCAAAAACTAAATTGCCTTAATAGTTTGGCAATAACATCACAAAATAATAATCGTGCTAAGAGTTTGGCCAATTACATAACAAACTACATGCCTAAGTTCTGAAGTACTATTGCTAGGATTAACTAAGTTCTACTGCTTTGTTGACTATTAAAATTTTTGCAACTTTGTTGACTACCATCAACTCCTATTCTAAATCTCTTCGAGTTCCCTTTAATGTTGGCAGCCTGAATGTGAAAAGTACATACGCATTAGAAGTTGACAACAAAAACCAAGTAATATAAATGATAAATATATATATATACACACACACATATATATATATATATATATATAAGTAATAAAGAGGATGAGATTGTTTGAGTTTAGATTCTATATATGACAGCCAATGTCATGTCTTTACAAATATCTTTTGAAGCAAGCAAACTACATCTTTTAGAACAAGAAGAGAAATCAAAGAGACAATTAGGCAGCTTGTATGCTAGTGGAAGCCATTGTACATATAAGTAATAAAGATGATACAAAGTAATGAATTCCATAAGTAATAAAGATGATACAAGCAATGATAGAAGCCATTGTTCACACATACATTGCTTTGTTGGCTGCTAAATGCACCGTCTACTTGCACTCTAAATCCCATGAAGTGCTCCTCAGAGTTGTGGCTTGCATGTGAAAAACATTAGCACTGTACACAATTTGCTGCATTAAGGAAAGAATTTAAATGAATTCAAATACCCTCTTTCTGCCACTACTTGTTGCCTTGCCTTTGCCCTTGTCAGTTGCCGCCTTCCCTTTGCCCTTGGCAGTTGCTACTTTTGGTGGTCTTTGATTGCTCTTGCAAGTCCTTCTGTTATGCCCCAATTGATGACAATGTGCACATCTTAAACTTGTTTGAACTTTTTCTTTATCCTTTCTTCTTCTATCAATCTTAGGCATTCTTGGCTGAATTTTATGGATTGGAGGAAGTATTGCATCTCCATTTGCGTCCGGCCACAAATCAAGACCATTGCATGACTGAATGAGATGCAAATATAAAGCAATATATATATATATATATATATATATCCTTCTTATAGAATTCATCCACATAATCCCCAGCCCGTTCTTTCCTGAAAGTTAATATGTGCACTGCATGCTTACAAAGGATCCCAATCAAATCCCAGTAGTTCCAAACACATGAATGTTTCTCCACATCAACCAAGAACTACTTGCCACAATTATTCACCTCCCACCTTGTCCCACTTGACCAAATAGATTTGCAATCAATGCTAGCCTCTTTACATTTCTCAAATTTTTGTTGGATCTTAAGACAAATAGGGCCTTGATACTTAGCCATTGAATCCCTATTCTTACAAATTCTAACCATGAGATATCTTTTAATAGTTTCAAGTATATTGACCAATGGCTTTTCTCTTGCTTCCACGATCTTCGAATTAAAAGTCTCACAAATGTTATTTAATAGCATATCGCACTTTGAATAATAGGGAAAAGCATGCCCTAGCCCATTGTAATGGAGACCTACCCCTTAGCTCATCACAAGCTTCCTTTCTCACTATTTCCATTTGCTTTATATAACTTTCGAATGTGGCTATTGTTGATGACTTAGTTGCCCCCCACATCAAGTCCTTCAACTCCTTTCCTTTATGGTTCTTCTTAAAGTTAGCAAATAAATGCCTCACATAGAATCTATTGTATGCATCTAGAACCACATCAGCTAAAGTAGGATGAAAACCTTTTTGTTGGTCTGAAATAAAGCACCATCCATGATCTCTCACAGTTAGAGTCATACCATTCATAATCCACATCTCCCACAACACCATTCCCATCATTGCCCCTAGCATCATTCCCTTCATCAACCAAATTACCACTCTTCTCAAACTCATCATCAGCAAAAGCCTCATCCCCATTCAACTTCATTATCATAACCATCACCATCAACGTCATCAACATTCACATCCTACACACCAACACCACAACCCACCAAATTTTCAGCATCAACAACACTAACATCCCTGACTAACGATTGTTTCTAAACAGAGGCTGCATGTTCTACATAAATATCTCTATTACAATCAATGGAGTCAAGACACTTAAATAGTTCCTGAGTATCAGCATCACTGAAAAAATATCTTAGGTCATTGTGAAGATCCAACTCAAGCACAAGAAAATAAAACTAAATATAATCCAATACCCCCAACTCCGCACAATAATGCTTAACCTCCGGTACAGAAAAGCAGTCTGAATCTACATTATCATACACTTTCATCTTACCACCTATATACTTCATCTTCTTAACCAAGTGGTACAATACTTTGTTATAGTGAAAAAATAATGTAAAATTCTGACCAAGCATCTTTACTGTGAAAGTATCAAATTAAAAATTCAACAAATAACACAAGTGTTTTAACCAACAAAGATAGTGTTAAGTACCCCCATACATACCAAAATATCTGTAAAAAAAATAAAGTGTTAACTTCTAAGTACCCCACACAGCAAACAACTAATGGGGACCAAGTTATTTCAAAACAATAAAACTGCATGTGAAGATGTTCAGCAAACAGAAAAATAAAGTATATTTCTACAGTAAAAGAGAGAGAGAGAGAGAGAGAGAGAGAGAGAGAGAGAGAAAAGTCCAACAATAAGTAGATTATCCCAAAGCATTTAATCTCACCTATCAGTCAGCAAAGTCCAACATAAACAAACAAAATGAAACAAAAATACTCTTCAATAGAAAAATTCACTAGCTTTATATAACACACAACAAAATCTAGCACAAAATTTACCGTTCTGCTACCACCTATACCCAAAAATACACAAAAGTTCAAAAGAGTTATATCATCACTTACCCAAAACTATACTTGGCTGGAGTTGGAGTTGACAGAGTACACCCTAGCCCGCTAGAGTGAACCCTAGGCCGCCACAAAATATTTCTATCTCGGCCTCAATCTCGAATTCTCTCTCTCTCTCTCTCTCTCTCTCTCTCTCAAATCTCAATTTCTCTTTCTCATCAATCTCACTTCAAACTGCTACCGACCCAAACCTCTCCTTTTCCCCTAATTTTCTCAATTTAGGACTACTGGTCGTGTTCATATTTTGTGTTTTGATTTCAAGTAAGGGGAACAAAGTTGTTCCCCTAATTGTTTTTTTTATAACACATTTTTCATTTTTGTTTTAATTACGAAATTTATTATTAAAAAAAAAGGGAGCCAAAATAGCATCGTTTTGGTTCATTTAATGGAGACAACTAACTAATGTCTAACGGAATACTACATTGACAAAAATTGAAAGTTAGAGGATTAAAATGACAAAACTGAAAGTTAAAGGACTGAAATGACAAAAAATGAAAATTAGAGGGTCAGTTTTGGATTTTTGCATTAAATTTATATCCTGAACTCCAAGTAAGCCAAAGTCACCCAACAGTCAGCACACGCCAAGACAAAAAAGGAAAAAAAAATTCACGTAATTCTCTAGCCACATCATACAAAACAGAGTGTCAAGTCAAATAAAACATTAGTTGAATACATATGCTGGACGAAACCAACTAAAGTCACCTAATAGTAAAGTGGTCCAAACCTCACCATGTCATCGAGGAGTAGTATATATATAGGTCCTAAAAGGGATATATGGAAATTGAATGGATACATTAGCATCAAACTGGTTATTCTTCATTCAATATCTAACTGTGAATTAACACATATATTTATAAAAGACTAACTCTAACCTCATTGGCTTACATAGCTTTCTAACGAACTAACTAATTGAAAATGTGGAATTAAAACAATGTTGGGAAAAGAACATCTCGAAAAAACTCCACCTAAGTAGTTAATATAACTTATAAGGACACCACTTGAGATTCAATTTTGGAGAGGGAACCCTTGAGGAGGCTTCACTAAGGCTAATTTTGTCTCTCTTTACTGTTCAATAGCGCGTGTGACCAACCATTTGGTGCAACGTGTTCTTTTTATAATATATATATATATATATATATAAATGAATTGGTCAAAGTTAGATCAAGTAATGCTAAAAACTATACCACTTCAACTTCTGCGTAGGCCACATAGGATAAAAAGTAACATGAGTGGACAGAAAGACATAAACTGTTCTAAGCAAAAAAGAAAGACATAAAATTGAATGTTAGCAAAAGTATAGGAATGAAGAACAAACTTTTTAAAATTTAGAGACAAAAAACCGATTTTCATGTAAAGTTTAAGGATGAACATAATATTTTTAGTCTCCCCCAACCACAACTTATCTTTTTGTTTCTCGCCTTCATGCTCCTCAATAGTGAAGAGAACCCATAAATTATCTGATTTTATTGGAGGCAAGTGTTGGTTATCTATACTACTATTTAAGGGGATTCGCCGGTTCAAGATGAACATTTCTTTGATTCAAAAATACCCCTACAACTCTAAGTTTAAGTAAAGACAAAACTAAAAGACTCTCCGGTAAAAATACATCTCCTACTCCCACTAAACATTTCCTACAAAATAGGGGATTTTTTTCAAAATAACTATAAAAGCTCAAGTATATAGTTAGTTAGCATACGTTTCAAACAAATTTGGTTTCTAACAATTCGAGTCCAGAGGACTCGATTTTGGGTTCAGATGTTTGTCCACGTAAGCTAGAAATCGAGTCCAATGCACTCGGATTTGGTTCATAGAAATCGAGTTCAAAGGACTCGCTTTCCATTCATAAAAATCGAGTACAAAGAACTTGCTTTTTCTTCATGGAAATCGAGCCCAAAGGACTCGATTTCAGTTCAGCCTCCACTCAAACTTGCACAAATTTTTCTTCGTGTTCTTCCTTTCCTTTCTCCAAATGCCCCAAAAACCCATCAAATCCAAAAAAAATCAAACCCACTGACCATTGGAGCGCTGGCGACCTCACGTCCGATTCGATCTCCATCGCCTGAAGCTTTCGCCGCCTGGGTTTGGTGAGAATCGGTGCCTGGGTTGCTGGGTTTGGTGAGAATCGGTGCCATTGCTTCTTTCTTCCACTGGAGTGGCGGCAAGAAACCACGCCTGAAGCTTTCACCGCCTGGGATCGTTGTTCATCTCGTTGGTCAGAATCGGCGCCTGGGCTTGTTTCTTCTTCTTCGTTTGTTCATCTCAGAATCGACGCCTAGGCACAATTTCTTCTTCTTCGTTTGTCTTTGTAAGTTGGTTTGCAAATGACTATAAACAGAAACCGAGTATTATGGGCTCGATTTCCATGGACAAAAAATGAGTTCTTTGTACTCGATTTTTATGAATGGAAAACGAGTCTCGTGATCTCGATTTCTATGAAGCAAAACCGAGTGCATTGAACTCGATTTCCAGCCTACGTGGACCGGCTTTCTGACCCCAAAATCGAGTTTTCTGAACTCGAATTGTTATAAACCAAAATTGTTTGAAACGTTTGCTTACTAACTATATAGTTGGGCTTTTATAGTTATTTTGAAAAAAAAAAATCCCAAAATAGGGCTATTCTCTATTCCAACTCCCCGTTCCTTCAATCACTAAGCCCACATCTTCATTTTTTTTTTTTTGGTAACCTTTATCAAGTCTTAACAATTTTTTTTTTCTTTTTTCTTTTTAAATTTGTGGTTACCTTACACCTAATCTCACTTTTTTTCTTCTTCTTCTTTTTTTTTTTTTTTTTTCCAATTCTCTTCTTCTTTATTTTGAATATTTAAAAAAAAAATTTAAAATACAATATTTAAGGAGTTTTCTCTGTTTGAGATGGATATTTCGTTGGTTAAAATACCCCTACATCCTCAAGTTTAAGTAAAGACAAAATTAAATGGCACTCCATTAAAAATATATCTCCAAGTCCCACTAAACATTTCCTACAAAATAGGACTATGCTCTATTCCAACTCTCCATTTTCCTTCAATCACTAAGCCCACATCTTCATTTTTTTTTTTTTTGGTAACCATTGTCAAGTCTAAACTGTTTTTTTTTTTTTTTTTCAATTCTCTTCTTCTTTATTTTGAATATATATATATATATATATATATTTTTAAAGACTTTTTAAATACTAATATTTCAGGAGCTTTCTCTGTTTGAGATGGACATTTCGTTGGTTAAAATACTTCTACATCCTCAAGTTTAAGTAAAGACCAAACTAAAAGATACTCCAGTAAAAATACATATTTAACTCTCACTAAAACATTACCTACAAAATAGGACTACTCTCTACTCCAACTCCCCATTTTCCTTCAATCATTAAGCCACTTCTTCATTTTTTTTTTTTATAACCTTTATCAAGTCTTAACTGTTTCTCTTTTCTTTTTCTTTTTTTTTTTCTTTTTTTTTTTTTTTTGAGCTTGTGGTTTCCTTACACCTAATCTCACTTTCTTTTTTTCTTTTTTGTGTTTTGTTTTTATTTTTTCAATTCTCTTCTTCTTTATTTTGAATTAAAAAAAAAAACACTTCTATTATAAAACTGTTACTATAACTTCTCATCCATAAATTTAGGTACTGCCATATATCTTCTTCTTTTTTTTGGAACTACAACCCAGTTTCCAAAACAAAACATAAACAAATGTCTGTTCCTCAGCCAAAAAAAAAAAAAAAAAAAACCATAAATAAAGTCTTCTCTTCCCCTCCTGATGCAATATAGAAATACAAATAATCTTTTAATTAAAAAAAAAAAAAAGGAGCCTATGTTACTTACTATTAACAGAAGCCAGAATCAATTAAACATGTTTTGTGTTTATCTATTCTATTTACTATGTTACCTATTTTTCAAATTCTCTAAAATACTCACAAATTTTTAACCATTTTAAAATTTTTACTCACAAATTTAAAAAAATAAATAAATAAATCTTTTACTCAAAAATTTTAAAACTTTAACCGCTTTAGACCACTCATACGTAACTGGGTTTTCTTTCTTATTTTTCCTACTTTTTAAGGAATTCAAACGTGAGGTGCAAATACTAGCTACAATTCACAAAAGAAGAATATTCCTGAAAGGAAGGCAAAAGGAGTAGTGAAGAATAGAACTTTTCACATGGCTTGCTGTGTCGTTATGGTTATGGCCTCATGGGAGAGGCAATGGTGATTGGTTTTTGTAGGATGGAGATGACGAGGAAGCAGCAGCAAATTTGCCATTTCACAAATAATTTCACTTCAATAAAGTTGAAATGGGAGCCTCATCCACATGTAAATATGTACGAGAAAGACAAATCTAACGCTGGGTGTAGGGTAAAGCATATCTCATCTCATAAAACCATCAAAGAATCATATGGTAATTTATCTAAAAAAAAGATTAAACCCTGGTATTGGGCTGTGTATGGGTTTAATCTTAGTACTTGCTATGCCTGATCACGAGAGGCTACTTGAAACAGCATGTAGACATTGCTTAACATTACTGATAACTTACAATTTTTATCCACACTCAATTGGTTGAAAATACCAATACAAGAAGAGCCGGGGTAGAAATTGGATTATAGTAAGAAACTATTGTAACAGTTTGTACAATATTGTGAATCGACCTTTAAGTTACAAACTAGCTACAATTAAATTTTTTATGGAAAAAGAATATTCCGAGCAGAACTCCTGTCTAGAAGGGATCTCAAAAGATATACTGCAATTGTTGCAGCAACTGCTTAAAAGTATTTTGGTATAGCTTCAAAAATGATGATGTGATGAAAAGTGAAGGCCAGACATAATCCTCCTACAATGAGCGCAAGAACCTACACAAATCACAATTAAAAATACAAAATCAGAGATTAGGAAGAAATAAGAGGAACAAATCTTGGCCCTCTTAGAAGAGTAACATAATACCGGTGATGACACAGAAAGGTGACACTAATGTTGACTGCATTAACTTCCACCCTTCTGCTTGAGAGTAATCTTATCCCCCAAACTGAGAGCAATGCCTTGGGTCTTGCTTCTTATCCTGATGTAGCCACTCAGCTTACCATCTGCCTGCTTCTCTATGCTCACATTCACCAAAGCATCCTCTCCAAACACACTCTTAGCATACAAGTTGGCTGCCAGGAACCCACACTCACCATCTAGTGCAGACCTGAAACCCAACCACCAAAGAAAAGATTGTAGGAAAAATAGATGGATAGGATATGAAGGGATATTATTACTGAGAAGGAGAAAAATAGCGCATATGGAAAATTGTCTCTGGAAAGCACTTAAAAGCAATTTGGGCACTTTTTCCACGAAAACATTTCAGACTTTCATTCTGGTTTTTGGCTTTGCATTCCCTTTTTATTGTTTTGGTTTTATTTGATCCAACTTTCTTTAACCATTGAGATAGGAGGGCTGCAACTTTCAGTGGGAACCCAAAGCCAATTCTACCCAACTAAGGGATAAACTAGGGCTCAAAAATAAGAAATAAGCTCAGAATTCATTGGACACAAATTCATGAGACCTAAATTGGCTTGAGCACCTTTGGAGGTCAGACAAACCCAACGCAAGCCTGACCATATGCTCGGTAGTAGTCTAACAAATGTAACTTTATCTCATATTATACTCATCATGCATATTGATTGAAAAAGTGAGGTTAAATTACTAATCATAGGCTACAGTACCATTAGCATTGTAGGTATGTTTTGTCATTTTTCAGTTGTGAAATTTGTTATAATTCATCTTGTAATTTTTATCAGCATGTTCCATGCACTTAGTGCAGTGGGGGAGCCGGGAATTTTGCTTGGGGAGGCTGATCTATGATTCATCCCATGGCCACATCCTAATCTTATTATTGATGGGGAGGAGGTGCCTTTGATCTAGAGCTCATTGGCAAATGTAATGAGCTTTAATTAGCATGTTTTATGATGTTCATCCAAGGATCATTATTTGCAGAAGTTCATTATGGATTATGTTTACATTCTTTATTCTTTCTTAATGGTAATACACACACCCAGAGGGTCTAAAACCATGAACTCACCCTCTAGACCATTTTTTTTTTTTTATGAGACAGGAAAACTTCACTCAAATTAGTTGCACGTCGCAGAGCATAATATACAACAATCTTCACTATTAATCAAACTCCTTCAGGCAACTGATCCCATCTGCCAGAACCAGTTACTAAGTAATCTAGGGGCTTTTCACCCTTGATGGGCAACTGACCTCACCCGCTAGAACATTATTATGGGAGAAAGAAGTGTCATTTGAGCTATAGCTCATTAACCAAACAAAAATTGCCATCCTTCTTCCTAGAAAAATCTAGCCACTTCCAATCATTTCTTAGCAAAGACAGTAGTAATGTTAATGTGAAGCACTATAGCCACGACCAGTCACACCATAGCAAGGAATTAAGTTTACTACTTCTGTTCCCAACATCTTTGAAAATGGAAACTATTTGCATTTCATCCTATATGCTGTATTTGAGATCTCTAATCCAGCACATAACACATGCATTAACTTCATTGACGGTAAGAAAAGTAATTGAGAAGGATTATTTTAGCCAAGAAACAAGGAGAAATAACATACGGTGCAGTGAGGCACTTCATGTTGGTTGATTTGATGATATGGTCAAGGAATTCCTTCTCTTCTTGAATTACAGTGTTGACAGCAACCTGCAGCATAACACATTCACATGACCCATTAACTCAAAGTCACCATCCACCAATAATGAGAAAGAAAACAGTTGCTCAACAAGGGAAAGCCTACAAACATTGTACTAAAATGCTAGCTTTGTGAAAAAAGTAGAAGCAAGAAGGCGAAGGCAAAGACAAAGGGAGCAAGTTAATTGCATCTCAGGCTTCATGAAAATGCATACACCAATCTAATACAAAGGAGAAACTCAATAAGTAGAAAGAAAGACCATATTTCTTCCCACTAGGTCAATTACTCTCATCTTACTTTTAATAAAAAAAAAAGAATAATAATTTTTATCTTCAATTTCAAATGCACTCTCTTGATCGAACAATTACATGTGCGTATAGATTATTGGAGACCTAATATTCATACATCATAACTGCAACCTCCCGACCATGAAGCAAAAAGCCAATACTGCCTTTATCTCCATTTTAACCTAATATTGTGGAACCTATTTTAACCTATTATTGTGACACTTATCAAAAAGCTTAGTATCATGGCATAAACAAAATAGTAAAGCAAGAATGATTGTGTCATAAATTTAACAGTTGATTCTAGAATAAATCCTTCGCATTAGGAAAAAAAAATTACAAATTACAAATCTTTGGCATCAATCTCAAATTGTTAGAACGATGGGTTGTCACAACTATAATGGCTTTGATTCAACATTGTTTTACATTTGCTAATGTAGAGGCTGGTTAATTTCCAAGCAAAACATGGGACCAAAAGGTCGTGAGAGATTCAAGATCAAATCATAAACATGTAGGAGAAGGGCAGGTTTGGTTTTAATAGAAATAATCTACGACATTCAATATGATGCGAGACTAGTTTGAAAACATTTCAGCTCATATTGGATTAAAAAAAATCCTTTCGCAAGATACATGTAACTTATAGAAATGGTAACAAACTACCAAGCAAAAAGGAAAAAAGCTCACATGCACACATATAATGCAACTGATTCAGGTTGAATTGATTTACTGAAAGAGCTGTAAATAAATCACATCTTCACAAATTTGTAGTAAAGAATTTATTTTCAGTCCCAATAACTGCATTAAGTCTGCAGAATATTTACAGCATTACAACATAAGTTAAAAAAGGAATTTAATGCAAACCTTGTTTTCCCACTCAAACTCTGCCCACATGGTTCTAAAAGCAGAATCACTACAAACTGCAGGAGAGATGTAGTCCATTATGTCTACATGAATGTCATTGAGGACAACAACTGTTCGCTCATGCACATTTGAAGTCTCATAAACTATGTTCCCAAATATGACTCCAGTCTCAGTCGAGGAAACCTTGATATTGGCCTTTATTTGTTTGCTAGATTCAGGAGCTAGTGTATAATTCTGTGGACGATCAACAAGTTTAAGGTCACCCATGGTTGCCAACTCCAGGCACAAATTCTGTAAGGTCTCCTTAGTTCGATTGATAACTGTAACATCAAGGACAATATCATAATGGTGAACAGTCACATATGCTTCAGCATACACTGGATCGCTAAATCCAGTGAGTTGGAGAATGCGGTTAAGCTTATTTGCATCATCCCCCTCCTTAATGAACTCTCCAGTTGCACGCTTTAAATCATCTTGGACCTCATCTTCTAGCTCCAGTTGGCTCATACCCTAGAAGTTACATGTTGTTAGGACATTGATATACAGCCATGATAATTCAAAAACACCCATAGACTCACAGGAATCAGATTAGCTAAATAGGTAGGGAAGAACATTTCTATTAACAAAAGAAAGACCCCAATAAATTTTAAGCATCTAATACTAGTTACCAAACTCAATTAATATCGCCTGAAAAAAAATAATTTGGAAGGAAATGGTGCACATGTTGAGAATACACTCAAAACTACCTTTTTTCTTTTTCTTTTTTTTTTAAATTATAGGTAAGGAAAAATTTTATTGATAAAAAAGGACGACTACATTCAGAAGGATGAAATAGCCAAAATAATTACGTACAAACAACAAAAAAAGGAAACAGAGAAAAAGGAAATTATTTACAAGAGAAAAGAGTCTAAAAAAACTGGAATGGAATAACTAGAAGTGAGTTGGTCCCCTGAAAGATTTTAATCCTCAAATATACAATTATTGTGCTCCCTCCCTTAAAGTACACAGGATGTACTCCAGATGTACATCACAACTAAGCTCTATAATTACAATGATCAATAAATTCAAATAAGTTTAAAAAGGAGAAGCATCCTGACACTGGCAACTACTCAAATAAAGTTCTGAGAAAATTCAAATTCAGGACTAAAATTTTCCACTCACACCCCTCTAAGTTTCTAGCATTTCTTTTCTGCCAAAGGCACCACATCAAGCAATGAGGGATGCCCTTCCAGATCTTGTTGTTCTGAAGTTTCCAAAATCGGCATTGCCAACAAGCTAGTAAGTCTACCACCCCTCTAGGCATCATCCACTGAACCCCAAAAAGGGCAAAAGCAATATCCCACAACTCTCTGGCCCCAAAACCACTAAAATTTATTTTATTAAAAAACATATACAAAGGAGATTTTTAAAAACTAGCAAAAAAAAAAAGGAAGAAGAAAGAAAGAGAGAAAATACATAAGAGCTGGCCCAACAGGGTTGCACTAACAGTTTTCTGGACTTGTTCAAAATTACCCAAAATCATTAGGAATAGACTGGCTTCAGCCAAAATTACAAATTGTAGTAGAAAATACACTGGCCTCAACCTTTTATATTTATGCTAAGACTCAAACCAAAATCCAAACAACACCTGGGAACTCAAATCATAAAATATCCACAGTGAATTGATCAACACAGCAAATAAATGACAAGAAAAACAGCAGAAGATGTTCAACAAAACTTCACAATCAATGCAGGAATTTTTTACCTTCCTGCTCTTTAAATGGTAGAAGTCAATTAGGTCATCTGGTTGTGCATGAGAAATCTGAGCCTTTGCTTTAATTTCCTCTGTTTCCTGTAATTGTTTTTCTGAGAGCATTTTAACAAAACTCTGGCGGCAAGATTGCAACCATATTTTTCTGATCTCATCACCAGTATTGCATAACAATCTTATGCAGAGGACAATCCTATCATAAGAGTCATTGTCAATCGGGTGCTGAAGAACCAAAGATTGTCCTAATTGCAGCATGGAGACCATGATCAACAATGCCTGTGAAGATGCCTTATTCACTACAACTTTAGATGGCTGGACCTCTTCCAATCTTAGAATAAGCTTTGTCAATGTGCAAGCAACAACTGCCCCAAGGAAAAAGTCACCAGTGAGAAGAAGGGATCTCAGATTCCCAGATGCCAAGGATCCTTGAACAAGGGTAGGAGGGGAAAAAGCAGTTTCAGAGGCAGCACTCTGTGTAGCATAGGTGCCATCAGAAAGAACAGCCGGTCTTCTGGAAGAAACAGCAATGGAGTTTACTTGCTGAGCCTTCTTTGAAGAATCAGTATCTTCCCCTTCTTCTGAAACTGAGTAAAAAGGTAGCTCTCCAAGACACTGTTTAATGTTTGCAATGCCACTCTCAACTTCAGAGAGTGACAGGCAATACTCTCCAATGATCCAGAGAGCACATGAACAGACACGTGCAGCTCGGATCTGGTAGAAAGTGTCCAATAGCCTAGTTATTATTGAAACCCTTAGTTTAGGGTTGGTTTCAATTATCTCTCGAACAAAAATAACAACATCAACAGCTGAACCAACATTGCTGTCTCCCAAGAAATCCATCAACATATGTACTACCGTACTTGCAACTTCTGGGAACTTAATTGCACAAGAATGAATGGCTTGAATAAGAATCTGCCTGTATTCACCATTCTTCTCAAGCTCTCCACCCTGTGTTTTAACAACTTCCTTCTTCAAAGTAAGAATCACCTCATTGATGTTCCGGGGAGTAATAAGTTCAAGAACAATGTCAAGTGTCTTCCTCCGGATGTCAAGATTTGGACTAGAAAGTGCCCTAAGCACATCCATGATCAAATCAACCATAATATCCCTATGAGAAGACTTGAGCTCATTCAGCTGATCAAGCACAATAAGCTTCACATTGTGGTCACTTTGAGAAAGAAGAAGCTGACAATAAGTGTTTGCAGCAGCTCTAATAGCAGTGGGAGCAGATGACAAAGAAACGAGAGTCCCGGCACATTCATAAACAACTGCAGTCGAAGGAGCATTCAATAAGGATATAATGATCTTAATGTACTTCCCCTTCTCACCTCGATTTGTTCTGCACACCTTTCGGATCAACTCCAACACAACCATCTGAAGCAATTCACCCCATTCCAAGACCCTGTCAACATGGGTCAAAAGGTAATTAATCGCATGATCCTGGGCACAAGTAAATAGCATAAGAAAGGCACTCCGCTTGGCAGATTGGTCCTGCTCTGTTGAAAGAACCTTCTCAATCATTTCAGGTGCATCAACTAAAAGCTGCTCACCATGTGGAAGCTTATAGATCGACATCACAGCTAATATAGCAGTCCTCCTAATAAACGGGTGCCGATGCTCCAAATTTTGCAAAACAGATGGGATTAATGGCTCAATTATTTCTGTCTCATTCAAGCGGCAAAGAAACCTCAAAGTTACACCACGAATATACTCATTTGGGTGCTGGAGGTTGTTCCTCAAATTTTGGCATATCAAAATCATTTCGGGCAAGACCCTTCCCTTTGCATCGGTTTTATCAATAATCTCCAAATAAAGCAGCAGTAGTTTTTGGATTGTGTGATCCTCAGAGGGTAATACATATCTAACAATTGTAATGAAAAGCTGAGGCAAGGTTTCGCCATTCAACAAAAGCATGACTGCTTTCTTCATTGCATCAATTTTTGCAGGCACATCATTGCCTTCGAGAGCTTCCCTTATCTCATTTGCAATTGCAGGCGTTCCTTTGTCAAAGTGAATGAGCAGAGTACAAGATTTCTCCATTTCTTAACTGCCTCAAAGAAGCACGATGGACTCATTAATTGATATCAAGAATTAAAATACAAGCCACTTCATTGTAGAATAACCATAGAACATGACATGCTTTGTTTAGACGTTGAAAAAATAAAGAAAAGTGATATATAATGTCATATAAGCAAAGTTGTGTTCGTATTCATAATAAATAACTAAGTTTTAAGCTGAGTGTGAAACACGTGCAATCCTCCTCCTTTGTTTGGGCTTGAGACAGACTACATAAAAGCATTCGGAAATAACCATGACAAGGGAAGAATATAGTTGAGTTGTGGCCAACCAATTTAAATGGGATTGAGGCCAAGTTGAGTTTATTTGATTTATATAACCGAAGTAAAGATTTTTTTGCCTTTTATTTACAATGATTCAGCTGAATTTCAAATTTTATAGGGAAGAAAATGAAAAATAAACAAATCAAGATGTAAGTTGATAGTTTACAAATTCTAACATATTCACCAATTTTTTTTTTTTTTTTTTTTTGTAATAATTATATGACCAATATGTTTCATGACCATCCCCTCCAACTTTCTCCAGACCCAGAGGCACAACCAGCAGGCCTCACAAACCATATCAACAAGCAACTCCATGCAATCAAACGGTGGTGGAGCCAGGAATTTTTGTTTTGAGGACAATAGTTAATCTCAGATAGATAAAAATACCCATTAGACATTATTTTCCAAACAAGAAAATAAAAAAATTGATGTCATAGTATAGTTTATTTGGTTTTCTGAAAAGTTAAAAAAAAAAAATATATATATATATATATATATATATAGTAAAAAAGACAGCATTTAGTATATGCTTATTCCTTACAAAATATATTTCACTCCTAAAAGAAGTCATTTAAGGAAAAACAGTTTAATATTTTCTTGAAAAGTCATTCTTAAGTAAAACTTTAATGGAAAAGTGTGGGGATAGAAAATAAAGGGAGTATAGAAAACTAGAATGAAAGAAAGATTCTTGTTTTCCTTCATGAGTGTTTGGTAGAGGAGATAGAAAAGTGGGAGCATAGAAGATGTATATAACATATCTTTGTTTATTTGAAGGGGAAAATGAAGGAAAGAAATACTAATTTTGTGTTAATTTTTAGTATAACTGATTATATAAGAAACTCATTATTCATAGTGCGTAAAATTTTATTACAATAATATATCATATTAACAGATGATATTGCCAAGAGCCTTAAAGCTCAATGGCATTGCCTGGTCTCCTTTATAAGGAGAAAAAAGATTCAAATCCCCCTCCCCCACTTGTAACAATTAAATTATAAACAAATAAATAAAAAATATATATAAGGATCACATCAGGGGCAATTGTGCTCTCTCTCTCTCTCTCTCCCTATTTTCCTTCCTCTTTACTCTTCCAAGTGGACCAATTAAATTTTGTGGGCATGGATGGAAAATGTTACCCATTCAACTCAAACTTGAGTTCTCCTAGGAGACAAGATGGTGCCATTTGGCCACCCATCCTAGTTTTCATTAGTACAAAAAAGGATGAAAATTTCTAACTCTCCCTCATTTTCCATCCTCTCTGAAATCCCCCAACCAAACAGAACCTAAATGACTTGCTGCTACTGCCATTATGTGTTCAATTGTAGCTGATGACAAAACCATCAGATCTAAAGTTAAAATTCCAAACAAAAACTAAAATGAGTTTTAGGCATAGAGTGAGAAATTGAAAGAAAATAACTGATCTGATTGGTTGCTGAGAAAAAATCATGGAGGAAAAGAAATATACATATATATATATATATAGAAAGAATAAGAATATGTGGCTACAAGCACGATACAAGGCATTTCTTAGTTTCTCAATTCAGATCACGAACAAAACAATGCAATCCTGAAAAACGAACCATGTAACGCTAATTCAACAACTTCAACTCTGACAAACAATGAAAAGACATGTTGACCGTACATGCTTGGTTGCCGAGAAAAAATGTAATAGATTAAACTCATCATATAAGAGAGAGAGAGAGAGAGAGAGAGAGAGAGAGGGAAAGCAATTAACAAACATGAAGGTAAAATGAGAGAGTAGATTTCAAATTGAATCACTTCCTTTTTGTTCCTATCTAGAATTTTCTCGCCAACCAAACATAAAGAGAATCAAAAATCTACAAAAGCTTTTAAGCTTATAGAGAGAGAGAGAGAGAGAGAGAGAGAGAGAGAGGAACCTGATGAGATGAGAAGGGAGAGTGCAGAGATGAAATTAGGATTTAGGAGATCTGAACTGAAATGTGTTATTCGCTATTTATTTATTTATATAATATTAACATCCGAAGGGAAGGGGAGTTTCGGTGAGTGAGTTAACGAAATTATTTATGGTAGATCTGATCTGAAATCTTTTTCGGATTTTATTAATTTATTTCGTGTAATGTTACGCCCACCCACTAAACTGCTTCCTAGCTTAATCAAGAATTAGGCGTAAACTAAAGGAAATATGAAAATATTTTCTAATTTAAGTAAAATTAAATATTCCCTAAATAAAATAAAATAAAATAATAAAATAAATAGAACAATTTATCATCAAATTTATAACAAGACATGCTTAATAATAAATTAAAAATAAGAATGTTTTCTAAATCAAAATTGAGGGATAGAAGCAACATATATATTACCGTTCGAACCCCATGTCATGAACATGCAATTCATATATGATATACAAAATAATAGAAAAATACGTCTAATCATATTAAGCATATACGTGTAACAACTTATCACCATTGGAACCCATGTCATAAACATTTAATTGATATATGATATACAAAATAAAAATTAAAAAAAAATCATGTCTAAGCATATTTAATAATTGATTCTCAAACCATAGCCATATAAATCGGATAAAATTTAATAAAATTAGGTTAAAACAAAAGACAAAAAAAAAAAATACACAACTAATTCAATTTGATGTAAAAAAAAAAAAAAAGAGTAAACAAATACATACTTGCAAGGTTATAGGTAGAAGAAGAGAAGAATAGAGACAGAGAACAGTATTGTAGGTATTTATTATGAATTATTTGATATATATATATATATATATATATATACACGCACACATACTTCATGTTGAAGAAGTTGATATGAACAAAAAGTTTAATGTTAATCTAATATTGGTTGAATAAAATTTTATAATAGAATTTTTTTTTATAATACACTACATTGCTTTTTTTTTTTTTTTTTATAATACATTACGTTGCTAAAAGAGACATTAGGCTTCTTTTTTTTATATATAAATGTTTTCTTTTTACATGTAGTGTAGTAATTTATAAAAAAAAAAAAAAGAATTAGATTACACTGCGTTGCTGTAATGTAAGAAGCATTAGACCTTCTTCTTTTTTAGTGTAGTAATTAAAAAATAAGAAGAATTAGATTACACTATATGTCAACGTTGCTGCAATTCAAGATACATTAGACCTCTTCTTTTTTTTTGTGTGTGTAGTATATACTTGCTCTAATTTAAGATGCATTAGACTTTTTTTTCAGTTTAGTAATTAAAAAATAAAAAGAATTAGATTACACTATATCTACGTTGCTACAATTCAAGATGCATTAGACCTATTTTTTTTTTTTTAGTATAATATACGTTGCTGTAATTTAAGATGCATTAAACATTTTTTTTTAGTGTAGTAATTAAAAAATAAGAAGAATTAGATTACACTACATTTACGTTGCTGCAATTTAAGATGTATTAAACTTTTTTTTCTTCTATATATAAATGTTTTCTTTTTAAAATTTAAAAATCTAAAAAAAAAAAAAAAGTCTGCAATATGGTGAAGCTACTTGGCACTACCACGGCGTCTAAGCTCAATTTATAGAATATATATTTTGTTTGATAAACAATTACGAAATAAATAATTATTATAATAACAAAAGGAATAAATTGTATTGGTATAATAACTATCAAATATAAAATGATAACACCTAAATAAAAATTATTATTTTATAACATACCAATTGTGCTCTAATCAGAATTTTGTATCATTGGGAGATTGTTGATTCATTGAATACCTCTTTGTAGAATATATTTTTAGTGTATCCTTGTTTCTGTTTGTCAATGTTCTTTATTAGAAAATTTAATGATTGATAAAAATCATGTCAAACCATATTTAACTATTTTTAAAAATAAAAAATAAAAAACTAAATCGACAGATTGCCTTTTTTTTATAGGTCAAAGTGTACAACTCTAATAGTTAGCCAAAGCTAATTCAATCGGGAAAAAAAAAATCAAATTGTTATGAAAAATTTATCTCAAATTTATATCAAGATATGCTTAATAATAAGCTAAAAAGAAGGTTGTTCTCAAATCAAAATTAAGAGGATGAAAGCAACATATCACCATTGGAACCCATGTCATAAAACATAAAATAATTTTAAAAAATCATGCCTAAGCATATTTAATAATTGATTCTCAAACCATAATCATATAAATTGGATAAAACTTAAGCAAATTAGGTTAACCAAAAGACAAAAAATACACAAAACTTATTTGATTTAATGGAAAAATAATTAGAGTAAAAAAATACATACTCGCAAGGTTGTAGGTAGAAGAAGAGAAGAATAGAGAAAAAGAACCGTATGGTAGGTATTCATTATGAATTATTTTATATACACACACACACACACACACTCTACATTGAAGAAGTTGATATGAACAAAAAGTCTAATGTTAGTTTAATGTTAGTTGAAAAGAATTTTATATAGATAAAGTTATGTTGAGTTTAACTTCTTCTCCTTTGGATAATTTTAAACTTCTAAGTTGATTGTAACTTTTTTTTTTTTTAAAAATCTATCCTATTTCCTAATTCCCTTCATTCACATTTACTTATTTCTTTTTTAGTTTGAATTAACGCATCGTTAATGTTTTGGATAAAAATAAATCTTTTTGTTTTTCTCATTACAAAGTTAAATACCCTTAATTCTCTTTACATTACTAGATACTAGTGTATAACCCCGTGTATATGCACGGGTACATTTAAAAATAATCATAATTACATACTATATATATGAGTATGTTTTTTATGGTTTATTATATTGGACTCCTCGTTTTCTACATTAAATTAACTAATTTGGCACAAAAATTTAAACTTTAATTAAAATTCAATTTTTATCTAAACTAGTGTGTAATCCCGTGCATATGCACGGATCCATTTAAAAACAATCACAATTACATATAATATATATAATTTGAAATTTAATTGGATTTAGACTCTTCGGTTTTTGCCTCCAATAATTCACTTGTTACAAAAATTAACAAATGAGATGAGATATTTGACGCAAAATTGAACTTCAATTAAAATTCAAACTAAAATCTAATTGAATTTAAACATTTTGATTTTTGCACCTAATAATTCACTTGACACAAAAATTTAAAAATTAAATGACACATAACACAAAATTAGACTCCAATCTAGAATTTAATTAAATTTTCTCTCCGCTTTAGCTATTAATATATATATGACTTATAAATTTGAATTATTTTAGTTATATGATTATGTTTTTTATGGTTTATTATATTGAACTCCTTATTTTCTACATTAAATTAATTAATTTGGCACAAAAATTTAAAAATTTAGATTAGATGGGAAACGTGGCTCAAAATTAAACTCTAATTGAAATTCAATTTTCACCTAAATTAATTCACTTGGCACAAAATTCTAAAATTTAGATTAGATGAAATACGTGGCATAAAATTAGACACTAATTAAATTCCAATTTGAAATTTAATTAGATTTTCTCTCTGCTTTACCTATTATTATATATATAGATTAACTAACTTGGCACAAAATTTTAAAATTTATATTAGATGAGACACGTGGCATAAAATTAGACACTAATTAAATTCAAATTAAAAATTTAATTGAATTTTCTCTTTACTTTATCTATTATTATATATATAGATTCGCATATCTAAAAATAAACATATTAGTATTGCATAGAAATTAAGCAATCCAGAAGAATGGAAAGGCCAGGGAGTAAATACCGGCACTCCAAGCTAATGTATGCAGTAATGCAAGCCAACCAAATTAAGCAGCAGATTGCACTTAGGTTTGAACAGGAGCAGTTGGACATTTGCTATTTTTTTAGGTGTACAAAGTTATTTTTTTTTATGTGTAGTAACATAATTTAAATAAAAAAAAAAGGATTAGTTGAAGATTTTGGATTGTAATCAAATTGATATATTTTTTATCAACTTATAAATTATAATAAAAAAAGGTTTAGATGAAGAATTTGAATTTTAATCAAATTAAGATTTTATCAACTTAAAAATTATAGGAGAAGTAGATAAGAACAAAAAAAAAATATATATCTATTTTTTAAAAATCAAATTTTTTTTTTGCATTTTGGTAAAGCTACTTAACGCAATCACGGTTTCTAAACTCAACTTTTTTTTTAATATAATATAGTATAGTATAGTGTGTGTGTATATATATATATTATGTTAATTCATTTACCACGGTTTTGTTTTGTTCTTTTTAAATAAAAATAAAAGTAAAATAAAATTCATAACTACTCCACATATTTACCCTAATCCACATTTAGATTTGACTCTATCCAAACTTTTCTAGTTCACTCCAATTGAGGAAAAACAAAAGGCAAATTTTTTTAGGGGTATTTTGTCCAAATCACATTTTTGTTTGCATATGGTAATTAAATTTTTCTGGTGGATTTTTTTTTTTTTAGTACGAGGAGGCCAAAATAAATTAAAAAAAAATGCATGTTAATTAGGGAAGTAACAAAAGGTATGACTTAAGATAGAATAGAATAGAGAAAAATAAAAATAAAATACATATAGTCGACCATGATTTAATCGATTGAGAATCCATACTAAAAATATATATATTTGTTTAAAATATGATGTGTTTCCAAATATCTGTATAGGGTTTGAATTATAATATTTCAAAACTGTTTATGACAAGATGCAGTCACCCTATTTAGCCTTGGTGGCTAGAGATTGGAGAGGTGATATGATTTTCTCTTGCTCTCAAAAAGCAAAAACCACCTTTCCCTCTCTAGGCAGAGGCTAAAGTTGTTAGATTGGCTCTATCACTGGCTGCTAAATTGGAGACTGAGAATGTTATTATTAAGCCAGATTCTAAGATCTGTCATAATGCTATTCATGAGTTGATTTTTCCCCCACCTTGGAAAATTGCTTCAATCTTAGCTAACATGTAATCTTTTTTTGTAACTTATTCTTATGTTTCTATCTCTTGGGTTCCTAGGCTAGCTAATATGGTAGCTCACTCCCTAAGTGGTCTTTAGCTTGTAATTTTTTTTTTTTTCTTTGATTGGGGTAGTTGCCCTCTGTTATTAGGGAAGAAGCTAGTCTTTGTTTCTCTGTTCAATAAAGTCTTTTTTCATCAACAAAGAAAAAGTCACTAGTTAATCCAAATGCATAGATTTAATCCCACTCCATACCATTCACATGCGAGAGAGAGAGAGAGAGAGAGATGTATTTTGATCAAGCAAATCTTTAATATATATTCAGTTGAGTTGATTTCAACGAATCAGGATCATTGGACCCGCTACTCAGCCCAAACCCATAATTCTTAAGGCCCAAAAACCCGTAACATCACCTGGACACTGGGTCAGCGGGGTGGTTTCAATTTTTCAGGCCCATGGACAGCCCTAATCGCTAAAATCATATAAATAATTTTCACAAGAAAAGTATATATAATTTTTGCAATGAAAAGAGACTTCGAACGGTGACACCACCAAAAAAATAAAACAAACAAACAAAGGCGTCAAAATCACGAAGGAAAAATAGAGAAAATAAAATAATGACTTCATACATTCCAGCAGATGCATGTATGACAAAATTTAATGGTTTTCATTCTCATGTGTTCTAAAAAACTCTCCCCCCTCCCCCACTACCTCTACCTATAAAATTAAAAGTCAAAACAGCAATAATTATAAAGGACCATTAAAAATAAATAAATTACGATATGTCTGTCTAGGTACAGAAAAATTTCACAACTTGTGCTTTTCCTTTTCTACTTACAACCCCCCCCCCCCCCCCCCCAAAAAAAAAACACAGACCAAATCTCAACCTGATGCAAGCCACTCCACATAACAAAGACTTAATCCCTTGTCATGGACGACAGCACTCTCCACATAACCCAAATGTCAAATTTGCTTCGAAAAGGGTAAATGACAAAACAGTTTCTAAGTTGAACAGCGCTGGCAGTTTCAGATGTCAAAAGTATGCATATCATGTGTAGTTCAGAAATCTCGGAAACTCATTTTGGGGTCCACCCTTTTCCCGCTACCCCGTCCTCGTCCTCTTCCAGCTCCTCTCCCCCTTCCTCTTGAACCCATGCGCTTGTAAAATGATTTGCCATGCTTCATCTCCACAAGTGAATGAAGCAACTCATCGCAAAGAATGCAACCAACATATATGGTAGCTCCATCCTCCAAAGGTGTTGTCTTCTTGTTGAAGTCAACTTCTATGATTTTAGAGTCACAATCAGGACATCGCTCCTGAGTAGTGGAAATCTTGTGAGCACCTTGAGGGAGGAAGACAAGGCAATTGCACATATTGCAATTAAGTCTCCACTTCGGAGCACTTACAGGGTCTAGAACAAGTGTCCCACTACATTCTGGACAAGCACATACTCCTTGGGCAATCAGTGAATGTCGGCATGTGGGGTGTGGGCAGAGGAAGCAGGGCATTCCAGCTCCCTTCCCCAATTTGCCAGAATTACCGGTTTTAACAGCACCAAAGAGTGTGTCCACACCTTCAAATGGAGGGCTATTGTAGCAGTATGGGCAGAGTGGGAATGACTTGCCTTCTGGGCCAGGCATGGAAAAGATCAGAAGTTCAAAGTTGTCTAAAGGGCAGGAAAGTTCCTTGTATAACTGCAGATAAATAATTTTTTTTGGTTATATATCAAATAAGAAGATATTCAGTGATGGGTGTTGGACATAAGATGCTAATAAATTCATGCTGGACAAAAAGTAATAACAGTTCTAGTTTGAGTGGAGAAATACAACACCAATTTACTTTTGGCTAAAGAAAGAAACAAAGTTAATTAGATTGAAATCAAGGCTGATAATGTTAAATTACACCACTAACTCTCAAAACTAAAAGTAAAAGATGAATTAGGATCCTCTCCTTCTGTTTGAAATGGAGAGGGTCCATTTCTTCATGAAAATTTATTTTTTATTAATCTAAAACTGCACATGGTGGCACAGAAAGGGCCAAAATGAAGATATAAAAACTTGAGAACCAAATTAAAAACATGACTAAAATATAGGGACCAAAAAGGTATTTTTGCCTTAGCTCAGTTTCCAATGAACTGGTGAATAGGACCCAACCTTGTTTATTGATATATATGAAGAGAGAGAGAGAGAGAGAGAGAGAGAGGAACAAAAATTTAAGTAGAGTACAAAGGCAGTATGGAAATTGTATATAAGGTAAACCATTATTATTCAGAAACCAATACCAACCTTATGTTCCATATGAAGACTTGAGAATTTAGTAAAATATATCCACCAATTATACTAAAAAAGGGGGGATAGATTTTGAAGGTATTGAAGGGTACACGTTAAAGAATGAAAATTAATTAAAAATAAATAAAATTACCTTGATGGTACCATTTTGAGGAAGATAATAAACCTCCTCACATGTACCACAGTACAGACGTGCTGGTTGCATAGAGATGTATTTCATGTACCGCAGGCACTTACCACACTTACTAAGAGCACGTCCTGAGTCAGCAAGTGGAGAAAACTGTGCTTCAAACAATGCATCCATATTTTCAATCTGGAAAGGATCAAAAGGAGGGGGAAAAGTTGAATGATGAGCTAAGAAGGAATATAGCTATAAATTCAAGAGGGTTGTAACTGCACACCAGATCAACGAGAACAATATCTAAAATAAAACATTGAGTCAAACGCACTCTTAGATCAGGAAAAAAAATGCCATGCATCATCCACATCAATGCTTCTAGTGATTATCTTCTATAATTTCCCCTAACCCAAAATACTTCTGCACATAGTGAGAATAAGACTGAGCATCAATGTGCTGAAAAGAGAGAGAGAGAGAGAGAGAGAGAGAATGCAATTATGCAAGTGGGAGAGGGATAGGAGGGGCTGAATGTGCTAAGGCTTAAGAGGGATGAAGGAGTTCCCACATTTATAATACCGAGGGGGAAGACAATGCAAGAGTCTTAATATTTTAAAAAAGAATTAAGGAAATAGCATAGGCATGGTTTTTGTGTACGCACCCATTGTACTATATGCTTGTGTATCAAGCTATGGATGAAAGCCTCAACTTCTGGAAAAATCGTGTGTGTATGTATGAAACTATGACATCAACAAGTGCATTACAAGCCTCCTATAAACACATCTAAAACTTTCCATCATGGCAATAGGCTAGCTTACAAAGAATAAATTAAATCTTCATGACAAGCTAAGTACAGTTTCTTGTGCTGAGTCACTTGGTGTCCATTTGGGAATAATTTATCTAAGTTTTTGCTAAAAGTGTACTAAAGTATATTTGTACCTTGGAAAAAGTGAAAAAACGTGGAAAAATGGGAAAAAAAAGTGGGAAAAAGTGAGGTTTTAAAAAGCTGGACATAAAAGTTAAAAGCTATAAGAGAATGTTAAAAGCTGATGCCAAACACACTTGGAACAACATAGACATCAATTCAAAACCTCAGCTGTTGGTGACACAAAGCTGTTAGAACATCAAACTCATTTGGAACAACAAAATCAATGTGTGGAATCAATATAATCTCGTCTTAAACCTTATGAACCATTGGAAACAGTGTGGTTTTAACGTCTTCGACTTCACCAAGATGTAGATCTTCAAGCACCATAGAGGGTTGATTAGAAGCACATTCAACAACTTCAACTTTCACATCATGTGCACCCTCAAGCTTGCTGCATTGTTTTTGAGTGGGTGCCATTATCTTTTCTAGTTGGGCATTAATCCTAGTGATTATTTGCTCCCCCAATTTCCACGACATAGGTGAAACATTCTAATTTTCCTTTCTTGCACTAGCAAAAAGTGAATTGAGAAGATCCAAAGAAATGTCCTCACTTTCATCTATGACCAGATTCATAATTGTTTCCATGGCTAAAAGTACAGCAGGTGGATAGTTAAACCTAATTATCTTTAAGAAACTTTGAAACATCTCAACAACCAATGCATCACACTCAAGATCCAGCATCACCAAGCATAACTTGACCTTTGCAATGGTATCAAGAATTGAAACCACCTTCTTATAAGAGTAAGTAGACACATGAGACATATTTTCAAATGTTGCCACAATCAACTGAAATATTTCTTTCATTTGCTCATCCTTATATGGGGCATCTAGTGTTGTTATCCTTGTAATCTCAATAATGCAAGATACAACTGAAACATTCACATCCATTTCAACATGTTTCAAAAGTTTATTAGTGATCAATGCCTTCACTGAGGGTAAAAGTGCATCTCGCATTGATTTGGATGGTTCTTGCTCCACATATGCTAACAAATTTTCAACTTCATCAAGAAGAGTGAGAAGATCCATGGAGGAAGGAGGGTTAAGGAGTCTATTCCCAGCCTCCTTAATTTGCTTCTTAAATTCTCTATCTTTAAGCTGCTTCTCAAGTTTTCTATCAAAGGAAGTCATTTTCAGCTAAGAGGCACAAAATATTGAAACACAGAGATTGAAACTAAATTTTCTGCTCAAAGTTGAAGCGCACAGGTTGGCTTCTAGGTTTAATAGTTTTTTTTTTTTGGGGGGCAATTGGGCTGGTGAAGCTTGGGCTTTCAATTTTTTTTAATTTTTTAAATTTTTAAGTGGCAAGTTGGGTTGGTATGTTTTTTATGGGCTAAAACAAGTGTGTATTGAGAGTGAAACAGGACGCTAGTGCCGCTAGGAAGAAAGAACTCAGATGGGACTATCGGGTTACATCTGATATGGGGTTGATGGACTGACTATTTGTTGCAATAGCGGCGGTCTTGTGATGGCTGTAGGCAGCGGCTTTGGGACGATAGGGTGAGATCAACATTAACAAATTCTTGCAGTACTGTTCTGGTGGAGTGGGTTGGCAACGCGGTACTCTGAGATGGCAAGGTGGAGCGGTGTTGCACTGAGACAAAGGAGGAACTCAAAGTCGCCGGGGAATAGGTTGGCGCTTCAATCATTTATTGGGATGGCAGCGTTGGCTTTCCAATGGGAGGTGGCGTGTGAAGAACCTTTTGAAAGAAATTGATCAGGTCTGGCTGTGGGGTTTGTTGGTTGTTGGGTCAAAGGGCATGGGTTGATGGGTAACCTTTTAGTGGCTTGATACGTGTGGCCCCGTGGGTATTGACAAATGGTTTTCTGATGTTGGTTTGGCAGAGATGTGGCGAAGGGATTTTGAAGCTGGTATGGTGGATGGATTTCTAGTGGTGGAAAAATACGATGAATGTCTTCTTCTTTTTTTCTTTTTTTTTTTTGTTTGGTTATGGATTGACTTGCGATGATGCTTTAAACAAATTGGTGTTTGCTCTGATACCAAAACTGGTGCTAGGACAACCAGAACAAAATTAAAACAACGGAAAAATAAATGGATATGACCTAGAAGTCAACACCTAGGCCTGACTTGGAGTCAACACCAAGCAGGGAAATCATTAGGAGTCAGTACGTAGAGTAGATCTAGAGTCAGCACCAGACCAAAAGAGACTAAACAGCCATCTTTTTCATTTATCAAAATATCAACTATCCCCTCAAGGAGTACAATAGATTGCTTATAAAGGATTACTAAACCCTAGTTCTAATTGGCTAGAAAACCCAAGTTGCCTTATTACAAAAATAACCTTGCTTCCAAATTAAAATACTAATAGCCTAATAAACTACTAGGACCTAAAACATAAAAATACAATTGACTGGCAAACATAAATAATACTAAATAAAAATCTTCTTGCATCTCTTGCATCATAAAGCCTCTACTCCTAACTGGTTTCCAACAAACCTTGTTAGGGCCAACGCCCCTCACAGTCGAAGAGTAGACAATGCTCATAAACCGATCAAAAGATTCTTGCTCCCAATCCTAAGATGGATGACGAAATCAAACATCCCAATGAATCCTCCCACCAGACCAACCTCTGCCACTGAAGCATCCCTTGCCTTACTAAGACAGTAAAGTTCTGGAAAATCCTTTTTGAGGGAACAATTCCCACACCACACATGCTTCCAAAACTTCACTCTAGTACCATCACCCACCTTATATACCGTAGGAGTTTAGAAAAGTTCAACCAGCCACTTCTAATAAACTTCCAAAGGCTAACACCATATATGCACTTGTCACCTTTTTCGTGCACCAACCACCCCATACATCCCTATATTTTGCCTCTATAACCTTCCTCCATACCTCCACAATAAAAGTGCATAAAATATCAAATTGTCAGAATGGAAAAAATTGTAATCTTACACGATTGTGACAAAATTTTTAGTGACACTCTATTAGAGTATTGTTCTGTCCAAATACCAAAGAATTTTACCATATAAACAAAAATAATTGAACAAAGGCAAAAGCAGGAATACCGTGGAGTGAATTGAATTAAGGCAGTACGATTTTTTTTAGGTAATAAGAATTACTAAAAATAATAAACATAAGTACAACAGTACATTGGATGCAGTGAGTGTACTGAGTGTATACCAACCTACAACGCAAACAAACTCTAAAAAATGAAAAGTCTACATTACCATTGGGTCCATCCATATCTACTAATATCCAATGAAATAATGAGTTGACAAATACTGACTTAACCCTTGCACCTGACAACTCCTGCCCCCCAAAAGGTTCTTCCATTTCTCTCTCTCCACAAAGTCCACATCAAGCACAATGGTACTAGGTTCAAGACTTCTAAAGGGGCTCGGTTTCCTTCTGTATCCTCACAGCAGGCTAGCAAGCATACACATGGATTTAGTCACCATTTTTCCAATATGCTTTCTTCTGTCCAAAGCTGAACCCATTGAGAATACGGTAAATCAAACAGGGCAGGGAGACAATATTTCCCAATCCTGCAATTGCCTAACATAGATAGGGTACTAATGCACTACTTTACCCCTAATATCCAAATAATCACTAACCCTAGCATGTTTGTTAGCTGCAATTTGGAAAGGATCATAAACTAACGTAAACTAACCAATTAAAAGCCTTGTTCCCACACCATGCATCAAGCCAACATCCCCAATTTTAAATCTAATAAATTTATAGGACTCCCAAAACCTGCTCTTATTCCTTTCCACACTCCCACTCCATGTGGAAATTCTACTCCGTCTGTAGTCCACTGGGAATCTTGCTCATATTTAATTCACAGAAGGCATCTCCACAATTGGTCATTTCCCTGAGTAAAGCACCATATTCACTTATCCAACAATGCAAAGTTGAAGGAGCTTAAATTTTAAAGCAGACCAGAGCGGCCAGTCTGACCATTTGAACAGTGCACTGGGACCTAGACTGTATGGTCCACATTAAAAAACCAGGAAAAAATTGGAAAGGGTCAAAACCAGTCAAACCGCTTCCTGGTTTTGAGCAGTTTGATCAGTTTTGGCCCCTTTTTTAATTACTAAATTTTTTTCTTATCTTACAAAAGAAAACCTTATATATTATTTTTTTGATAAGTAACAATCTAAAATATATATATATATATATATAAAAATAAATAAATAACCCTTATATGTTAGGTTTACACATAAGCTAGCCCAACATTAAAAACAAAAGAATGTTAGGCCCTTGCAAAAACTAAACAATGTATTCATGTTTGAAAGTCTTGATGGAGAGGTATTTATTGAGGAGGAAGTATAGTATCTCCTTTCATTTCAATCTGGGACTTTCAATAAGTCTTTCTTACAAAACAAAAAATCCCACATTGAATTTTTTTTTTTTAATTGGTATGTTATAGGTGCACCCAATGGGAATCCAAGATTGAAAAAAATAAAATGATATTTAAAATGCTTTGTACTAATAAAGGAGCCACTCTTTTTCTGTCTTTCATTATAGAGAAGAAAAGTTCCAATTTTGCATGATAATTTTTCTTTTTTGATATATAACGTAAGAACTTTTATTAAGAATAGCCAACCCAAGTACACTAAAAACGTACTACAGTGGCATGAAAATTTGCATGATAATTAACTACAAGTGTTTATAAATCTTCTTCCAAGGTCAAAACAAGAAGTAACTCTGAAAAATATTTTGAAACATCCCAAATAAAATAGAAAACCATATAAATTTATTCTATTTAATATTATTAAATTATTATTAATTAAATTATTTATCAGCCACTGTTTGAACCCCAGTTGGACTAGAAAATTAAAAACCACTCCCGTTTCCCAATTCTTTGCCCAGTCCAGCTTTTAGGAGGGGAAAAAAGGCCAAGCTGCCCCATTCTCAATGATAGTGTCATCTGTCTCCAATCTACCAGATGATTCATGTTGCAGTCTCTCCGATCTATTTGTAACACTTACTGGTACCATAAACAAAGACATAAAAGTATATGAGCAAGCTCAATAGGGTACTCTTAATAATAGTGACTCTAACCCCCCCCCCCCCCCCAATTCTTCCCTCTTGAGAGAGAATTTCTCCCACACTGCGACCCAACTCTTGGTCCTTTCAATTAAACCATTCTAAACTAAGTGGCCACAATAGTAGGCCCATATAATCCTTTGCTAATAACCCACCTTACATCTCATATAATCTTATTCAAATTGACCCTCAACCCATAACTGTTTCAAACCAAATCAACACCCATCTCAGTGCTTAGATATTTTCCATATTTGCATTACAAATAAGATAGTGTCAACAACATATAATCAATGGGGAATTACTAGTTCCTCTCCTCTCCTCCCTCTATCTTGAAGCCCGACAATCTTCCTCCCATCACTGCTATAGTAATCATCCTACTAAGCACCTCAATCAATAGGATAAATAGCAAAGGTGAAAACGGGTCACCTTCTCTCTACATTATTAAACAACATTATAGTCAGTGAGACATGTAAGGTATGTGCCAGACATATGTACATATCCCGAAAGTTCAGCTGAAATAAGGATATTGACATGGATGGATAGAAATACAGGGATGATCAAAGAAACGAATGGGTGCAATCAGGGCAAGTGAAAGATGGTACAAATTCAGGACGACGTAAGTCATTTACAAATGATTTGATACCATGGAATACAGAACAAAGGTTGCACCAGTATTTGAATTGAAGGTGATTAAAGCAAAAAAGAACACAATTACATAAGTGCAGAGGAACATGATCCATTGATCCTACACTTACGGAAAAGATCAAGCACCACACAAAGCTGAATGGCAGAAAGTATTTGTGCAGCAAACCCCAAGGACCAGGGATTAGGGCTTTAAGCAGGTTGAGAAATACACAAGGCATAATTCCCCTTTTTATTGAAGATAACAGTGAGCAAGTAGTAAAAGAAGCACTCGCGGTGTGGGGGGGGGGGGGGGGGGGGGGGGGGGGGGGGGGGGGGGAGAACAAGATGAAATTTTCTCACCTGCTTAACAAAATAAGTGACTTTTGTTTGAACTGTTGTAGGACATGCTGCACAACACGAAAATGATCCATTTGACCTTTAGCAACAAGAGTAATCTGTTGCTCAATGAAACTTCGAATATCTGGCAAACAGAGATCTGGATCAATACATTGATAGCCTCTTATCAGGGTGATACCCAGGCTGGTTGGAACCAACTTCCTGCCAGCTTGTACCTGCAATTTCATTGTAAAGAGAATATTCAAATCTTGGAAAGAGAGAATTTTTCTACACAAACCCATGGATGTCCCAAATGAGACAAGTCATTTAGCAATATAAAGATTCAGAAACCTGCACATAGTTGCGCTCACATATGTTGTTAATATGCCACAGGTATTGAAGCATCTGTGCCAATTCCATTTTTCTCCATCAGGGAAATCAGTTCACTCTCACTAAGATATTCTGGAGGCATGGTACTCCCCTGGAGATTATTTGAAATTCAGATATCATCAATAACATAATAAAATGCACCATCAGTATATCAAGATATTTGATTTTAGCTTTTTCCTTTCCTTGTTTTCCCCTTATTCAATATCATCTTAGAGAGAAGCATATCAACCTATCCTTAAAGGAGAGGCAGCATGTTAGAGCCAAACTCTCTACCCATCAACCAAACCCCAGCCCCATTTCTCCACCCCCAAAAAGGTGTATACAAAAGCATTTTGAATTTCTAACAGCTCAAACAAAATTAAAAATTGGATAAATGGGACAAATATAATAGTTTTTAAGGAGGATAAATTACTACTCATATAGCTCCACTTTTGAAGCCTCTATCTTCTCTCCTTTGTAAACCGAGGAAGATTTCTCTCGGTTACTGCCAACCATGGCATAATAGATGTAAATCCTTCATCTATAACGTGCTGCCCCAGTGCAATGGAAGCATTCTCCACCAATTATTGAAAATTTGACCCTTGTCCTGGAATAGATTAAAAGGATAAATGGCTTTCTTCAGCTTCATACATGATGCATATTAAGGGGAAAACCTTTGCTCAAAACAGATAAAAAGTAGACAAAAGCTTTGAGCCTAAAGAGCATTTGCAACTTAATCACAAAAGAAGAGAGAGAATGCAGTGGTCATAAGTCAATTAGTTCATGAATTCATGCTTGACTACATTTAATTACCTACAAAAACAGTGCTGAATATGAGCAGAGCTTTAAGAGCTTTACTTGTGCAAATACTACAAACCCAAGCTCGAGTCCAGTTTGACTGTAGATCCAAATAACCACATTTGAGCTATAGCTTGAAATTTTTTAATCAAGCTTGGCTTAAGTAGCAAAAAGAGTTAACTTCAAGCTTTTGTTTGAGATCAAGCCAAAGCTGAAGCTTTATTTTAAAACCACACAAGCATGCACTCTTAAATGAACTCTTAACTCCAATGGTTCTTCTTCCCACCATAGTGATGGGATAGAGGAAGGGTTCAAGACCACTGAGTGTGTGCTTGTCAATTAATATATTATTATAAGGATTAGTTCCTATTTTAGTCCCAAAAATTTGCCTTATATGCCAAGATGGTCTCTAACATTTTAAATATGTCAATTTAGTTTCAAACCTTTTGGTATTGTCTCAAAATAATCCCTACCGTTAAGTAGTGGATGAAAAAAGCTAACGTGGCTAACGATGATCATAAAAAAATTAAATTTAAAAAAAATCAGCCACATGGGCTGCAAGTGGCCTAAATTAATAAATAAAATAAAAAAATAGAATTGACCTTAAACAACCAAATCTTTAAAAATTCTCATGCCATATTTCCTCCTCACTGCCAGCATGAATCTTGACTCAAGCACAGATCTCTCTCTCTCTCTCTCTCTCTCTCTCTCTCTCTCTCTCTCTCTCCTCTCTCTCTCTCTCTCTCTCTCAACCCCACGTTTTGGCCCACTGTGTTCTTAGAAATCTCTTCTTAGTAGGTCTTGGCCTTGATAATCCATTCATCTATTTTCTGTTCTTTTGTCTTTATATGTTTGGTTACGGAGAAAATGAAGGCAAAAAGAAAAAGAAACCAAGTCTTGAAAGATTGATTGTACTGCTACTGAGTACACCCCTGGTGTATATGGGTGATTCCATTTTGATCAATAAAAATTTCATTAGAAAAAAGCTACTTCATGCAAGAAGAATGAAGTAGCAAAAAGATATATACAAAAACACAAAAGAAAGCAAACTATGTACAAATAAGAAGGGAATCTAAGAACAACGGAACAGAAGAATCACTAAAAGTGAATTCCCAAGAACGAGACCAATCAAACAACATCCTGTAAATAACGCTGTAAGCTAATCCACCAAATGCTCCTGATCCTTAACAATATGACTATTCTACTTCCTCCAAATAATCCACATAACACACAAGGCCAAGGGCACCAAATTCCAAACATTCAAAGCATGCTTCCCCCAACCAATTCCTCCACCCCATTAATAAATCACTCACCTTCTTCGGAAGGATCCAGGAAACTCGAAATGACATAAGGGAAAAATTCCACAACTTGGAAACCCCCTCACAATGAATCAACAGATGGTTGACATCCTCCAAACTACGCTGACAAAGACAATGCCAATCTACTAAAATATGCCCTCGCCTTTGCAAGTAATCACCTTTAAGAATCTTCCCCCCACGCAACCATCTAAACAAAGAAAGAAACTTGACGTGGAGCCTTCACACCCCCAAATACTTTCCAAGGAAAAATAATAGGAGAAGATCCCCTCAGAGCACTATAAAAAGAAGGAATGTCAAAATTTCCACTTTTCCTTCAACACTTCAACCTCCACCTCAATCGATCCCTATTCACATTTGAAGGAATATGAAGCTCCAACTTGTGAAAAAAAAAAAAAAAACCTACTAATTCCACCCCCCAATCATTAAACCCACGTTGGAATCACACATCCCAACTGCATCTTTCCCCCATATTTTGTCTCACCAACACATCCTCCACCGATGCCTCTCTATTTGAAGTCATTGCTATTAATAGCGGAAAGTCAATTTCAGAGGCTGATCTCCACACCACTGATCATGCCAAAACTGTACCCTATCCCCTAAACCAACCTCAAACCGAATATGCTAGAAAAATCCCGCCCACCCCCATCCTAATACTTCTCCACAGGCCATAACCATGTGAAGCCCTACCCAACTTCAAACACCAACCCCACCTTATTCACCCCAAACTTTGAAACTATTACACACCGCCATGATCAATTAAGACACAGACAACCAGAACAAAATGAAACAACAAGAAAATAAAGGAATATGACCTAGGAATCAGCACCTCGGCCTGGCTTGGAGTAAGCACCAAGCGGGAAAACCACTAGGAGTCAATACCTAGGATGGACCTAGGATCAACACCAAACCAAAGAGACCAAATGGCCATTCTTTACATTCATCAAAATATCAACTATCTCCACAAGGATACAATAGGTTGATTACAAAGGATTGCTAAACCCTAGTTTTAATTGGCATAGAAAACCCTAATTGCCTTATTACAAAAATAACCTTGCTTCCAATTTTTTTTTTTTTTTTGATAGGTAATAAAAGTTTTTTTGATAGCAAAAATGCAATGTGTTTACGATTGTAAACACACGACAAAGAAAGATACAAACAAATCAAATAGCAACTTACAAAATAAGGAATCAAACAAGAAAATACAATTTGTGAGGCCCCAAATACGAGACTACTCAAACAAAGTCCTAGCTAGCGATATCTTCAACAGTTCAATAGGTCTCTCAATGTCCTCAAAAGTTCGGGCATTGCGTTCCATCCATACTAACCACATAAGACATGCCGGTACCATATTCCAAACATTTGAAGAATAATTCCCTAACCAATTCCTCCAAGCAAAAAGAAGAGAGACAAATGTATACGGCATCACCTATTGAACCCCAAACATAAGAAAACCTCACTCCACAAACCATGAGCCAAACTTACAATGGAGTAAAAGGTAATCCACAATTTCCTCATCACACGACAAAAACAACACCAATTAACAAGAGGCAAGTTTTTCTTAACAAGATTATCTATGGTAAGAATATCATTCCTAGCAACAGTCCATAAAAAGAAAGCCACCCTTTTAGGTACATTAATACACCAAATGCTCTGCTAAGGGAAAGAAATAGAAGGGACTTTTAATAAAGAATTATAAAAGGAGTGCACATCAAAAATACCACTACGATTCAACTGCCAAATCAGAACATCATCGCCCTCCCCCCTTGGTATTCTGGCAAAAACATGCTCAAAGAGAGTAAAATCTCCCCATTTTCCAATCATTAAATTCACGACGGAAATGTAAGTTCCAACTCCTACTTCCCTCATCTAGTGCATATAAAATCAGATCAAAAATCAAAGCTTCTTGAACCACAACACAGACAAACAGTTCCAGATATAACCTTGCTTCCAATTAAAATACTAATAGCCCAATAAACTAATAGGACCTAAAACATAAAAATATAATTGACTTGCAAACATAAATAATACTAAATAAAAATCTTCTTGCGTCTCCCGCATCAAATTCTCCTTAACCCCAAAACGCCACCATTTCCCAATAAAACTTTGTTAAAGGTAGTGATCTTCCTTATCCCTAGTCCATCAAACTCAACAACAGAACACACCTTATCCCACCTTACCAAATTAAACTTAAGTGAATCCCCCATTCCTCCCCCCCCCCCCCCCCAAAAAAAAAAAAAATAGAAAATCCCTCTACAACTTTTCAATCCTATTCGAACACCAACCCCCCCATCAATAAATTTTCATTACTTATCCCAAAAATAAAAAAGAAAAGAAAAGAAACAAAATCAAATGAAGATGAGATCTGAGTTGAACAACCCCCCTAACCAAAACAAAGAATGTTACTCAACAACAGGGAAAATTTTAGTTTAACTTTTAACCCAATGGAATCTCACATTTCAAAAGAATCGTTATAAGTAACAAGATTAATTAATATCAAAAAGGGGACATCATAGTGCACAGGAAGAGTACAAGGTCAACAAATCAAATACAAAAATTACATAAATCAAGCAAATCAAGAAGAGAAGAAAATGATTGGTTTCGCAAAGCTGACAACCAATCCAATAAGCAAAGAAATATAACTTGAGGTACGGACAGTTTCAAAAGAATATTTCTCATTTACCTTTGCTAGATTTCTCCATTCCCACATAGAAAGGTCGTGTCCTAAATTCCTAGGCAACACCCAAAAAAAACCCAAATCCTCGTTGCAAAATTATGGCTAGGGCTGGTTTGCTAGTTTCAGATTTCATTATCTCTTTCAGGTGGGTATGGTCAGGGCTTTGATTAAGATCTTTGTGTACAAGATAATGGGGTTGGGCCATGAAACTAGGCGTATAGTAAGCTTATCAATTGCATACTCTTTGTCCTCATCATATTGATTAATTACAAGAAAAATATAGTAATTTTTCCGCAAAAGAAAACCAATGGACTATACTCGAATTGATGTAGCCACCTTCTACCTTTAGGCCAGCCAACCAACACAACCCCCCCCCCCCCTCTCCCCCCCACCCACAATTAGGACTGACAACCAGCCACTCTCTACAAGCCAAACAGCCAGCCACTCTTTCTGACCTCTGAGGGCAGCCAGCCAGCCCCCTTATTTTGACTTCTTAGATCTGCCATATATCCTCATTAATTTCAGCTTTGACTTATGTTGTGATAGCCTGTCTAGATGTAACTATTAGCTAGTTTATTCCTAGTAGTTAAAGATTATAAATAGACTTTATGTAAGAGCAGAATCAGTTTTTGGATATAAACTTAACTTAGTTTCATACCAGGACAGAAACTCAGTTTCTCCCGTTATTTTCTCTATCTAGATGTAATAATAATAATTATTATTATTATTATTAACATTTTTTAAATTTTTTTCAAGACTATTTTTACTAACTTTGTTCATGAGCCTTGTTTGTGAGCCTAATAAAGTCAAGCTTATGTTTGCTCAAGCTTGAGCTTGTTTGATTATTTCAAAAAAGATGTCATCAAGTGCGCCTTTGAGCTTAGAGTGGCTCATAAGCTACAAGGTTTATTTGTAGTGCCAAGGAAAATTCCCCTATAGAATGAACGAAGATGATAAGATGAAACAATAAACAAAAAGGATAGAATTTTTTATTTTACCTTAAATACTTGCAGTCAGGAGAGACAGTCCCTATAAAGTGTTGACAGACATACTGGTATAGTCTCCAAGCATCTTTGCCCAGCATATCCTCAGTTGCTGACTGCATTGGGGTAATAGGAGGATGGTCACCTGCATCTGATCCTAATCGCGGTTTATGATACCCATTGGCAAGTAATCTCTGTACATCATTGCCCCATATCGTGTAATGGCTAGTGCACCAAGTGTGCCTCTGAAGTCAAATGAAGAAGGATAGCTGTGCTCTCTGTGCGTGGATAACTAGATGAAGATCATATGAAAATTATTAGTAGTTAGGTTCCAAACATTGAACAATAAACAATTAAGAAACTAATAATATGATGTAACCATATCAATTTTATTTAAGACATTGCAGCATATTCTGTCACAAGTCTTATTTTTATGTTCTCCAATAAGGAAAATTCCACAAATAAAATTATAATATCTGCTTTACTTTCTGAGTATTTCCTGTAGAATATATATCATATACAACAAATATATGACTTCACAATGGGAAAAAGATTACTACAAGACCTTATTAAATCCTTGAGTGTACAAGCGTTCAGCCAGTTGCATAGCCATTTGAGGTCCAAAGCCCATGCCACTTGAAGCAACCTGGATAAATTAAAGCAAGGTACTTGAATTATCCCCAAGTTCAAAAAATTTCTTGTACAACTAAGCAAAGTTAGTTTTATTCTCAAATTCACCAAGAATATTCTAGGAGGAACTTTTACATATTAAACAAGTTAACCAGGCTTATAAAATTAAAAAGCAGTTTTAATTTTATCACGATAAAAAAATAGATTATTTAAAATGATAAAACGCGTTACTTCATGATGGGTCATAGATGAACTTTAACAACTGTAAAAGTTTTCTTTTTTTGGATAAGTAACAAATGTACAAGATTGTAGTTGATCAATTCCAGAATATGCTCATTGTTGTTTTCTAACTCATACTTTAGCATCATGAATTTTCTAACACGTGCGAACCTCTTAAAAGATGCTCTCGAGTGTGATGGAAGGGGGTACATGGTTTCTGATCAAGATAAGAAATAACAGTGGAATGAAAATCTCTCATTTGCTCTTCATTAATGATTTATATATATATATATATATATATATATATAGTGTCTTCCAATATTGGTCCTGAAAGTTAAGAATTATAATTCTGTTCTTCTGAAGTAGTTTCAAGCCTCAGGATAAACTTGAGTAAGAATAAGTTGGCCATGGTGGGTACAAGAGTATAGTTGTTAAAAATCTGGCTGGGGTCTTAAGGTGTAAGTGAGACAAACAGCCCAACTTCTCCTTTCCCCCGCTCCCTGCCTGGCCAAGGAATAGTCAACTAAGGCCTCTCTATTAGTGGCAATTTCATACAAAAACGGGAAAGTCAGTTGGAGAGATTGATTCCCAAACCACCAATCTTGCCAAAATTTCACTCTATTCCCCACCCCAATCTCAAACTAAGTATTTTTACTAAAATCCTCCCAACCCATACGAAAACCTCTCCATAAACCACACCCATGTACACCCCTACCTAGCTTAGAAGTCCATCTCCCCACTCTTCCCCAAACTTCGAAGCTACCACCCTCCTCCAAAGCCATGTCTCCTCAACCAACCCCAAAATGCCATAGCCATTTCCCTAGTAAGGCTTTTTTATTGAAGGCAGTTACTTTCCTTATTCCTAAACCACCATTGTCCATAGGTGCACATACTTTGTCCCATCCTAGTAAGTGATCTACTATCTCCCCACTATAACAACACATAGAGCACCACCCAACTAAGGTAAGACTCCGCTTTATAAAAATAAATTATCACATGTAAGGATCTTCCCCATATAGCTGTCCAAACAAGAAACGAGACCCTCTTCGGGGCCTTAGTACACCAAATGCTCTTCCATGCATTTTTATTTCATTAGATATAGTAAATTTTATATTAAGGGGCAAATCTACAATTTTCAAAATTCCTGCAAATTAAGGTATTTTGGTAGTTTAATTGTGTCTAGAATTTTATTGAAGATCCTAGGTATCTTAGGTTTTATTTTCTTTGAGTCCAAGTTAGTCTTTTCTTTGGACCAGACAAGGTTTGTTGGAAGCTTGCAAGGAATAGAGGTTTTGAGGTTAGAGGTTATTATTGCTCCTTCTACCCCCCTAATCTTGTTTCCTTTCCATGGAGATCAATTTGGCAATCGAAGGCTCCTCCAAGGGTGGCTTTCTTTTCTTGGTCTTCTTCTTTAGGTAAGATCTTAACAACAGACAACCTTCGTAAAAGACGAGTGATAGTGCTTGACTGGTGCTATATGTGTAAGAGGTGTGGGGAGTCGGTGGATCATCTTCTACTTCATTGCTCCCTAGCTTGGGAGTTGTGGTCTTTGGTGTTCTGCTTGTTTGGTATTCAGTGGGTTATGCCTAATACTGTTCTTGAGTTATTTGAAGCTTGGCAAGGAAAGTTTGCGCGGCATCGTCACATTGATGTTTGGAAATTAGTGCCTCATTGCTTGATTTGGTGCATTTGGTGTGAAAGGAATGCTAGAAGCTTTGAGGGTTGTGAACGTTCTTTGCTGGAGATTAAGTCTTTCTTCCTACACACTCTCTTTGAATGGAGTGTTGTTTTTTCTCACTTTTCTTGTTCTTCTTTTTCGATTTTTCTTGACCGTTGTTCTTTTGTTTCTTGATTTGTGCCCCCATAGTACATCCCCAATGTACTCGGTTTGGCAATCTTTTTATTATCAATAATTTTTTTACGTTATTTATCAAAAAAAAAAGTTAGTCTTTTCTTAAGTTTTTAGTTTACTAGTCAAACTCATAATCAAGGGAGTCAATTTCGTGTCAGAGACTGATTCAATTTGGCCAAGGAAACAAAATATTTCAATACCAATTGATACCGATGTACTGTTTCGAGGTTACTGCTCTCTCTCTCTCTCTCTCTCTCTCTCTCTCTCTCTCTCTCTCTCTATATATATATATATATATATATGCGTGTATATTTATATATGTATGTATGTATGTATTTATTTCTTTATTTATTTATAAACATATAATTTAAATTTCACATATGTTATAAGCCCAAATACATCAACCTAATATATTCGCTTAAATAACATGTTTTATAACAATTTTTTAATTATTTTTTAATGTACCAGCTGAAATACATACCCAAAAATCTTCATTATAACCGGTACAAGTTGGTACATCTCAATATTTTATCCGGTACATTTTAGATAAGTGCCGGTTTAATGGCCAGTGCAGAATATACTGCCGGTGCTGGTACCAATATAGTATTGACTATCTTAGTCATAAATCATAATACTACTAGTACAAGAAAGACTCTTATAAAAATTTATAATAATAATAATAATAATAATATAAATAAATAAATAACAAACTAGTACATGAAATACCCGCAATTTTGAGGATGTTGGAGAAATCTGCTGATTTTTTAAGTCTTTGCTAGTTGGGACATTGTTTGGGTGGTCTCGTATTTGGGGTTTTACACAATGTATTTCCATTTTTGATTTCGTGCAATCTATTTCTGTTTGATTTGTTTGTATTTGTTTCTAGGACAATCTGTTCATCATCGTGAACATGATGTACATTTTTTTAATGAAAATATCTATTACCTATCAAAAAAAAAAAAAAGAAAAAAGAAAAAGAAAGATTCTATATATATTTGTGTTCAATTTACACAAAGAGAGATGGAATTGATTAATAAAATTATTGAGTGCTTTGAGCATTGAGACATGTTGGCCTTTGTGTGTTATTTTCTCCATTTCTCTTCTGTCTTTTCTTCTTCTCTTTATTGTGTTACTAATCACGGGTACTGTTTATACAGCCCCTGAACACAATAAAATCCTCTCTATTCCTTCGTCCATACAACCCCAAATCAAGCCCTTTCTTCTACCTATCAAAACCCTAAAACCCTACATACTTTCTTCTACCAAATTGCCATCAAATAACTCACCGAACATCTTTTAATTCTTAACACAACCTCATAAACCTTTATTCAACAATTACAATTCCAAAACCATAGGTCTACAATTACTCCTATCCCTACCACAAGCAGACATAGACAAATTCTCCAATTTGTCATATGTCAACCTAGACTTGAACGAGTTCTCAAAAAATATTTATGAATTTGAGATATGCAGGCACATATTGACACATGTATAGCCAACATATAGCTGCTTCCAACTTATGTTCAAGTATCCCTGGATTACAGCATACCCCCCATTTTTGGTCGTAATGGGAAACCCTGTTTATCATACAGGTGCAGCTACCAAAAGGAAGATAATCAGGCAACATCATATATTTCGGTTTCCCTACAACTTTTGGAAGTGTGGGCATGCTAATATACCCCTCAAATGCACTTTTTTTGGGGCTAAGAATATACCCTCAAATACATTTAAATCAGATGTATGTACTTTTTTTCTTCTTTAATAATTTGATAGTTGCGGGAGAGGGATATTTAAACCCTAGAAATCTCCATTGGAAACACCAAGAAGTGCCAATTAATCAGATGTATCTACTAAAGGTACATATGTAACTATGTATGCATATGAGGATGTGAATGTATGTCTGCATGCACATGTCGGCATATTACAGCCAAGGAACTCAAGCAGCAATCTCGTTCTACCTCCCACTTGCCCACGCCAAGACATGGCTGATATATTTTTTATTCACATTCCTTTCACAACCTAGGCCAAAATTATGAAGTACTTAAATAAAATAGCACGTTTAAAACACATATGTCACTCATATTTAACTGTTCATGCAATAAGGAAACATCTGTTCCTAGATACTCTAGTAATCAATCTCTTATCATTTTCCTCATTGGAATTATTTGTTGGGTTGTATCTCATTGATAAGCTGGCTAAGAACATATCTGGCTTGTAAAGCACACATCTCAAACCCATATGCTAAAAAATTCTGATCTGCCCAATGTAATATTAATTTCCAATCCAAATGATATTAGACAATAAAAGACAATTCAATTTGCAAAATTTTCTGACCTTCAGAAGATTCACTGTATTAAGACCAGCAGGCCGACTTTTGCTTTCCTGTTTTTCTGATATTTCAGTAACTTCTAAAATTCCATCTTCCATTATTAACTTTTGAAACATTGTAGCAACCTGCAACATGTACAAGTATAACTCGTATTATGTTTGCCAAAAGTTAAGAAAGAGAACTGCAAAGCTAACGCAAATAAGGGCTCACATCTAAATCGAACAACTTGTCACGCTCCCATTCTAGCTGAAGTTCATAACCATTTTGTATCATGTAAGGTCGCAAAGCCCAAAATTTCTCTGGCTTAAAAGTAGTTATTTGCAAATAACGCTGTACACAAAACCCAAGTGTAGGAGTCTGACATGGTCCGTAGCTGAAACAAGCAATTCATAAGCACAATTTATTGATGACTGAAATTAAAATTAGAACGCAGATAGAATTATGCCAATTCATAACACAGTTTCATGGAAATTATTTTAAACTAGCTTATAACCCATGTGCATATGCAGGGGTGCAATACATACATACATACTTATATACACACACACATACACATACCAAGTTGTGCATCCACCAACAAAAACTAAGCATCCATCCAAAATGATTCAAAGACCAACAAAGGCATCAAATACCCAAGGCAAAATACAAAGACATGCATTTTTCCATCAGCATCCAACTTCAAAAGCCAATAATGGCTCACATGATTAAAAACAATCTAACACAAAATGATGGCTACAAAGACCAGAGAAGTTAACAATACAATTAATGACAAGGGAAGGCCAAAGAGAAAGTTCCAAGAAATAAAATTCTATAAGAAGTGCATTTCTCCTATAAGGAGGGCACCACCATAATCTTCTACTTACATCTCTTGTAGCCTTTCATCTATCTTTCTCCCATCCTCTCCTTGTAACCATAAAATCCTTCAGTCTTCAATTTCACTTTCAAGCTTAATTGTAAGTGTTCAAAATTTCAATAATCAAGTTTACAATTCCAAATTCATTATTGTGGTCTATTTTATATTTTAATTTTACTAGTTTTACATGTTTTATAGATTTATAGTTTCTTTTTTTTTTTTTTTTTTGATAGGTACATGTTTTATAGTTTTATAGTTATAGTATACCTTAAACTACAATATTCTCTAGTTTTATATCTTATTCTTTAAGTATCTCCACACACTTACACACACACCAGGTTTATTTTATATTTTAATTTTTAATTGTTTTACATGTTTTATAGTTCTATACTTCTATTGTTATAGAATAGTTTAAATTACAATATTCTCTAGTTTTATATCTTATTCTTTAAGTACCTCCACACACTCACACACATACCAGGTTTCTTCTGACACACAATAATGAATTTGGAATTATAAACTTGATTATTGAAATTTGAAACACTTAAAATAAAGTTTGAAAGTAAGAATTGAAGATTGAAGGATTTTTTCGTTACAAGAAGAGAATGGGAGAAAGATAGAAGAAAGGCTATAAGAGATGTAAGCAGAACAACAGGCGGTCCTCTCCTTTATTCAATTCCCTCCATTTCTCTTCCAATAGCAAAAGAGAAAAGCAAAACCAAGGAGCATCCATTCAGCAAAATTCCAAAAAACAAACATGGTGGACATTCACCCTCAAAAAAGCAAAAGGAATCTACCAAGTTGTATATTAATGGCGCAGCCATAGCATAGTTAGAGAAAGAATATCCTCTTTGGAAGCCTAAGGCTAAGGCAAAGCCAAAAAAATGTGTCCATGGCAGTTAATTTGGTTTTTATATTTTATTTGGTTATAAATTTACTAATTGGTTACTATCCAAAGAAAGTCTAAGGTGAAGGCAATGCCTTAATGAGAGCTTCAACGGCAAGCAATATTAGAAGTGAGATAACAATTTTTTGATAAGTAGAAGTGAGATAACAATTGTGGATGCAAATTGGGAGAAGTCTATTGATAAGTCTCAAGATAATTCCAATCCTAGAGTAAAGTGTCATACTTGTCATGGTTTTGGCCATATGTCTCTTCAATGTCCTTCAGAACCAATTGTTGTGCTCAAAAAAGGATAATCCTAGTCAAGAGGCAATCAAGGGTTCCAAGCAACTTGATCCCTAGGAAGCACGGACATAGGCACGGGTACGACATGACGAAACAACAATTTCTTAAAAACTAGGACGCAACATGACAGAGATACGTATATTAATCAATTGTTAATATTAAATTTATTTTTATTTTTATTTTTTATATATGGTTAAGCATTCATGATGCGGACACCACACTATATCACATCTGCGGAGATTATCATTTATGTTACCTTTATCTTTATTTGGGTTTGTCTTTAGCATTTGATTAGTATTGGATTAGCATTTGAAATTGTTTAGAATTCGTATTAGGCCTGTATATCTTTTATCTATTGTAATTCCTAGAAGCTATATATAAAGCTCCAGATGATTTATTTTGTATTCATACCATGATTAATATTATTCAAAGATATTCAAGCAAAGTTTGCATTGTGTTTGGTGGTGAATCCAAACAACCTTAGGTGGTGAAGCCTAAGGTTTACCATGGGAAGACTAGGTTGACCTGCATCAACTTTGGTATCAAAGCTAGGTTTTCAGGAAGCGGCATGTAGAGATCGGTGATGGTAAGGTCAAAGGTTGTCAATGACGGTGGATTTTGGCAGCAGGTTGTGTGATGGCGTCGTTCCAGTGGCAAGATCGGCAGCTGCTTGTTAGCTTTCAAACGCTATTGTTCTCAATTTGTTGGGTTGGAGTTGTGGTTGTCATGGATCTGAAAATTTTGGGTTTTGTAGCAGTTGGGCGATGGTGTTGCGGTGGTTGGAATCATGGATCTTGTAATCTAGAGTCAGGCATGGATTGGGGTCACAAGCTTGGAAGAAGTAGAAGGCTTCTCTGTTGGCTAGGAAAATTTTTTGGGATGAAAAATCCATGTGGTTAAAGTGGGTATAGACGGCGGACTGGTTCTGGTTCTGTTTCTGGTTCTGGTTCTGGCTTGTTCAAAATCTCATGGGGTAAGATCTTGAATAATGTCATATCTAATTGGTTTGTTCTTTGATGGTTGAATTGGATTGGGTTAAAATTGGTGAGATGTATGTCAGATTTGGCTCTAATACCAAAGTTGATGCAGGAGAACCTTAGGCTTCACCACCTAAGGTTGTTTGCATTGTGTTTGGTGGTAAATCCAAACAACCTTAGGTGGTGAAGCCTAAGGTCACCACCTAAGGTTTACCGTGGGACTAATCTAGGTGGGAAGCCTAGGTTGTCCTGCATCAATTCATTTTTCATATAATGTTAAAAATATATCAGTTTAAGAGTAAAAATGGATAACACCATAACAACATCCAAAAATAAAATGCACCTCAGTCATGTCCCGTCATATTTCAAAAAAATTAAAAAATAAAAAGGCTGTGATGTGTCCCAAATGTGTCAAACACGAACACGACAGCCCAAATGATGTGTTCATGCTCCCTAGCTTGAACTTGAAGAGGAGATTTGTGATCCCCTTGATGCTAACTTAAAAGTGAATGTTGACTTCCTAGATCAAGATGATGAGGGTATAATAGGCGTCATTTGTCCACTTCTTACTATATTTAAACAAGATGTTCAAGAGAATGAAGACAGCTATCATAGGGGAAAGAATTTTCAAAATCAAGTTAATTGCAAGGAACAAATATGTTCTTTGGTAATTGACACAGAGAGTTGTACTTTTTTTTAGGTTCTTTGGTGGGTGGAGATTTTGTGGGTTAGTTAGAGATCTCTCATCAACTCTTTGCAGATGAAACTTTTTTTTTTTTTTTTGATAGGTAATATAAAATTTCATTAAAAAAGACTACTACATGGAAAAAGAACATGAGTTAGACAAGGAAGTACAGTGACGACTCAAACTCAAAGCTATGTATAAGAATGAAGGGAATCTATAAACATTGGGAGAGAATCACTAAATGTGAGTCTGCAAGCCCAAGACCAGTCACATAAATTCCCTGTGAAGTTTCTTCGCAGATGAAACTTTGAATTTTGTTGAAAAGTTCTAGAGCAAATTTGGCATTTGAAAGCAGTTTTCGTCTGGTTTCAGATTATATTTGGTTTAAAAATAAATTTGGGGAAATCTGAACTGGTTCCAGTTGGAGATGTACCCAATGTTAAGCTTTGGCGGGTATTTTAAGATGTAGAGAGGAATTGTTACCTCTGACTTATCTAGGTCTTCCTTTAGGTGCTACTTTGAAGGCAGCAGCTATATGGATTGGTGTGCTAGAGATATTGAAAAATTACAAAGGGATTTTCTATGGGGCGGACTAGGAGATGAGTTTAAGTATCACTTGATAAGTGGAAGAGTGTTTGTGTACCGGTTCAATATGGGGGTTTGGGAGTACGTAATCTAGTTTTACTTCAACGGCTAAGTTGTTATCATCCTCAGAGGCAAACTAGGAGATGAGTTTAAGTATCACTTGATAAGTGGAAAGACTATTTGTGTACCAGTTCAATATGGGGGTTTGGGAGTGCGTAATCTAGTTTTACTTCAATGGCTAAGTTGTTATCATCCTCAGAGGCAAACTACCATTAAAATATCAGTTTTACTCAACCAGTTCAAGATTGGAAGTTAGAATCAGTGGTCTCTTTTATGGACCTTATATATTTTGGATCTTGGAGAACTAAGGCGGAAAAAATGCGATGGTGGAAACTCTCTCCTAGGGGTGTTTTCAATGTTCGGTCTTATTGTAGGGCCTTACAATCACCAGATTCCATTTCTTTTCCATGGAAACCTTTGTGGAAACCAAAAGCACCTAAATAGTTAGTTTCTTTATTTGAACAGCGGCACTGGGAAAAATATTAATAGTTGATAATTTAAGGAAGCGAAAAGTGGTTGTGGTGGATTGGTGTTGCATGTGCAAGGGGAATGGGAGACCATTGATCACTTACTCTAACACTGACCAATAGCTCAATAGTAGCTCAAGAGTTGTGAGAGTTGTGGAATATGGTGTATTCACTTTTTGGGGTTTATTAAGTCATGTCATGTATTGTGGAACTTATAGCAAGTCGGTCAGGCAAGTTTAACAAACTCAAAACTAAGGTGCTTTGGAGAATGATCCCTCACTGTCTTATGTGGATCATTTGGAGGGAAATGAATATACGTACCTTTGAAGGGAATGAAAGATCAATTCATGAGTAGAAACTTCTCTTTTTTCAGACTTTGCTTGATTGGGCCAATCAAATGCTTCAGGTGTTTTTAATTTCATTTCTTTACCTAAGATGTTTGATTTTTGTACTTTCATTGTTTCTAGCACACTGCTTGTGTGCTTTTTTCCTCTATATTTGCTTACATCCTTTTTCAGTGAAGTTTATTACTTATCAAAAATATATATAAATCTGAGGAAGCAATGAAGAAATTGGGATCAAAATTAGAGTTCAATCCAGAACCTTATCATGTGGCACGGATCACTAACACAATTGAAGGTTGATATATAGTGCCTAGTCACATTTGAAATTGGCAAGCTTAGCAGACTTTTATGTGTGATGTGATTCCCCTTAAACTCTGTCACATACTTTTGGGGCCATGGATATGGGAGTGCGATGCACACCCTGCTGGGCATATGTCAATACTTACTCTTTCGTTGAAGGCAACAAGTATACTCTCACATGTGCTAAAGACATGCCAATCTTGAAGTTGAAGAAGAGTGCCTTCCTTATTCAAAAAACTGTGCCTTCTGATGGCATTCTTGGTCTCGCTCCTAACCCGATGAAGTCAAGCTATTTTCAAAGGGGGAGAATTGATGGCACAACCATAGCATGGTTAAAGATATAATATCCTCTTTGAAAGCCTAAGCTAACTCAAAGCCCAAGAATAAGTGTCCATGGTGGTTAATTAGGTTTCAATATTTTATTTGGTTAATCTAGAGTCAAGGGTATTTTTACTCATTTTACAATTTTTTTTATTCAGTTAATCTATAGTCAAGGGTATTTTAGTAATTTTACAATTTTTGGGTATGGACCATGGGTATTATTTTATAAATAAGTAAGTTTTATTTAGTTTATGGGTCTTTATTTAGGGGCTTTGGTTAAATTCAAATAGGACTTTATATATATATATATATATATATATAGATAGATATAGATATATAGACACACACACATATATAAGTTTCTACTTAATAAGTAATAGACTGTATACATTCATAGTATTACTTAGAAGCATAATAAATTTGATTGAGTGTTTTTATATTTTCTAAGTTTAGATACATAAATTTGCATGTAAACGTAATTGACATGCAATTAGTATTTAATTTGAAGGACGCTTAGCATGAAATTGGAGTGCATTAAATCTAGAAACACTTGGCATCAAATAATGACAATTAGAATGACACTTAACATAAAATTGGAGTGCAATCAAAATCTAAATTAGAGTCTTGACTGAACTCTCTCTCAGCTTCTGCTTTTATATATTATACAAGATTAAAATTCTTTTAGAAATGCTGTTAGAAAAACAGTAAACCTAGGATCTACCCAACTCATGTCCAGCTGGTCTATCACCTGAGCTATAGCTAAGGTAATAATTAATATTACACTATACATGAAGTTGACATTAAAAGGGAATTCTTTGAATGAATTTCTTTTTTACTTATCAAAAAAAACATTAAAAGGGAATGAAATCCACAAACCCAAGGCAATTAAACTGATTCCCAGAGACAATGTGTTAATGAGAATAATTCTAAACCACCAAGAATAAATACCAATGCAAATATGATATAACATAATAAAGCAACAAAACACAATGAAGATGTCTATAAAGTATTCAACTGAAACTGATAATTTAAAGTATTATGATAAATAAAAAAATAAACTCACATACGTAAGCAAAAGAATCTATAGCTGGCACAACACAATGCATCAAAGAAGGAACTCAAAAAAATATAATATTTCTTAACAGATCACGCATCGATTGACAAGAAGGAAGATAAAAACACAATCAAATTCTTATTTAATTAAAACATAATATTTGAGAACAAAAACCATGTAATAATTATAAGTTCTGTGACAGATCACAGCCTCCAATGTATTTTGAATCAGACCTCAATTAGTCAGCAAACTCAAATTGAAACTTAAACTATGGAGAAAAAAAAAATTGCAACTTAAAACCGAAGTAGAATTGAAAGCCCTAAGCATATACCTATGTTTTGCCTCTTGACTTGGTTTTGTCACTTCTATCTATCCTCTAGAGGTTACTAATAAAGAAAAAAGAATCTATCCTCTAAAAGTTATTGATAAAGAAAAAATAATCCAAAGACTCCGTCACTAAGACTGCAGTTTTCTCTACCCTGTTTTCAGTTTACCCATTCTATGTTTTTTTTTTCTTTTTCTTTTTTATAGGTGTTCATCCATTTTATTTTCCATAATATAATTTCTGGCCATATCTGTAATTCACATATTTCAGGAGAATATGAGTTTTCCTGATCATTCACAAACATCAAAACAAAAGGCAAAAACACTAAGGATAAAAGGAATATATGATGTCAGATAAATAAACTACAAAATAAAATGGGAGAGACAAAATAGAACTAACGATATGACTCTAGCATCAAGATTCCCATATTTTCCCTGGAAATAAGTAGTTTGAAATCGCGTGAATGCAACTCCAACTTTCAAATCTATTTCTTGCCGAGCATCTACAGCCAGTGCCTCATCTTCATTGGGTTCAACAAGGTTATCCATGGCCTTCAAAATGTCTTTGTCTGTAACAGAAGAGAACCGCGCACGATAAACCCTTCCTCTAGCTTCCCTCGTATAAAAACCAGTGCAATCAATAACTGCAAAAAACAATTAATGTTATTTGCAGAGGTTTTTAAGCATCCCCTGAAATTGCCACACACCCCCCCCCCCCAACCACAGGAAGAAAACAAAACAAAACAAAAATAAAAGCATGACCTGAAATTTACCTGGCGTGAGCATCATGCAAATAGTAAAGGGACGGGAAAAAATACAAGTGGCTAAACGTGCAGTTTTTATCCAAACTGCCATGCATTTATATATGCATTTTGCAGCAATTAAAGAAAATTAAGAGAGTAGGAACTTTTTCTGACAAGTAAATGCTTGTTTGAGAGGAACTGACAATCAGTTTGTTAAAGATACCAATACTATTGGTCTTGTCATATATTTTATTCACAGCTATCCCAAGCCTGGGAAAAGAAGCAGGGACGGCCAGTGTAAAACTGTCACTTTATCATTAATGAATCCACTAAATATACACATTGCATGGTCCATTACTAGCGAAATGCTGACCCTGAAAAGGAAGATACTATTATGGGTTGCACCTTATGCTGTACAGGTGGAAATCTTCTAGAAAGGGTCAGAAAGTTTCTAAGGGATGAGTTGTCCCTACCACCTGTCCTATTCAAGAATATTCCTAGTCCTATTGTAATCACCCATTCTATAAATGGAATGAATAGTAAGAGCTGCCCCTAACAGCTCCTCTCTCTTCTATTCTTTTCTTTTTCTTTCCCTCTTCCTTTTTATAAGTAAAAAAAAAAAATCATTAATGAAAAAGGTTACTACAGGCTCACAATGATGAGCACTCCATAACCTAAAAGAATAACAAAAATTATGCACAAAAAGAAAGTGATTCTTTGGAATCCAAGAAAGTGGTACATTGAGAGCCCATGCACAGGACCAATCAAACAAAGATCAAATTAGCACGCTGGTTCTTTGAACTGACTTTATCCTCAGAAAACCGCTTATTTCACTCCTTCCACAATAGCAACATCAAACAAAACAGTGCAAAATTCCAAATCGCTGAATAATGCTTACCAAACCAATTGCTCCACCCAAATGAAAACAAGGCAACATCAAAATTTGGCAACAATGATCTACCGTATCCCCACTACACAAGCACATAGAACACCACCCAACTAATGTAAGACCCCACTTAATAAGATTATCACAGGTAAGGATCTTCTCCCAGGCAACAGGCCAAACAAAGAAAGAGACTCTCTTATGGGCCGTAGCACTCCAAATGCTCTTCCATGGAAAATGTTTTTTCGGTGCACCACGAATAGCCTCATAATAAGAGCAGGCAGAAAAGATGCCACTCCCTTTGAATATTCATATCATCCTATCACCCTCCTAGGAATATTGGAATACAAGAGATCTAAGAAAGAATCGACTGCCTCCAACTCCCAATGAAAACCATCTCACATTTCAGATCCGCCCTTCCCTCCCATTGGACAACCCAAGACTGAACGGATTGAGGCATCCTGATCAAGCAAACAAGCATAAAGGTCCAGAAACAACTCTTTAAGAGAATGACTCCCATACCATACATCATGCCAAAATCTTAAACGAGAACAATCCCCTGCCTCAAAAGACACATACAGCTGCAAAGTGTCCCATCCAGCCCCATATACTCCTCCACAAGCTACACCCATGCAATTCCCTAGCTAATCCCTAAGTCCAACCACGCCATTCCTCACAAAATTTCGTAGCAATAACCCATCTCCATAAATGAGTTATATCAGTCCCAAATTGCCATAAACACTTACCCAAAAGAGCTTGATTAAAACTCCCCAACCTTCGTATCCCTAACCCACTAGTAGCAATAGAGCACAATCTATCCCATGCCACCAAAGAGAACTTAACTTTTCATTCGAGGCACCCCAAAGATAGTTTCTCTATAACCTCTCCAACCATTTAGCCACACTACAGGGGATCATAAACAAGGAGAGGTAATACATCGGTAAACTCAACAGTGCATTTTAAAGCACCAGTCCCCTACCCTTTGGCAATATCATCTTTCATTTCTTTTCTTTGAAATGGTATCATGAAGATACTATTATGGGTAGTAACCTTGTTTTATATGGGTGGTGAGTGGAAATGTTGGTAATGGCTCCAGTCTTCACCACTGTTGTCATGGAACAGTGGAACCAAGCCCATGGCTACTGCAGTTGGTGTTTTCCGATGAGAACAGGATGCTTCATGGGCCTTTCATAGCATTTATAGTAGGGGAACCGTGGTTCTCAACATGTTTCAACTTGGCTCAGTGTTTTTTCCTTTGATTGCAGTGGTTAGTTGCCGAAGAATTGTAGCGTTTCCTGTGTTCCTCAATTTTCAATGGCAAGTTCCGTTGCCAGAGTGGTGGATGTCGACAGATTCCAAGTGTCATCCACAACATTGATTGCCAAAGTTAGAAGCAGAACCCCTTGTTTGTATCACAATGCTTGGTTCTCCCTATTCTAGGATAGGAATAACCCCAAATTGTAAGTCCCATGTTTGTCTTTAGCCACTGTTTGGTTTTTTGTTTGATTCAGCCTTCTTATTATTTGTGGGCCCAGTTAATTTATATAAAGCGTTGAGCCCACAATACATATTTGACCCACATTAAACCAAACCCAAATTGTATGCCTGTTAGGTATGCTCCATCGACCAATTGGTCCAATCTATCAACTCATTTGACCCACCAAGTCCAACCCACTTAGAAAGTTCATAATTCAATTTTAACTACGCTTTCCTATAGTTTTTAATTTTCAAAATTTCTAGAATGTGCTGCATGATGGAAGCAATGATGAGGTGGCCAACCAGGCATAATGATGTGGTGGTCAAGCATATCATCCCACATAGAAAGTTGATGTGGTAGCATTCCTAAAGTAAGGCTTCTTTAACATGTGATTAAATGTTTTTAGAAATGTCATTATTGTTGTAAAAGTTAATTAAGCATGTGCTTAATTAAATTTAGAGATAGCTATAGCTTGTATTTGAATTTTAGCATGGGATAAATGAACAAGCTAAAATCTAGGAAGTTTGTTATGAATGATGGTAAGATGGTGCCATCATGAGGTCATTATAACTAACCCATTAGGCTATAAATGTTAAACAGCTAAGCCTAACCTTATAAAACTCAATAGTATATATTGAATAGGATTTTATCTTTGATCATATTGACGTTGAGATCCCCCCCGCCCCCTTCTCTCTCTAAGCCACTATCTCTCTCTACTCAAATTCTCTCTCTTTCTTGAGAGCATTAATATTTTTCTTGCATTGCTATTAGATTGTACCAAAGGCCAATGAGTCTTAGTAAATGATAGTCCTTGTCCTAATTGGTTTAGAAATTCTGAGTAAGCTTTCTTCATTATTATGAATCCTAGTAAGAGATTGAATTTAATAAACTTCCAGTAGCTTATTTTAAGTTTTGAGGGGGTGATTGCCTTCTCCTTCCTAAGTGTAATTACTTGGGGAATCTAGGTGTGATTTCCTATGGTTCATCTTCTTGTTCTTCTCATTATATTCACTGTTTAACACCAAACAGCCATCCATATTTATTAAAAACCCAATCTTTTATTTACCTAACCTTACCCAAACCCTTAAACATAAAACTCTTTCAAGAATTCTTCCAGATCTCATCAAGAATCCTAATTTAGTGATTATTTTATAAATATAACACATCAAAATTGGTATCAGAGTTTACTAAAGCTTTAGTAAGCTTCATACATATGATACATCGTCCCTGTTGAATACAAAAAGTGTATGTCAATTAGGAATAGGAACGGTAATCTTTGTACACGTATTAAATGACTGAGAAGAGTTTTTGTTTGTGAGCACAGTAGCTGCTGACAAAAATTCTATTTCAATTAGGAATAGGAATAGGAATAGGAATAGTAATAGTAGTCCTTGCACACATAACAAACTACTGGGAAGAGCTTTTGTCTGTGAGAAGTTCAGCTATTGAGAATTTTTTGTTTGTAGTGGGTAAGAAGGTATTTCAATGTGGGGAGTTTTTTAGTTACATGTAACTTCCCACTGTAACTATCATATGTGCATTACATTTTGATGAAGTAGTGTTTCAACGTGGGGTAGAAGTTACAGCGTGACACATTCACACTCTTGTTAAAGATATTGTCATAAAAACAAGAAAATCGTACTTGATACTATCCACAAAACTCACATGAAAGAAAGAAAAATAAACAACGGGTTTTTGGGGAGTTACCTTCAAAGCAAATATTTTCTCCTTCACGGTCACAATCCAACCATAACACCAAATAATCACAGCTGCGAGCTTCTTGACTCAAATGCCTACAAATATGAGCCTTATTCCAAGAGAACTAGTCAAAATTATTGCAAAAGAAAGAAAGTCTTCGATATCCAAATCAGCATAGAAATGGAATTACGCTTCAACCCAACAACGATTTCTGACAATAAGTTTGATTTACATGGACAATTATCCAAATAAAATTACTGGAAGACAATTATATGATATAAATTCAAATCCTGAAATTTTACTTGTTGCACTTTTTGTGGGAGAAAAAAATTTGCATGCATGACATGGGACAAGAACTTGCAAATGATGTCAACTGATGCAAGCAAGCAGACATGCCCACAGTCACTGATATGTCCACATATCTGATTCATTAAAATCTTCTATATTCAAACACTCATAACAGCTTCCTGAACTTCCAAGAACCACACAATACAAGCAACACATCGCATAGTTTCTTAATACTGCCATATAAAACAAATAATTCTTTTTTGCTAAGTAAATAAAACAAATAATACTATGTATACTTTCTTTTTATATAAGTAATAATACTTCATTAAAAAAAAAAAAAAAACTAAAGAGCACAAAGAAACAAAGCACAGGCAGTGAGCTAAGAACCCAGCAAACATACAAAACTATGACACATGAAAATTACAACTATCAAGCAAATCAAGCAAAGAAGAAAAAGTAAAAACTTCTTATGCATTTGTCAACTCAAACAAAGTCTAGAAGAGCGCAAGCTTCAAATCCTGAATTGATCTTTCACGCCCTTCAAAGGTCCGAGTATTCCTATGCCGCCACATAACCCACATGAGGCAATGAGGGATCATACTCCAAATCACTACATTTTTATGCTTGCTGAATTTGCCTATCCAACAAGCAAGAAGCTCCTTTAACACCACTAGGCATAACAAAATGTACCCCAAAGAGCAAGAGTGACATATTCTACAACTCCCTAGCTACAAGACAATGTAATAGTAAATCATCCGTGGACTCCCCATCCTTTTTGCATATGCAACACCAATCGACCACAATGATCTGGCACCTCCTCATCAATGGTTAATTTTTTTCCCCACGCTGTAGTCCATAGAAAAACTAAACTTAATTGGAACTTTAGGTTTCCACAAAAGCTTCCAAGGAAAAGCCAATTTAGCTATAGAATGCAACACCTTATAATAGGATTTAACTTCAAAAATACCTCCAAAAGACACTTTCCAACATATCCTATTCGTTCCATCCCGTCTCATTGGTGTCGAATAAATCAGATCCATAAAAAATGCACTCTAACTCCCAATCCTATACCAATCTATTAAAACTGACATTCCAATGGTAACTATCCACTGAGAAAGATAGGAGCTCTATTACTAAAGCATCCCTATTACGGGAAATAGCATAAAGCTCAGGAGAAATCTCTTTCAAAAGGAGCTCCCCACACCACAAAGCAAGCCAAAACCTGACAGAAGAGCCATCCCCCACCTTAAAGCTAACAAATCATTGAAAGGTGTCTTATCCCTTCCTAATAGTCTTCCACAAGCACACACCATAAGACCTCTGCACATTATTAAACACCATCCCCTCCCCCCCATACTTCCATATTTGGTATCCACCACCCGTCTCCACAAAGTGTCCCTCTCCATTGCATATCTCCAAATCCCAAATGCCTAAACCCCCCATATTTCCCATTCCTCCCCCCACACAACCAAAAAAGAAAGAAAAAATTCCGTTGTGACCTCTCCATGAGCCGAACAATACTCATTGGGATTGGGAACAGAGATAGATAGTAAGTAGGCAAGCTAGATAAAGTACTCTTAATCAATGTGACTGTCCACCATTAGAAAGCTACATGCTCTTCCAACCAGCCAAGTGCCTCTCCATTTCTCTAGAACACCAGTCCAATCAGCTTTTGCTTTAAAAGTGGAGCCTAGAGATAGACCCAAATAAGTCATGGGCAAGTGAGCTACCTTACACCTCAAAATACTGACCAAAACTTCAAGCCCTGGCACTCATATTTCCCTAGATTAATCTTCAAACCAGATATAAGTTGAAACCATAGAAAAACTGCTTTCATGTGCCAAATCTGTTCTATATGTACTTATCTTTCATGTACTCAGAATCTCAGATAATGCAGCTTACATATCCAGCAACAATATTTCAGCATGTAAAAGGTTATGCCAAGTTGCCAACTACTGCAAGAACTCTGGTTTGGGGCAACTTATCAAAAAAAAAAAAGGTTTTGGGCCACAAGGGAAAATTCATTCCAACCAGTCCTTTTAAATTAGTACAAAAATTCCAGAATTTTTTTTTTGGGGGGTGGGGAGGAAGTAAAAAAAAAAAAAGATGAACATGGAAAGAAAAAGAAACTAAAAATAGAAAGGAAGCATAAAAAAGGCTATACCTTAGGGTTTGATTCTGTCTTAGTAATTTGAGCTTGGAAAAGATCCAAAGGGTCGGTGGCTGTCCAATTTTGATATGTTGCTGGAAAATCTACACTAGATTCACACAAAGAAAAAACAGTACATTGAAAAATCTAACCAGAAGTCATCAAGACAGGCAAAGCATGGAAAGTTGTACTAGATAGAATTAACAATTCAAAAGCAGTGGTGAATTAAAGCTAATGCTACTTGTTACATTTGCTAAACACTGGAAATTTTCAGACTCTCTCAGATGATTAGACTTACAAGTTACAACTATTCGAGTAACTGAAGACAACTAACACAAATGATGACATTATAATTCAAAATCAATATTCAAATCTGCAAAAAAAGAATTCACTTGGTTCCTTGTCAGTTTCTATGAAAACAGAAACATTTTATGTGTTCCAACAGAAACAACACAAAAGATTTCACTTTTTTTTTTTCTCTAAACTGGAACTAGCATTTCTTCCTATGCTCAAACTATGCACAAGTTTTGACTTTATTAGTGGAAGAGAGCATGTGCTCACTGGAAAATTACAAAAAAAAAAAAATAACCGATGGCATAACGTGTAACAAGAAATCGTTTAAAGATAGTACATGGATGCATCCAAATATTGTAAAGCATAAATAAGATTCAATGAAGACCAAATAATACATAGAAGTCCAGAATACACTGCTGGTCCCTAAACTTTGACCTGTGAGCAATTTTAGTCCCCAAAAAAATTTGAAGTGCTCAATTTTAGCAAAAATGCTAGGACAACAACTTTTGTCACAACTTGCCCGCGTGGCAAGTTATGAGTGGTGGGTCCACAACTCCACCACTCAACTTGCCACATTGACAAGTTGTGGCTTTAGTTGTGGTCCTAGCATCACTGCAATTTTAGTCCCTGAAAAAGCTTAAAGTTACCACTTTTAGTCCCTATGGAGTGATAACATGTCAGTTTTTTGCTTGGCCTTGTCATATGAAGGACCAAAAGTGATTACTGGGCAAACATTGCATTTAAGCCTACATTGAACAAGCACATTACAGTAAACAAAGAAAGTTGAATTTAAGGTATCAAGTGACTAGTATAGTACTGATTAAAGTACAATTTTTGGGAGATTTCTGAGAGAATAATGACCTGAACACATGCCCAATGACTGAGGTGACTTTAAATTGAGCGCGAAAGCTGAGAAACATTCCCTCGAATTCATGCACATCTGTGCTACCCCTTCTAGTAGACATCTGCAGCATACACACACATTTGCCTTTGAATAAACCTCACTAACACTCCACATTCAACAATGCAAGCACATAGAATTTTGTTATAAATAAAAATTCAGGAAATAACAGAAAAATGAAACAATTAACAATTAAAGGGCACAATTTGAATCTGAAATTAGAAATTATAAAGCTAGGGTTTGAGAATGTTGAGAATAAGGAGTACTTGGCCATGGGAGAGTTGGGAAGCAATGGAGGCAGCGATGCTGGGCTTCTCAGCCACCTGCGTAGAAACAAGATTGAAAAAGAGAGTATGAATGAGAGAATCTAAAACAAATAAGCAAACAAGATAAATTTTTAGAATAATGATGTTACAGAGTACCATGAGAACAACTTTGGGAGGAGCCATGAGAAGAAGAAGATTGATGAGATTTGTTTAATCTTCGAATTTTCTTTTCCTTTTTTTTGGTTCTGCGTCTCTCGATCAGGCGCTATTCAGCTTTCAAATGAACGCTAGTTAATTAGAGATGAAGAAAAGTGCCTTCTTGTTGTGAGGAAGGACTACCCATCTATTGTTTTTCTTTTCTTTTTTCAATATTCTGATTTTTGAAAATTATTTTGTTGAAAATCTTCTTTTGCAACTTATTTTAATAGAGACTTTGCAGCGTAATTTTATTGATCTTCATTCTTAAAGATTGACCCACCACTAAGCAAATGACATGAGAAATAATAAAGGATTTTGACATTGAGAAACTTTTCTTTTTCCTCTTTAAATTTATTTTTTCTTTTAAATTTTGCATTTTGATTTATATATTGTGTATGTGATGATAATATGGGAGGTTTTGGTAATTGTAGGTACAATAATTGACCTGAGAAATACTACGCCTTTGACCTAGCTCTTTCTTTTTTTCTATGATTCCAATATTATGTTGATACAAATTGCTTTTTAATTATGGTGTTGCTATTATCATGGAAGTACTAGAAAATGAGAGGAAAATAAAAGTCTTCCATGATTGAATTATTATTTTTCATAAACAATACCTGTTCATCATTTTTTATCTCAATCTTTTCTTTATAGAATTTGTTAGACAGGTAATATCATTATTGCTATCCATTAAATCTATCCAAGATAGTAAACTTTTCAAATGATAAGTCCTATAAAGTTGAGAATTCAAAACCTTACATTTAATAAGTATGGTTTTTCCTTAATTTTATATAATTATATCCCATAATCAGACAATGATGAAAGTAATGAATTTATTACCATATATCAGGGGTAGCAAAATCCAACATGACCCGTGAACCTGATACGACACAAATTTAGCAGGTTATAAGTTGAAACTTAACGAGTTTGTATCATATTCGAGTTGACACGACTAATCCGTTTAATAAACATGTCGTGTTTAGGTCCAACTCACGAGACTCGTTTGATACGTCTGACCTGTTTAACTAAATGTCATTTTACTAATACATCCTTCAAAACCCTAGGTATATAAACTTATTAGTTGTGTGGTTTATTTTGTTTGACATATTGTGATTAATCATTTGTGATATTAAGACATGTTTTAGTTTTAAATTATTATTTGTAATGTAATTATTCATTAGTTCTAAATTTTATATTTAAAAAATCTATATGTTTGGTTTTTCATAGTTCTGATCAATTGGGTTAACAATAAATTTTGTATTTTTTTTTCCACTTTTGTTAAAATTTGATAAACGGATCGACACAACTAACCCGTTTAACAAACGTGTCAGGTTAGTGTTGACTCATATAGTCCAATATTTACGGGTCGACATGACACGAATCTGATACGCGAACACAAATTGTCACCCCTACCATATACGTTATTAGTAGTAAAAATGACAATGAATATGTTTCTAAACCAAAGAATTAACATGGAAATATAAAATATAACTATAGATTCCAATTATTCCAAAGTATCACAAATTAGCGACAAGCTATCTGTGCTATCGTGGTGGTGATTGTCAGTGATATCACCAAGAAAAATCTAACTTCCTTCTCTCTCTTTTATTTTTTTAAATAGTTTTTATAATCAATTTTTGTTTTCTGACTAAAATAGCCGATATCACTCGGTATATCCGATGTTGTCTGTCACCAACTGATATGTAAAGCAATACAAAATAAGGAGGTTTCTGTATCGATTCACTAATCGGCACAAAAAATTTTGATTGAACCAACCGATACATTACAATATTGACTCAATTGCCTGTAAAATATCTTCTTCTTTTTTTTCTTTTTCTCTTTATAAAGTAACCCAAATTTAAAATAAAAAAGAAAATAAATCAGGCACTTTACATAATGTTTAGTTGGGTGGGAGAATGGAAAAAAGTTGGAGATGATTGAAAAGTGAGAAAATAAAAAATATTTTAATTTTCCATCATGAGTGTGAAGGGATGGAAAAGTGGAATGGTAGAAATTAAATTACTATTATACCCTTATTATAGTTTGAAATAATAGAATAATAAGGGCAATAATGTCTTTTGACTCTCACACACAATTTTATTCTTATTTTCCTTTAATTTGGAAGGATAAGTTTGAGTAGGCATGAGTGGAAAACAACCACATCTACCATTAACTATCCACCCAATTAAGCAATGGAAGCTCCCACAACAATCCTCTCATAATGATTATAAAATAAATAAATAAATAAATAAAAACAATCTTCCAGTTTTCATTTCATAGTTTTCCATCCAATCAAATGGGAAGAGTAAGACAAAGATTTTTATTTCCATGTTTCAAGTTTCAAGTTTCAAACAAGAATGGACTGAAATGGTGCATAATTAATTTGACCTGGATTGTTTTTAATTGATATAGCTCTCTCTCTCTCTCTCTCTCTCTCTCTCTCTCTCTCTCTCTCTCTCTCTCTCTCTCTCTCTCTCTCTCTCTCTGAGGAATAATTGCTATCTTTTGTTTCTTGTTAGTATCTTGTACAATTACTGCTTCCTTTGTAATTGAACGATGCCTTAAACTTTGGGAGGGTATGTAGAAGGTGTAAAACCCATATTGGCAGGATGTATATAACTATATATAAGAAAATTATTGGGAGGGGAAAGGAGAACTAGGGAGTGGTCATGTCTCATGGACAAAATGGGCAAATGCCTTTTTCATGCAAACAAAGCAGTATTTTGCCCTATTTCTCAAACTAATTAGGGAAATGTCCCTCTTTTGAAACTCGATTTTCTCAAAATCGAGTTAAAAAAAAAAAAATTTGGAGCCCTATAGTAGAGTTTTAAGTAGCCTATAGTGACGTTTTCAGGACATATAATGACGTTTTGTAACTCGACTTCTACGAAATCGAGTTATAGGCAAATTTTTTCATTTTTTTTTTTTTGCCTATAACTCGACTTCGTAGATGTCGAGTTACAAAAACGTTACTATATGTCCTGAAAACGTCACTATAGGCTCCTAAAAAACGCCACTATAGGGCTTAACTCGATTTTTAGAAAATCAATTTTCAAAAGAGGGGCATTTCTCTAATTAGTTTCAGAAAGGGGGCAAAATGCTGCTTTGTTTGGGTGAAAAGGGCATAGACCAATTTTGTCCCATGTCTCATTCTAGTTATTCATCTGTTTAAAATATTCCATGTTCATCAAGGCTCGTAAACTATAAGATTCTCATATCAAATGCAGAACTCACGGAGATTAATTTCTCATAATTCTCTTCAATCAAGATGATTTAAAGTGCGTTTAGATTGTGGGTTCCAGTTAGTTCAACTGGTAAAGTCTCTGATGGTTGTATAAAAGATCTGGAGTTCAATCCCCGCCTACACTAAAAACTGATTGGTGTATTGGTCTGATGATAAAGAGCTATCATTAGTAGCTTATTTGCATAGCATTTATCAAAAGATTTATTTTTTGATAACTTTTATGCTAATCGTGTGACAAAAGGTTATTTTATAATTAATCAATATTATAAAATTTAGATTATTTGCATGGTTACATGTAACTATTTTCTTTGTGGTGCGCTTGAGAAATTCCACCTTATTGTGCTTTAGGGAATGTCGGCCTAATGTGCTTTAGGATTTAGACTTTAAGGATCACAAAAAAGCATATTTGCCAACATGTTATATATCTTGAAGTTTTAGGTAATCAATATATATAACTTCCCAAGTGAAAGAGAGTTCGATTTTGTTAATGTTTATATATGTATATATGTGTGTGTGTGTGTGATGCTGATTCCCACTGATGCGCACAATATATGGCACATTGCAAACAAATCCATATTAAAAAGTTATAAAAGAAAAAAGAGAGAGAACTAGTCCTCTTAGCCCTCTTAAGATGCGAACTGTATCAAAGAATTAAAGCATGTAGTAATATCTTAATCTGCAACTTGGGCATGCTTACGGTATGGAATTAGTGACATCAACCACTTCTATTCAATATCCAATAAATTAATGCAGATCTGTAGAGTCTGTTGAAGATATATATATATATATATATATTTATTTATTTATTAATGGGTTTGTTTTGTGGTTTATTATGTGTAATGATATAAGAGATTCAATTATATTATAAGTCTGTCTCTCTCCTTCTCTTTTTTTTTTTTTTTTTTTTTTTTTATCTTAAGATCTGAGATAGAATTCTACCGTTCTAGTCTAATTTAAGTATATGTATGTGTGTGATGCTCCATCTAATCTGTCTTGGACTGACCCTGGTCCCTGACCTACTCTTATAGCTCTCATACTTTATTAGGGTTGATTGTAATATAAAACTACTTAAGAATACAGTAAAGATTATTATCTCGTCAGGCTGAAAGATTTTGCGTTTTCTTTCTTTCTTTCACATGCTTCCACTTTTCTATAGTCTCTATGATACTTTTTCTCTTTAATCTCAACGAATCTTTCCAATGTAAACGGTAGAATTAGTTTTAGCTGTAATGCATGAGAGATCTGAACGATCAAATTATCATTAGAATCTTTTGCCGTAACTTTCCTTTACAAATAAATGTCACATGTCAAATCGTTCCCTAGAACATTTTGGCATGAGATTCTATGTATATATATATATATATATATATATATATGTAGGAGAAAGATTTGGGTTGTATTCGTATATCACACCTCACCATGGCCCATGGCATCACTTTCTTCCAAACAATTATTTTTTTTTTTTGGAAATTCAGGGATTCCTAAAATAAAAGAATAATATAACAAAACACATCGTGGGAAAAAGACTAAAATGGAAATTCCTATACATGAACCTTTCTTCCTGCAGGCTGCGCAGCCATGCATCCCTCTTATGGAACCTAAGAGATAATTTCTCTCTTTAGTTTGAAACATTGTAATTTTCCTCTTTATCTTTTTTTTTTTATGAAAATTTTATCCCCTCCATTAAATTTTTTTGGGGTCAAAATTAATGAAAAATTCTTTTTTTTTTAAAGAAGAAAAAATTCATTTTTAAATGTGTCCACACCCAGATGTTAATGAGTGGATGTGATATTTTTGTTATGGAAAGGAATTAAAGTTATGAGTTTAAATTTTACAAAGATGTGGTGTAAAATCCAAGTTTCACATCCTCAAATCTCAACATACCACATCATCTTATCACATATTAAAGAATAAGCACAACCACGTTTAATCAACTTTAATTATTATTATTATTATTATTATTATTTTTTGGTTTTCCACAGTGTTTCCTCAAAGTTTTCAACCAGAGACTAATCACTGTTCGCATCGAGTGGGCCCACGAAGGGGTAAAGTGCTAGCCCAGGAAATTCTTTTCAAAGTGCAGGTAGCAGGACTCGAATTGGGGAGCACACCCAGTCAAGCTCAGTACAAGCACCTTGAGACCAAGAGCCCAACCAACTCGGCCAACTCCCTGGGTTCAATCAATTTTAATGCTCATCTAAAAATCCAACCAAATTGGGAGTTTATCGAAATGCTATTAGGTGTGGTAGAATATATTGAGTTTTAAGTAAAAAATTAATGTAACAATCTCTTATTGGATGGTGTAAAACATAGGTTTTATACTCCATCTTTACCAAATTTTGATTCTAAAGATATTATTATATATGTTATATCTTTTTTTTTATTATTATTATTATTAGAAGAAAGTATTAAGACCTTTAACTTGTGAGTTCAGAAACATATTTTAAACAATTAGCCTCATTGGGTAAAGTACATTGCTCCTTACAAAAAGGGGATCATTACAATGTTTGGAAACTAATGGAAGGACATTGCTAACTGTCCTATAAGGGCTAGCTATACCTATCTTATATACCTAAAGGGGGAAAGTGCAATCCACCTAATATATACGATCCATTGCTAAGATATGCAATTTAACTAATTTGATTGATTACTAAATCAGGACCATAGATTCGTCAGAAATGCATCCAGTCAAGTTGATTACCTAGATGTTCATGGGCTGCATGCTTTAGCAATTGTTCAATTTGGCAACTCCTATTCCTATATCAAATTTCCAATAAGCTATATAGCTAGCATCCACTATTAATCCAGATCAAAACTCTCTCTCACACACAAGCAAAGCCAAAGCATATTTTACAATTAAAGATTCTTACAAATGGTAAGCAGTATAACGTGTACTACTAGCATTTGGTTGTAAATATTCCCCCAGTCCTTTCACTTCATCTTCAGGGTTCACATACAAAGTTCCCACTACATCTTCTAGTTAGATTCTTATATCTAATATTTAGTACTAGGAGTAGGCAGTTGATTTTCTTCAATTATAAATACACCCGGCCGTATGCTTCATTGGCAAGGTCCATCCATTGTCTTGTAAATTAAGCTTGAGTGTGCCTTATAGTTCCCTCAATTCCATCACTCCAATCTTGTTGGAACTTGTTCAAGAGTATGTGGAAAAAGATATCAAAGTCCATGAGAAATTTACTTTGCCTTCAGCCAAACCGTCTTCTGCACCGTAATGAAGTTGTTAATGAGACACTGCATGGTGCCAACTTGGATGTGCAGTGGGTGAGCTCCCATGTTTGTTTAGAGGAAAGCAAACCATGCATGTGTAATCACAGCATTAAGAACTTAGAGTCTGTCGAAAATGGCATAGCCATTGAGCACAGTCATGTGGGGGCTAATGGTTCTTTTGCTCATGCTGTCGTTAATATGATTGGGATGCTCATAGGTAATCAAGTTCTTCCATCATCTAATTAGTTTCACGCATTTGTTCATGTTTACCTTTCATTTATCTAATAAAATTCCTTTGTTCTTCTATTAGTGTCCTTTTGGGAACTCTATAGTTTTTGGTAGCTTATTTACATTGTGTCGATGAAAAAAAATAATTTTTGTAAACTTTAATGTTAAATGCATGAAAAAAAAAGCAAAAAACTAGATTATTTATTAATAAAAAAAAAGGATTTGTTTATTTATTTTTTTATAAAAATAATGGAGACAAAAAGCTAATTTTATTTGGCCAAACAAACACTTTAATACTCTATTAGAGATATAGGTTTATGTGTTTAAGAAATGTCACATTTACAATAAATCTTAAATGGTAAGTTTCTACCAGCTAACTAATAACAATTTATCACTTAGAATTTGTTGTGAAAATGTTGTTAACTTAGCATTTCTCTTGTTTTGCCCAAGGGTCCAATTATAGTGTTAAGTCTATATATACCTAAACCTATCTCCTAATACATATCTCCTACTTAAGGTTCACTGTAACCATAATTTAATTAATATAGTGAAGATATAGCCAGCAACGATTTTTTTACATGGATGTAGGCGTTTAGGCCAAACCACGTAATTTCTTGTATTATCTTTCTTTCTTCATTTTTCTTCCTCGTTTTCTCACCTACAATTAATTATTTTTCACCTTTAATTTCAAGATATTCCATTTTATGTTCTAATAATTGCAGCCAGTCACACGTCCCTTTTTTCTTTTTGTAAAGCAAACTTTCTTTTTTAAATCAAGCATATAATAGGCTGCAATAATAGAGATATAGTATAAAGTGAAATGTTAAGTGAGAAAGAAGATTTGTATTCTCAGTTATCAAATCCATTGTTGATGTCAAGCAACTTAATTGGTTATGTTTTTACTTATTTTCTCACAGGTTTGGGGCAATTATCCACTCCATATGCACTGGAAAGAGGTGGGTGGGTATCTGCTTTTCTGCTTATAGGACTTGGGATAATATGTGCATATACTTCTCATCTACTTGGAAAATGTCTTGACAAGAATCCCAAGTCAAAAAGTTTTACAGATATTGGACAGCATGCATTTGGAACAAAAGGAAGAGTTTTAGCTGCAACCTTCATCTACTTGGAAATTTTCATGGCACTAGTGTCCTATACAATATCATTGCATGACAACCTTATTACAGCACTTTCAGGGATGCAGATTAAGGTGCCATGGGCTAAACTATCTTCATCTCAGCTCCTAACAATGATGGCAGTCTTAATAGCACTCCCTAGTGTGTGGCTGAGAAATTTATCTTCAATATCTTTCCTCTCATCTGCCGGAATTCTCATGTCGCTTCTCATTTTTATATCAGTGCCATGCACTTCCATTTTTGGAGGTGTGAAACCCAATCACAAGATACCAGTCCTCCAGCTCCGTAACATTCCTGCAATATCTGGGCTATATATCTTCAGCTATGCAGGGCACATTGTTTTCCCTAATTTATATAAAGAAATGAAAGATCCATCCAGGTTTACCAAGGTATGCACTATGCAGGTTCTCTTATTCGTCTCCCATTTATAAAGCACTTGATAGTTGATACCACCCTCCCACCACACACACACACATATATATAGTTTACACACCTAATTTTTGAACTGAAATTGTAAATTGAAGACACAATTTGAATTATATCTTCGACTCAAGATTTCAATTCAAAAAAAAAAAAAAAATGTGTAACAAATGCTACCCCATACATAGGTATATAGTCCTGCCTCTTTTTATAAAGCTGGATATACAACGCTCTTATACATTAACCTTATACAAGAATGGATTTAATATTCTGTAGACGTCACTTAGCTCGTGCTGGTAAAGTGTATGATCCTCGAATAAGAAACAGATGTCAAAGCAGTAAAGTCTAGAATAAAAAAAACTTAAAGATTAAATTCATGTCAAGTGATAAAATCTAGAAAAAATCCAACGGATTTTAAGTGTTACACAATTAAAGGTTTAGACATAAAATAATACATAAAAAGTTATGTGTTACACTCGGAACCTCAAAAGAGTTTGAGTGCGCAGCCACATGCATACAAAAAAGAAGAAAAAAAATCAAAGATTTTCCCTTCCCCTGATTTCAAATGACATGAGAACACAATCACATTTAAATTGGTTAAATATTAAATCTTTATGTTGCAATATTAGAACCTCCCTATTTTACAAACAAATTAAGAGAATCTTTTTTCTACATGAAGCTTGGGAATTTAGAGAAAGGCCTTAAGAGAGATAGCACTAGCTGGCCTTTGATAAATAAAAAATTAAAAAAAAACCGAGCTAATATTTCGTTTTCTACTTTATTTATTTATTCATCTTGGAATTTCAGGTATCTATTGTCAGCTTCACAATAGTGACAGCATTATATACAGTATTAGCTTTCCTGGGAGCCAAATTGTTTGGGCCAGAAGTCAATCCTCAAATCACTCTCAGCATGCCTCCACATCTTCTTGTGACAAAGATTGCATTATGGGCCACTGTGCTGACACCCATGACCAAATATGCATTGGAAATAGCACCATTTGCAATTCAACTTGAGAATAACCTTCCGGCTTCAGTGAGTTCCAAGCTAAAGATGATCATAAGGGGTTGCGTAGGTTCATTTCTACTTCTATTGATACTAGCACTGGCTCTTTCTGTTCCATATTTTGAGTACGTTCTCAGCCTCACTGGTTCCCTTGTTAGCATTGGTATCGGCGTAATCTTTCCTTGTGCATTCCACACCAAGATTTGTTGGGGTCAAATATCAAAACCTCTCATAATTCTCAACTTGACCCTCGTTGCATTTGGCTCTCTTCTTGGGGTTTTTGGTACCGTTTCCTCATCCAAGTTACTTGTGCAAAGCCTACGAAGAAGAGCTCATCACTCAGCCTAAGAATATGATAATATATAGTAGATTTTTTATTTTTATTTTATGCTGTTGAAAAAAATGGAAGTGCTTTTGTTTTGCACTTCTTCTGAAAGCATCTATACTTGTTGCACATCAGTGTGTATGGACACAAGTTTGCAACAACTGAAATCATGAAATAAAAACACAATTTCAGTTGTTTGCACACTTGCGTATACATACACTCTGATGTGCAACAATCACTGCTCTCTTTGTAAGATCAACTATCTATGTATATCTCATCATCCAAATGGTGACATAAAAAAAAAAAAAAAAAAAAACTAATTTAAGCTTGCTTTCTCCTCGGTGATCATTTTGGGTGTTATTTAGAAAAAGTAATAACAAAAGTTTTAACCAAAAAATTTTGAGATAATAAAAGTTGAAAAATAATCTCTGAGGAAAATTAAAGGAAGGATGTTTCCTGGCATTCTTAAAGGAAGGATGTGTTGGGCAAGGAAATAAAATGAAATTCAGGCAAAGATGCACAATCCAATTTATTATACAAAGCATCTAATACCCAACGCTACGCCATAAGAATATATTATGTCCAAGTAGCAGCAGCCTCACCACTCCAGGCCTAGCTTTCTAAAAACTGAAATAATTAGGACAGTTTGGTAAGAGAATTCTAGCAACATTGTTTAAGTTTTGTGAAAATATATGCGGATAAAAAAATATGTGAAAATACATGTTATGGTGTTTAAACAACAATTTTCGTTGTTTAAACATCGTCACCAAACAGGGCAATGCCTTTCTTATGAAGTGATTAAACTGTCATATTAGCCTAAGCAATTATTTCACTAATTATATTTTTGATTGATAGCCTAAGCAATTTTAATTCAAAGGTATTGCACTATTTAGAAAAATCGAAAAAATATTAGTTTAAAACAGCGTTTATAAATTGATAATACACCCTCATATTTGAGAGCGACAGCGCACCCAAATCCCAATAGCCATTATGCATGTGTCCATTTTTGTTACTTTTTTGCCGTTAACAGCACATTCTTAATTTAAAACGAAAAGAACAAGACAGAAATAAAAACAAATTCAAATTGTGACCTGAACATCCCAATAGAGAAGGATGTCGTTTGTTGCCTCTCTCACTCTCACATTATCAAAGACCAACAGAGAAGCAGCAGCCAACGACTAGAAAAGCTGAAGCTTAAACGAAATGTTTCAGTTAGTGTTGTTATTTAAACGAAAACGATTTTTAGTGTTTAAATAACATTACAAGTATTTTCACACATTTTTCATCCACACGTATTTTTAAAAAATACAAACAACATTACCAAATACTCTCCTAAGCTACTTAAATACTAGCACATGTAAAACACATGACTTACTATAACAGGTGGACCCACTTAGTTTGTTATATTATAAATTTGAATTATTTTTAGCTACACAAAAAAAAGGCTCAAAAGTAAAATCATTTAAGGGCCCGTTTGGTTTAGAGCTAACTCAATTTTTATTTCTAATTTTCAAAACTCATAACTCTGACTCAAAACTCATAACACAATTCACAAACCGCACATTCACTCAAAAATTACAAAACGCATGTTTGGACTCAATTCTCACTTATATATCTCTACAACTTTTCTCCAAAACCGTGGACCTCACAACTGACACTACACAAAACGGGTTCCCGCGGGTGACATTCTCTCTTCATTTCATTGCTCTTCCTTCCCATCACAAAACCCAGCTACTGATTTCACACCTCTGTACACCACAAAACCCATTTCACATAACCCAGCAAGAGACTGGTTCCCTCCCACTTCCAACCAGACAAACCCACCTCCATCACAGCCAAAGCTTCAAACCACAACTACAAACACAGAAAACCCAAACACACCAACACAAAACCTTCAGATCAGTGAACCAAAATTGCCAACTCAAACCCACAAACACAGAAAACCCAAATCCAAACCCAGGAATCCTTAGATCGAATACCAAAATCATGAAAATGAGGAGTGGGTTTCTGTTTCTGGGTATATATTTATGCGTTGATGAACATGGTGAGTGGGTCTGAAGAAGAAAGAAAGAAAGAAAAAGAAGAAAAGAAAGAAAGAAAACCAGGAAGAAGAGGAGAAAAAAAAAAAAACTCGTTGGTGGTGGAATGGATCTGATGAAGAAGAAGAAGAAGAAAAAAAAAATGTTGTTGTTGGTGGTGTAGTGGGTATGAAGAAGAAAGAAAGAAGAAGTAGAGAAAAAGAAAAAAAAAAGAAAAAAAAGAAAAAAAAAAAAAGCAAGGAAGCCGGTGGAACTCAGTAGAAGAAGAAATAAAAAAAGAAACAGAAAGAATGAAGAAAAAGAAGACAAAAAAGGGGTTGGTGGTGAAGTGAAGAAAGAGGTAGAGAAAAGCAAAAAAAAAAAAAAAAAAAAAGAAAGAAAAAGAAAAGAGGAAGCCGGTGGAACTCAATAGAAGAAGAAATAAAAAAGGAACAGAAAGAATGAAGAAGAAGAAGACAAAGAAGGGTTGTTGGTAGAGTGAAGAAAGAAGTAGAAAAAAGCAAAAAAAAAATAAAGAAAAGAAAAGAAGAAGCGGGTGGAGTTGGAGTTGACAACACAAAAGGTGGGCTCCACGAAGTCAATAATTTTACCATTTTGCCATTGAGTTATGTAACTCAGAAACTGAAAACACCAATTTAGTTGTTTCTAGTTTTCATCACTCTCACTCAACTCAAACTGAGTTTGAGTGATGAAAACAGAATTAGGAAATCAAGCCAAACATTCAAAATTATGTGGGTCCCACGTAATTCTCAAACTCAGTCATGAGTTTCCAGTCATATGACTCAAAACACTTCTAATCCAAACATGCTCTTATGACTAAAAACACCTCTAATCCAAACATGCTCTTAAACTCTCTATTCCTTTAATTTTATATATATAGCTTGTGTTTGAATAAATTATATTTGGCAGCTTATTTTACTATTCAGCTTATTTTTAATATTGTTCATGAGTTCCATTGCATTTTTTGATACTATTTATGGGTCCCATTATACTATTTCAGCTAACTTTTACCTTTATCTACAGTACTTTCAACAAAAAGTTTTCAATTTCAGTAAAATAAGTGAATCCCAAACGGACCCTATAATAGCGTGCGTTTGGGATGCTTATTTATGCCCTGCGTTTGCGTTTTTTTTTTTCCTAGACCAACGCTTCTTGCACTGTTCATGGGATATGAACAATGCAAATAGACCAATGAACAGTAATTTCATTAATGAACAATAACCGGAAAATCATTTTTTATTCTTTTCAGTTTTCAGCAAAATAAGTGGATCCCAAACAGACGATAGTGTCTGTTTGGCTAGCTTATTTTTTGTCAATTTATTTTACTATTCAACTTGTTTTTGCTACTATTCATGAATCCTACTGACTTTTTAATACTATTCAGGGGTCCCACTGTACTATTTCAACTAACATTTACCTTTATCTAGCATACTTTCAGTAAAAAGTTTTCAGTTTCAGCAAAATAATCTGACCCCAAATAGATCCATAGAGTTAAATATATAATTATGTTTTTTTATGGTTTATTTATATTTGACTCATCGTTTTCTACACTGAAATAACTCACTTGGTACAAAAATTTAAAAAAAAAAAGATAAAAAATAACACATGACAAAAATTATACTCTAATTGAAATCCAACTAGTTGTGACCCAATCGTACTCACTATAATTTGTCAATTGTAGTGGTGCTATGAGTTATTTTTAGTTTAAACTACATAATTGGTCCATATCATTTACATCATATGTCAATTTGGTCCCTAACATTTCAATTGTATCAATTTGGTCCCTAACCTTTTGGTGTCATGTCAATTTGATCTTTACCATTATGTATTGAATGGAAATATCTGACGTGTCTAACGGACTAATAAAAAAAAAAAATTCTGCCATATCAACAAACAACTATACAACCACGTCATACTAAAAAAAAACAAACTTCTATTCTTGTCTGGGGGAAAATCAATCCCTAACTCTTACTCTCTCTCGTTAGACCCATATCCCTTTCCCTCACTCTCACGCCATTAACCCTAATCCTAATGGAGCAAAAGAGTCCCTAATTGGTGGAACTTTGTTGCTGCAGAAGAGAGCCCAATTTTGGCTCCTTTATTCTTAGGATTCTCAACACTAGCAGTACCCACCTTTGAATGTCCTTTTAGTGTCCAAGCTTACCCTTTTCTTGATGGATTCATAGAGATTGAAACATCATACACAAAGAATGAAAAAACCAGTACCATTTCCATCCTAAGAAGATTATCCATTGACTTTGGAGGATGATCAGGAGCTTAGTTTTCTTGGCTATGAAAATTACAATTTGCAAGAGAAAAATAGTACTAACGGTAAAGTTGAAAATCTTGAGATGGAACAAGTTGCTAAGGGCATTCCCATCCAGGATTCCAAAAAAGTTCTATTTTACGACCTCAAAACCTACTTTATCTATTTTACCATCTTATTTTATAACTCACCCAACATCCTAGTTTTATTTTTATAGCAGAATTGCTTTCCTGCAAACACGTTTTTTTTTTCTTTTCTGGAAAATTGCTAGTCTGCAAACCAGTTTCTTACTTCCCTTGAGTTTGCTGGTCTGCCAATCAACGCACACCCTCAATCACCCCTACTGTTAATCAACCATCACTGCCACAACCACCATGACCCAAACCCACTGGTCTACAAAACAATTGCCATGACTGAAGACCCAAAACCCAAGACCCACGACCTCCACCATGAATAGCACCTCCACGCCAATCTAAGAGGGAGACAAGCAAATAGAGAGATGAAATAGATAGAGGGAACAAAGCTCAACAGAGAGGCGTGAGATGAATGAGAGAGTGAAACGTGAGAAAGTAGAGAGAGAAGATGAAGAAAAATGAGAAAGGAGAGAAGAGAGAGATAATTTATTAGAATTAAAAAATTCTTACAACCTACTATAGTAGGTTCTATAAATAAGAACCTACTGTAGCGGGTTTGTAAAATTTTTAAACTTTCCACCCCCGAATGGAGATGTTTTTGGTATGTAGGGTGTAAAATGGCAACTTGGGGGGTTTTACACCCCCCAATGCTAATGCTCTAATACTTTAGCTTTCAACATGGGATTTTGTGGAGAGAATAAGAGTTACATCTAAGAAGTTAGAAGGGCAGCCCTCAAAGAATCTAATGCCAAAATTAAGAAGAATGAGGTGCTTAAATGACCATTTTTCCATGCTCAGATCAATAGTTTCTAAGATAAGCAAGGTGATCTAACATCTTCATCGGCAAAATTTGTCAAATAGCACATTTAAAAAAAAATTAGGAGAATAGCATTGTAGACACTCGATTTTGCACCCATAATTTAATCAAGGAAAATGACTTGAATGACCATCCATGTACCTCAGAAATCATGATGCATTGCATGCATCAACTTGCCTTTGTATTACATGCATTAATTCATTCATTACATATCATAAAAATGATCTTGACATTTTGACGGTCGCAACGGTGTTTCCGATTTTTAAATCGGACCTTCGAATCAAAAGATATCGCATGATTAAGTTTGCACGGTCAGCATACATTGTGTCTAGGAGAGGTCAACCACACATGATTAGTTTAAATTAATTCTTATTGGTTAAATAATTAAAATTAATTAGATAATTTTGAGATTGGTTGATAATTAGTGTTTAAAATAGGATTGCATGCATAAGAATAAAAGGGATGATTGGATAACATTAAAATTGTGGATAATTTAAACTTTATCAAGATTTATTTTAGGATATTTATTTACAAGATAATTGTTCTTATATAGCCTGAATTATCCAAAAAAGAGATGAAAAATCATAGACAAAGAATGAAAACGCGTCTAGGTACAAGGACCGGCCAAAAAACCCTAGAAGAGGAGTCCAAATGGCACCCAAACGCGAAAGAACATTTGGAGTCCAAGGGCTAATTCAGCACTTTTAGAGTGTGGAACGGCACTTTAAAAGGCCGAATTTTCCTTGGTTGGGCTTTGGCCCAACAACCCTTGGGTGACGATAATGCACACCCTTTTCAATCTTTTCATAAAAGGATGCGTTCGGATTCAAACCCTAATCGTCCGTACCTATTTTTTAGAGCTTTCTAGCCTCTATAAATAGAGACTGAACTTCATAATTCAACACGTTTTTTTTACGCTCTGGGAGGCATACGTTTTAGGCTCTCAAATTGCCCATATTTTCTGATCATTTCTTTAAGTGTTGCTGCTTAAGTTAGGGTTTTTAAATTTCAAAGACAATTGTATAAATTTCTTTGAACCCTAAAACATTCTCTCAAGAACAAAGAGTGCTCATGCAAGAGGTTGTTTCTTAACCCTTTTTCTTATGATGTTATGATGCATGTAATATCTCTTTATTTTTCAAATATCCATAACATGAATTGTTATTTGTTGTTTTGTTTACAGCACAATTGTTTTTTTATGTGATTGTTATAATCTCTTTCTTAAAATGTCAATAATCTGCATGTGAATAATTGTTTTTCTTAAAATAAAACAAATCTACATCTTTATTCGGTGTAGATCTGGATTTTTCTTGAAATAAAACAGATCTGCATCTTTCCTAGATGTAGATCTGAATTTTTCTCAATACAAAAACAGATCTACATCCTTCTTAGATGTAGATCTGAATTTTTCTCGAACAAAACTGATTTGTATCTTTCTTAAGATACAAATTTGATTTTTCTTAATACATGCAAATTTCTGAAATAAAGAAAAAGATTAAACATGATTGTGTTTATGTTTGTTTTAGTTCATGTTGCATAAATTCATATTATAAGTGAAACTCTCTTCTTAATTTTTTTTTTCATTTTTTTAACATATAAAAACAAATCTGATTTTTCTTTCATAAAAAACCATTCTTTTTATCATTACAAAACATATCTGAATTTTTATCATAAAAAAAAAAAACACTTTTTCTTCATACTACAAAACATATCTGATTTTTCTGTTATCAAAAACTTTTTTTTACCAACCAAAACAGATCTGAATTTTTTTAAAACAAAAGAGAGATTTTATTCATAAATATATTTATTTGATTTGGTTTTTAATTCACATATTCAACATATCATTCATTACATGCATAAAATGGTACATTGGTCATAAGAGTCTAAAAGAATGGGTGCCTAACATCTTCCCATTTCGTAACCTAACCTCCAGATTTAGGTCTTTGGTTAAGTAGGTTTAGCCTTGTATTTGTTTATTTTGGGTAGAATGTAACTAGGACAAAAAGCCATGTATATTTAGTAGATTGTAACTAGGACCCAAAACTATGTAATCTTAAAGTTTTTCAAGAAATGTAATTTTTATTCAATCAATGAAGAGAATAATTCAGTTATGTATTTATTTTTTTCTTATTTTTTTTTGTATAAAAAAATAAGTGGTGACTTCATACCACTTACCCAAAAAAAGAGGTGCCCTATAAGGTATATGAATCTCTTTTTTCAGAGACACCCAATTTTGGCAGTCTCTCACAAGCACACAGACAAAGTTATTTAGTTATGTAGCACATTTTTTGGAACTCAAGTTTGTCGAAAAGTTTGGGTTGGAGCTCAAGTTTGACAAATTCGAATTCTAAAAATATGCTACTTAACTAAATAACTTTGTTTGTGTGCTATTTTTCTAAAAATTTTCTAAAATGGTGCTATAGAGCAAATTTTGCCCATTTTCATTTGTTCTTGTTGTTCCACAACCAGTAAATCTATTAGAATTTTTCTTTTTGTAGTTCATTGTCTCCCCCAATCTAACAAAAGTTTTTTTTTTCTTTTTAATTTTAGTATGAAGTGGTTGTACATAAGGCACTTGATGTGGCAGAATTTTTTTTTTATTAGTCTGTTAGATACGTCAGATATTTCCATTCAAAAGATAATAGTAGGGACTAAACTAACACAACACCGAAATGTTAAGGACCTAATTGACTCAATTGAAAGGTTAAGAACCAAATTGACATATGGTGTAAACAATAGGAACTAATCATGTAGTTTACCCGTTATTATATTTTACTTTATTTATTATTTTTGCCAAAATATGTAAACTTCCTTAAGTCATAGGATTAGCTAAAAATAATGATAAAATTCTATTAGTAAGATGTAACAAAACTTGATTTTTTTTTTTTGTTAATCTTTCGACATTATTTTTTTGTAAGAATGGTGTCGGTGCCTGAACTTCTTTGCATTTTTTTTTAAAGAAGTAAATTTTTTTTTAGAAATCTTTTAGTTATAGGATAATTAAATTCCTTCAAGAGAAGTAAATTTTTTTTAAAAAAAGTATTTTAGTAGTATGACAATGATTTTTACAAAGTTGGCTATACCACCTGCTAACGTATACCAAATTAGCTATGCCACTTGTTATTATGTGAGACAATTTAAGCTTTTAATTTTTTTTTTTTTTTTTGGTTTGAAAAGAGCTTTTAAAATTTATTGAAACTAGCCATAATAGGAAGAACATAAGTCTTTTAATTATTGGACTTCGACCACTGTACACCCTTGGTATGATGGTCACTCCACAAGTATAAGTGTTTGTGAAGTGTAGGGGACAAGGGTCGAGGTTTAAGTCTTCAGAAAAGAGCTTTTACACACATATACACTTAGATTAGGCTAGAGTATAATTTCTATCTTGTATAAAAAAAAAATTATTGGACTTCGAATTTGTAGGATGGTGCAATATTCGATATTAAAGTATTTTTGTTATTCAATTTTATTTTTCAAGAATTGTGGCCGCAATTGGACTAAAATAAAAACAAACAAATAAACTACTGTGGCATCACTTGCATTTTTTCAACAGCCAAATTCATTTTTTCTCTAGCATTTTGGGAGCACTTGGGGAATTTTTTATTTTTTATTTTTTTTATATATATAAAATAATTGTGTCTGTAATTAGACTTCTTTTAACTTTTTTATTTAAAAAATACTTTTTTAACAAGTCTGTAATAGTTGGATAATGATATCTACAAAGGCAATTATGTCACTCGACAAAATTTATGCAATATTAGTGATACAATGAGACAATGATATTTATAAATTTGGCTATGCCCCTTGACAAAATTTATACAAATATTAGCTAGACGACTTGTCATTACATGAGACAATTAAGAGTTTTTGGGGATTGCTTTGAAATGGAATTGGACCTCAAAAATTAATACATTGTTGAATCTTAATAAAACAAAAAAATTGGAAACAAAATTGAAAGAAAACACAAAAGTGTTCTTTAAAAAAATGAAAATGTAAAATTCAAAACATCTCTACACTTTATTCTGTATCTTTTTTTATTTTTTAATGCCGAGTCATTATTCAATTAAAGAGAAAGAAAGGGAATAAAGAAAAACCTAACTTTTGTCGCAACTGATTTGGATTTCAAAATTAACATTGAAATAAATCTTAGAACAACAAAACAAAAAAATGTGCCGATTATAATAAATGACATATTTACACACTTTGTAGCAATCCTAAATACTCATATCACAAAAGTTTTGTTAATAAAAGCCAAGAGAGAGCACATCAGTAATATAGAAGCATAAACAATGATAAAATAGATGATAAAGAAGAAAACAGCAAAATAGATATATTCAAAATAAATTAAAACAAAGTATGGAATATGAAAACAGAAAATAATAAAATCTTACTTGAATAAAACTTCAGTTTTTGATTAAAACTGAAAACAACTTGAAAATGAAATACTGTTTGAAGAGTTACAAGATTACAAAGTAAAATCTGTAAAGGGTTACAAGATTATATCTGTCTGGAAGGGAATGGTTACAAGATTACAAGAGGGGAAGGATTACAAAAGTCTTTCTGAGGGAGAGAGAGAGCTGTATTGGTTTGAACCTGGAATTTGGACCTTAATTCTGAACCTGCCTTCTGTTTTCGGAGTCTATCCTTTTATAGAGAAATTAAACCATGGTAAATCTTCAAAAGTAACCTGAGTTAGTAAAATTAACTCAAGTTATTCTGTCGGTAGAACATTGTGGACACTATTATAGTAGACTCTCATAAAGTTGCTTTTGAATCTATTTGGGAATCTATCAAGGTGTAAAAAAGAAGTCTCTGTTTTGTTTGGAAGCTATTCACGTGTGTTGGTGAATAGTGGTTTTGTCATGATTCTGTCTGGGATTCTATCTGATCTGTTTTGTCTTTCAGTATTTAGTCAAAAAGAAGTCCCTAATCTGTCTCTGATCTGTCATCTGTCATATGTCATAGGGATGGAAACTCTAAATTCACCTTTAGATATAGACAGAAAAAGAGATATAACAGTTTTAAATTCTACTGAGTCATTAGATAATGGGAAAACTAACAGACATGTTAAAAATATAATTTGTCATAAATGTAAAGAATATGGACACACTAAAAACCAATGTGATAGACATAACAAAATTGTTAAACAAATTAGTAAATTAGAATTTGAAAAAGATATACTTAATAAATTAATGGAAATATTTAATGTGAGTCAAAAAGAGATAGACCAAGTTGAGAAAAAGAAAGAACTAAAATAAACTAACCCACTTAAAGTCAATAAAAGAAAAAGGAAACAAAAAGACATATTAATGAAATTGATAGATAATCTACTAGATCACCTAAAAGATAAAAAAGATTATTTACTAAAATTGAAGGATTCTATAGACATACCTATTACTTGTATTAAATGTAGGAAAAATGGACACCATGTTACATAATGTGGGAAAAAAGAAAAAGCAAAGAAATAAAAAGACAAGAAACAAGAAATAAGGAAGAAACAAGATAGAGTAGAAATAGATATAAAACTTGTAACTCTACAGGACTTGATGATAGAAGCAAAAATGGTAAAACAAGAAATTAAAGAACATAATTCCACAAAATTAAATGAACAAAATGTTGCAGAAATAATAAATTTGAAAGAATGTTCTACATCTATGATAGACCCTCCTTCTTTAAATATTCTAGATAATAACAACAATAAACAGAAAATTTTGAGTTTAATTGACAGAGTAATTTTTCAAAAATGGCATACAGAAATCACTTTAGTAATCAATAAAGAATTCTCTTTGACAGAAATTGCTTTAATAGACTCAGGCGCTGACATGAATTATATCCAAGAAGGATTAATATCTTTAAAGTATTGTGAAAAATCCTCAGAAAGATTAAATCAAGCTAACGGAGAAAAGCTAATAATTAATTATAAAATACTTAATGTCCACATATGTAATGACGGAATATGCTTCGAGACAGTGTTTGTTTTAATTAAAGACCTTTCTTCTAAAATTATTTTAGGAAATTCCTTTATGGCTCTACTTTACCCCTTTCTAACGACAGAAGAAGGAATTAAAACCAATGTGTTAGGAAAAGATATACTTTTTAAGTTCATCCTACCACCTATCCCGAAAGAAATCTATTCACTTAATCATATTTCCATAGTAAAGAAAATTGATAACGAAAGGATTGACAGAAAAAATAGACACTTGGAATCCTTAAAGTCAGAAATAACATACAAAATAGTTGCTAATCAATTAACTGACCCCATATTGAATCATAAAATAACATTATTCAGACAACAGATTAAGGCAGAAATTTGTTCTAATCTCCCCACTGCTTTTGGCATAGGCACCAACACATAATAAACTACCTTATGAAAAAGACTTTAATGAAAGATAGATATCTACTAAAGCTAGACTGATACAAATGAATAATGAATTATTAGAACACTGTAAGAAAGAGATTGAAGACCTTTTAAATAAAGGATTGATCAGAAAAAGCAAGTCTCCTTAGAGTCGTGTTGCTTTTTATGTTAATAAACAGGCAGAATTGGAACGAGGAGTTCCAAGATTAGTTATAAATTATAAACTTTTAAATATAGCATTACAATGGATAAAATATCCCATCCCCAATAAGAAAGACTTACTGGACAGGCTTCATGAAGCAACCATATTTTCTAAATTTGATATGAAAAGTGGATTTTAGCAAATACAAATTGATGAGAAAGATAGATATAAAACTGCTTTTACAGTTCCTTTTGGTCGTTATAAATGAAATGTTATGCCTTTTGGATTAAAAAATGCACCTAGTGAGTTTCAAAATATAATGAATGATATATTTACACCTTTTATAGAATTTTCAATTGTCTATATAGATGATGCTTTAATCTTCTCAAAATCAATTGATGACCATTGGAAACATTTAGATATATTTGTCAAAGTAATTAAACACAATGGATTAGTTGTCTCAGCCACTAAGATAAACTTATTCCAAGATAAAATCAGATTTCTAGGACATAATATTTATAAGGGAACCTTAAGTCCTATTGACAGAGCCATTCAATTTGCAGAAAAATTTTCAGATGAAATAAAAAATAAAAATCAGTTACAAAGATTTCTTGGCAGCTTAAATTATTTCTCAGACTATTTTCAAGGATTAAGAAAAATATGCAGACCCTTATATAAAAGGCTAGAAAAGAATCCTTCTGCATGGACAGACAAACATACTATGATAGTTCGACAGATTAAAAAATATGTTAAACAACTCCCTTGCATTGTTATACCTTCACTTCATGCTTTTAAGATTGTTGAGATAGATGCTTCTAATATAGGCTATGGTGGAATCCTAAAACAGGTAGCAAAAGATGATGCTAAAGAACAAATTGTTAGATTTCATTCTAGCTCTTGGTTGGCTACTCAACAGAATTTTAGCACTATTAAAAAAGAAATTTTATCTATTATATTATGTGTCTCAAAATTTCAAAATGATCTTTTCAATCAAAAGTTTTTTATCCGTGTGGATTGTAAAAGTGTTAAAGTTTTACAAAAAGATGTTCAAAATCTTGTTTCCAAATAGAGTTTTGCTAGATGGCAGGTTATTTTAAGTATTTTTGACTTTGATATTGAATATATTAAAGGAGAAACTAATTCGGTTCTTGATTTCCTAACTCGTGAATTCCTACAGGGAAGATGAGTTCTCCTGCAGATAAGAGCAAATCCCCCAAACCCAGAACCAGACAGTCTTTTGCTGCTCCTCCGATTCCTCCCCCTAGTAGATTTCTCCCTTGTCCCTTTTTCGCCTCACCTACTTTTTCTTCAAATAGACCCCAAGAAAGAACCCCATTGACTTGTAGTCCAAACCCCTTCCAACCTCTCTCCTCAAGCCCCACTCCGACGTCCAAACAATCTCATGCCTTGCCCTCAACTTCCTCAACTCCTCCCTTAAAGAAACCATTTAACATGGTCGCGTCCTCTTTTCCCCCTTTAACCTCTCCCTCCAACCAACCAAAGTACAGATCCTCTACTTCTCAAGAAGCCCAAACCCCAAAAGAAGATCACAGTATTGAACTCCCAAAAGACTCCTTGAATTTATTTTATGGATTGAACCAGAATACCAGCACATAACAGACACCCTTTCCCTAATCAGACATCTCATACCCCCAGGATGGGAACATCCTAAGACAGAAACATTTAAGACCCAGACATTTTATGAGTTTATTTTAGTTGATACTATTAGTAACACATATGCCTTGTTCCCAAGAACCAAACAGAGTTGGCTACTCTAAAGTCGTCATAAAACAGATCCTCACCCCCTCCCAGTGGAAAGCAGAGCCCTAGATCACCAGGAACTTTTCCGTAACTTTTGAACCCCAGTTTTATAATTATTATGACTATATGGAAGCTTGGGATAGGTTCCTTTTATTCCAAAATAATATTTACAGGCATACTTGGTTTTTCTGGTTTGATATGTACAAAAAGAAAGACATGATGATACCAAGATGGTTCATTGACTGGTGGAATTCTTATGGTCCTGAAGCTATGATTCTCCATCTTGATCTCTTAAAAGCATATGAGACTTTCAAGAATGAACCAAACATACCACATCTTAAGGATTTCCCACATCTTTTGCAATTCTTTTACAGATTTTCAAATCTCCCAAGGATCATTAGATGGGAATGCAAGATAGAAAAGCATCTCCAGCATCCTTTTCCCATGCTCACCAGAAAGTTTAAATTAAAATGGTGGAATAAGTTTAATTTTGATCATATTTGCCAAGAACTACAGAAAAAGACCTCTTCCCCCCAAACAGAAAGTTCTAATTTCCTTTTAGAAAAGAGTCAAGTTCAGTGCCAGCTTGCCTCTGTCTCAAACAGAAGACAGTTTAAGAAGTAGTTACTTGAAGCTGCATCACAAATTTCAGATGATGAAGATGACACAGTAATGGAATCTTCCTCCCCAAATTACAGGACTCACCCTGAAGCATTCCAAGATTCTCAAGATCCCCATGACATATGACGGATGACAGATCAGAGACATATCAGAGACTTCTTTTTGACTAAATACTGAAAGACAAAACAGATCAAATAGAATCCCAAACAGAATCATGACAAAACCACTATTCACCAGCACACGTAAATAGCTTCTAGACAAAACAGAGACTTCTTTTTGACACCTTGATAGACTCCTAGACAAATTCAAAAGCAACTTTTGAAAGTCTACTATAATAGTGTCCACAATGTGCTACCGACAGAATAACTTGAGTTAACTTTACTAACTCAGGTTACTTTTGAAGACTTACCATGATTTAATTTCTCTATAAAAGGACAGACTCTGAAGACAGAAGGCAAGTCCAGAATTAAGGTCCAAATTCCAGGTTCAAACCAAGATAGCTCTCTCTCTCCCTTAGAAAGACTTTTGTAATCCTTCCCCTCTTGTAATCCTGTAACCCTTCCCTTCTAGGCAGATATAATCTTGTAACCCTTTACAGATTTTACTTTGTAATCTTGTAACTCTTTAGACAGTGATTTATTTTCAAGTTTGTATCAAAGACAGCAATTTTCAGTTTTAATCAAAGACAGAAGTTTTATTCAAGTAAGATTTTACTAGTTTCTATTTTCATATTCCATACTCTATTTTAACTTATTTTGAATATATTTGAAGGAACAATATTTTGTTATGTGATGCAGGGTTAGAGTATGAGTCCGCTAACCAAGCATCCATCAATTCCACAATCTTGCCTCCTTCCCAATCTTCATGCCTAAAAAATATTGAAACCGATTTGTCTTTGTTTGGTCTAACATATCCTAAAAAGAAGTGCCAATTGTTAAAGACATATATGTCTTATGGGGTTAAGGCTAAAAATTAAAGATTGAAGCAAGAGATATATAGTTTTAAATGGTTTCTAAAAAAAAAAGTTTTAAATTATGAATTTAAGAGAGAGATTGAAGAGCACAAAGGTCAAAGAGAGAGAGAGAGAGAGAGAGATTGTGTTTGTTAATGTTTAATTAGGTGAATGAATGTAATTATTGTGGTCTCCTCGATTTTTGAGTTGTGTGTTGTCAATTAGTCATTTGGCACACCATCGCACACCCTTGATGCGATGGTTACTCCACAAGCATAAATGCTTGTGCGGTGTGGGGGGGCAAAGGCCGATGTTTAAGTCTCTAGGAGGGAGTTTCATACACATATACACTTAGATTAGGCTAGAGTAGAATTCTATCTTATATAAAAAAAAATTAGTCATTTGGCACTAAAATAAATATAAAAAAAAAAATTAGATTAGAGACATGGCGCAAAATTGGACTCCTGTTGTAGAAACTAATTGATTTTTCTCTGAGTTTTGACTTTATATAAAGGGTAAGGAGTTGTTGCAACCTTGGTTGTAGCAAGTCCTGCATAACAGTGGATGTGTAATATGTTAGAATGACACTTGTCCATTAGTGTTTCTCACTCTTCTCTCTCACCCCTCTTTCTTAACACTCACCCCTGTCTCTCTCACACGTTCACACAATATGCAGGACTTGCTACCACCAAGGTTGTAGCAAATATTTGCCCTTTATATACTAGTATGTAACCCGTGCTTACTCACAGAAATGGTTAATTGTAGTTGTGCTATTGATATTAGTTTGAGTTATTAAATATATATGACATTTAAATGTACTAAAATGGTTTTTCCTTACAATTTTCATAATATTGGTTACGTCAAGTTTTTTTTATTACACTGCACAATTACATTTACGAATAATTAGAATTAAATATATAAAAAATCTGGTTGAATATACACATTAATTTCAATTTTTCATTAAAAAATAAACTCTAATCATTACAAGAAAAATTTATATTACGTGCCTTTTTGTTTTTGATAGTACAAAAAAAAGATATACATATTTTGACTATATGCTACTTCCTTCATACCATCTAAGGAAAAATATATACATATTTTGACAATATGCTACTTCTTTCATACCAATCAAAGGACCGACTATCAACAATCATTAAACAACTACTACTTTATAAGAAGAATCCCTTAATGGAAATGCCTCATTCATTTAAAGCCATATTGTTCAAACTATAAAAGAAATATGCAATAAAAAAAAATATATATTTATTTAAGGTTACAATTCAAAAAACTCATTTTTTGCACAAGCATATGCACCCTAGCTTGATGTGAAATACCATCAACCAACTGCCAAAGGGCCTCAATAAGTCAAAATAGCATTGGGTTGAACCCTTAAATCAACTAGAGATCACAAATAGCTTTTCTTCAGCCTACTTCACTAAAACGGATGATACAACATTTATAAACAAAAAGAACCAAGTACATACAAAAACAAAAACAAAACTTTAAAATTACATTTATTTGGATCTAATAGATGAGAAATACCACCCAATAAGAATCATAGATGCGATATGACAAATTGCATCCAATAACAATAAAAACATCTTGATTAGTTGAGCAATTGATCATAGATGCATTGAGTTAGATGCTTCACTAAATTTCTTGAAATCTCCCACGTCACAACTCCTTAATAAGTATGGAAATTGCTTGGAAGAGGTTGTAGCAATACATTAAACATATCTTATCAACACATGGGAGTAAAAAAAAAAGATAAATCCAAATGATTTGCTTATCATAGAATTCAGTGCATTCATCGTAAGAGTACTCAACAATCATAAACCATAATAACAGCAAGCTAAAAACTTGTAGCTGTAAAAGTAATAAAGAAAAAAAAATGTGGACATAATAAAAGTAATAGGTTTTACAAAAATTAGTCTATTTTGACAAAAGGAATGAACCACACATATCTAAACTAAATCTCCAATTCTTTTAAATCCAACTTAAGCCCATTTCTCTAGATCAACTTAGAAAAACATATTCAAATATGCATTGCCAGATACATTTCCATGTCCTCTCCTTAGTTTCCATTGTTCAAATTAAATAAAGAACCACTACAAAAGACGTGGGTCTATAGCCACGTTTACAAAAACGCGGCTTTAGGTTAAGCCTATACCCGCATTTATAAGTGCTTTTAGCCGCATTTTTTAAACGCGGCTATAGGTTAAGTCTATGGCCGTGAACGTGGCTATAGGTCCAGTCAAATAATTTTTTTTTTATTAAAAGGAAGACCTATAGCCGCATTTAAAAAACGTGGCTATAGCTAACCTATAGCCGCGTTTTTTAAATGCAGCTATAGGTTAAGTCTATAACCACGTTTTTAGACGTGACTATAGGTCCAGCTGAATAATTTTTTTTTCTTAAAAGGAGGATCTATAGCCACATTTAAAAAACGTGGCTATAGGTTAAGTCTGTAGCCACGTTTATAAATGTGGCTATAGGTCAAGCCGAATATTTTTTTTTTCTTTTAAAAGAAGATCCTATAGCCGCATTTAAAAAACGTGGCTATAGCTAACCTATAGCTGCATTTTTAAAATGCGACTATAGGTTAAGTCTATAGCCACGTTTTAGACATAGGTCCAACTAAATAATAAATTTTTTTTATAAATTTTTTTATATAGGTAACACAAAAAAAAAAAAAATAAAAACAAAGCCGAATGGGTTCTACAATATTCTGTAAAAAAAAAAAAAAGGTTTCAGCATTAGAATATTCTCTGGAATATGCCATAGAATATTCTATGGCATATTCTACAATATTCCCTATAAAAAAAAAAAAAGCAGCACAAATGGGTTCTCCTGTGTAAACAAAAACGGAGGAATATGCCATAGAATATTCCTAAAATATTCTTTGGCATATTCCAAAATATTACATAAAAAAAAATCAAATCTAAGTATTCAAATTTCAAACTCATTAGCGTTTATGAAATTTTAGAGTACTCTCTCTCGTCTAGTCCTAGCAAAGAAAAAAAATATCACTTAGTCATTCAAGAAAACAAGAAGAAGCTCTCTCAAATTAATCTTAAAACTCTCTCAATCCCTCTTTCATGTTGCCACCAAAATATGTCGCCGGAGATCCAAAAAATGATGACCCACGCTGCTGATCCTTCTTTCCTGCTGATGCTGTATGAATGGGTTTGTGAAAATATATATGGGGCTTTGTTCATTGTTCTTTGAGTTTTGTGTTTGATTTCTTAGAAAATATAAGAAAATATGTGTTGAGTTTTGAGTTTGATTGTATATGGGTGCTGAAAATCTGTGTGGAAGTTTTGTATTTGGTTTCAACGCATAAGCACAATATTAGCAACACAATAGCACAAGTTCAAGCACAGATGCAAAAAATTCAAAATCAAAACTCAAATCAAGACATAGACACAAATATTGCTAGAATATCCACTTCATTCAAAATTTTCAGTATTTCCTCCATTTTTTGGGTATGTGTTTGATTTTTAATTTTTTGGGTTTGTGTTTAATTTTTAATTTTTTGGGTTTGAATTTTTTCGGAAAAAAAAACCCAGAAATTTTTTTTTTTTTTAAAACCTATAGCCACGTTTGGAAAATGCGGCTAGAGCATGTCCTATAGCTACGTTTATAAAAACGCGGCCATTGGTCTGGTCCTATAACCACGTTTATAAAAACGTGGCCATTGGGTTGGTCCTATAGCCGCGTCTGAAAAACTGCGGCCATAGACCCCTCAGGCCTATAATCACGGGTTTTAGGCCACGGTTGAAAATGTGGCCTAAAAAAACGTGGCTATAGAACCTTTTTTTATAGTGAACATTCCTGTCAAATTCTACACCAAACACAAAGAATAAACAAAATTAGTCTAATTTCAAACCATATTATTTGCCATCGAAAAAAACATTTAAGATAGATGAAAATAAATAAGTATATTAGATCTCAAATGAAGGCAAAAGAACTCTGACCCAAAACAACAAACACTCTCACACCTCTCTTCTCGCTCCTTTTGAGTTTGAAGTTTGTGCTGATTCATATTTGCAACCACTACTTGTGCCTGAAAATACAACCACCACAAACTATCAGACCATCCCATTTAAAAGTATATACAAAATTAGGAAATAGATATTAATAGTCATCAAAAGCAAGCAATACCACTATGTATCAAAAGAAATGGAACTTGAAAACACTTGAAGGATATTAAATGATCATTGCTTTGTGTTAGCTGTAAAAATAATAATTCTTTTGTTTTTCTAAAATCAATGAAAAAGTCTTTGTGAAAACAGTGGTAAAAAAAAAAAAGAAGAGGTTTTGCAAATTGAGATTATCCAATACCACTATTTTTTTCATTGTAAACATTAAAGCCATATGTATAGACAAATCGATATATTTTATTAGAAAAATTGTAGAGCAATAAAGTAAAACCTTGGAAAAGCATAGACAATCGATGAAGCGCTTTGCATTGTTGTTTCTCCAGCAAGAAAAAGCTTATCATGGTATTTAAAATAGGCTTGTCTCTTCCTGCCTATCAACCCTCACCACATTCTTCAAAAACCTCTTTGATTTTGGTGCTATCCAATTTGCCCACAGCCAGTAATCCATCTAATGTTGCATCAATTTTGGACAAAATCTTAAAATTTCAATCATCTCCAATTTTCCTACCTCGTTTTTTCAGTAATCAAACAAATACAAAATATGAGTTTTAAAACATAAAAATAAATAAATTGGGAACTTGTTCGATCAAGTGGTGGTCAAGGTTGGAATTGGAGGTGAGATTGAAGTTGTCTTTGTAAATGTTATAACACAACCAAAGTAAATTGTAGCCTACTCATCATCTTGTACACGTAATCCTAATCAACCTGGTAAAAAAAAAAAAAAAAGAGGTTTGTACAATCTAAATAAAAAATGACTTCTCATGATCCAACAATTCAATCAAGAAAATTAAATCAATAGAGAGTACCTTCCAAGGTTGCTTTCGGTTGAGAGAGAGGACCTTTGACGTACGGGTTAAATATTATTTCCTTGAATTTTTAGGGACATTGACACGGTTATGAAGAATAAGAGAAAGGAAGAGTCATTCTATTAGAAGAGGAAGAGCGAGAGAGATGGGTTGAATATCCTTTCCTTGAATTTTTAGGGCACTAACACGGTTATGAAGAATGGACAATTCTTAGGTAGTTTCGGAGTCTAGTGAATGGTGCTCCTTCCTCTCACATTCATAGTAGACCACACATGTATTTAATAGTGGACCCCACCATGAATGTGAGAGGAGGGAGTACCATTTTCCGTGCTTTGGGAGTACCTAAGAATTACTCATGAAGAATAGGGGAAAGGAAGGGTCATTCAGTTAGAGAAAGAGAGAGAGAGAGAGAGAGAGTGTATGTGTGTGTGTGTGTGTGATCTACAAAAACAATTTTTGATTTGGGGCAGTGAATCCGGATCTAGGTGGTCTCTTATCTGATAGAAGTGATTTAATGAGAATGGACACCTATAGAAAGGATAATTATAATGTGGTCTCCACATAAATTTAGACACTTGGCGAAAAACTAGACTATAATTGCAAATATTAATTGGAATGAGAATGGTCACCTGGAATGATAATTATGGTGTGGTCCCCAAATAAATTTAGATACATGGCGAAAAATTGGACTCTATTTAGGGATTCTAATTAGATTTTCACTGAGCTTTGGTTTTTAATACAGGGTTGGGTTCAAGTTACATCACTCAATAGCTTGTCATAGAATTCATGTTTTGAAAATCCCACTGTTGAATTATATATTCTATATATTCTTAACATTCATGTCAATTCTCATGTCAATTGGATGTTATTTACCATTTAATCAAAAAACTCATCTTTTATGCATTATTTTAAACAACAAAAACTTGAATTTAAACAATTGATTGATGACATGGCTATTAATCTTTGATCACCTTAAAATTTTGCAAGTATGGAGAATATATAAAGATAATGTAATCTAACGGTAGATTTGTCAAAATTCGCATCCAATTAAAAAATATTGAGTAGTGTAACGTTTCTTAAGTTACACCATGTAACTTGAACTCAGCCCATATATATATATATATATATATATATTTGAAATCTAATTAGATTTTCTTTCAGCTTTAATTTTAAATATATACTAGCATGTAACCCGCACTATGTGTCCGTTTGATATGATTAATTTTGTCAACTTATTTTACTATTCAACTTATTTTTGCTACTATTCAAGGGTCTCATTGCACTATGGGTCTCACTGTATTATTTCAGCTAATTTTACATTTATCTACAATACTTTCAACAAAAAATTTTTAATTTCAGCAAAATAAACAGATCCCAAATAAACCCTATGTGTGGCTACAATTCTATGTACATTGAAATTTATAGATTATATGTTTAGCTATAGTATTTAAATACTTTTAGGTTGCATTTTTTTTAAGTCTCTTTTATTTATTTATTTTTTTTTTTGAGAAACAAACATGCACACACACACAAGAGAGAGGAAGTCTCTTTTAATTGTATCCTATATTTAACTTAATCCATAATAATTCCATGTAATTTTTTGTTAGAACTTATTTTAAACATTCTATCATAAAGTTCAAGGAGGTATTTTGATCCTAAGAAATCTAAATATACTTACAATTTGGTCAATAACAAATATTTATCATTTTTTTGGATACTAAAAGGAAACTTATCAATTGCTCACATAGTGCTTCTAACATGTTACAATGTCCATAAAATGCAACATATTATCCTAGGATCAACCTTAAGGTGGTTTAGATCATATTTATACGAAAAAAAGGGATTAGATTAGGTGTTTGATTGTTTTTTTTTATATGTTTCATTTAATATTGGACTCTTTTCAATAAATATCTAGGGGATATTACACTTTACCAACTTAAATTATACACCAAATTATACTTTGCACCCTAAATTATTTGAATACACACTTTGCACCTTAAACTATTATACTTATCACACTTGGCACCCTAGTATTACTTTTGCTGTTATGTTAGATAGAATTTTACTGCACGTGACAAGCACATGTATCTTGCTTAGGTGGAACAAGTTCAAAAGACTAAAACACCCTTCTTTAAAATCAATTAAAACAAAAGCTAATTTTTTCCACTTCTCTCTCTGACTCACATGCGTTTAATCAAAATACTTATGATTTAAAAGCAATCTAATTAGGTAATTAGGGTTTGTACTGATTTAATGAAATTGGGATTTGGATTGTTGCTTTAGGGTTTCGAAGATTGAATGATGGCAGATGTGAAGGAGTATGAGGGCTATGAGGTAGTATTCTTTAGGCTGAAAGAATAAGAAGAAGAAAAAATCCTAGAGAATTTCAAATACCACCTCCAAAAAATATACTATAGGAACAATAATGAATCACTTTCTTTTTCCTCCTCTAAAAACCTTTCTAGGGAAGGAGAAGAACAAACACGCCCAAGCGCAAACCCAAGCCCAAGCAAAAGGGCCAAGATTGATGGCAACAATGAACCACCTTTGGACAACCTCCCATACTTAAAAAATCCCGAAAGGCTCACCAGTGGGCATATTCTTTTATCGTAGACTTGAATTCACCATGTAAGTTGATTTTCTTCCCTTTCTTCCATTGTGGAAGAAAATTGGCATGCACACAAGACAAAGAGAGACAGATGTGGAAAAAATTGGGTGTAAAGTGTGCATTTGAATAGTTTAGAGTGCAAAGTGTAATCTGATGTGTTAAATATTAGCATTGATACACTATGTTGAATATGCTAGTATAAATGCGGAAGCGAAAGCATAAAATATAGAACATAATAACACACGAGGGTTACGTGGTTCAGCCTAACGGCCTACATCCACGGAAGAAACTCTAAAGGGCTACATCAATAATATATTAAAGTGTAGTACAAATCCTATGTTACAATGAATCATAACATGTGTATATATAGAGACTAAACCCTAGACTAATAGACTTCTAGTACAAGTAAATGACTTGGCTTGCACACAAAGTAGAATTAGGCTTGGGCTTATGCTAATGGGCTAATATATCTCTAACACCCCCTCTCAAACTCAAAATGGAAATTTGATGAAATCTTGAGATTTGATAAGGTTGAGAAGATCCCTGGAATGAATTTTGGCTCTGTGACGATAGTTTGAGGAAGGCAATGATCTTGCAGTGTTGATGCGACTTCTAACGGTGGCATGATTGTACCGGAGAGTTTTGACGGCAACAATAGGAAGCCAAAGAAGATGAACGCAGCGAATAAACACCGAGGAAGATAGAGATTGCTCTTAAATACACCGTAAGGACAGAAAACCATGGCCACAAGAAGGTGGCTCTGATACCATGTTAAATATTAGCATTGATACACTATGTTGAATATGCTAGTATAAATGCGGAAGCGAAAGCATAAAATATAGAACATAATAACACACGAGGGTTACGTGGTTCAGCCTAACGGCCTACATCCACGAAAGAAACCCTAAAGGGCTACATCAATAATATATTAAAGTGTAGTACAAATCCTATGTTACAATGAATCATAACATGTGTATATATAGAGACTAAACCCTAGACTAATAGACTTCTAGTACAAGTAAATGACTTGGCTTGCACACAAAGTAGAATTAGGCTTGGGCTTATGCTAATGGGCTAATATATCTCTAACATGATGTATAGTTTATGATGATAAAGTATAATTCCCTAACTTAGCTTAAAAATAAAAAATCTTATATGGTTCAGTTTTGTGCAAACCTTGATATGGTATCGAAGCTCAACCTTCCTCTTATGGTGTTGAATGCATCAAATAGCAAAACAAACTCAGTTTCTTCTAATTCTTCTCCCTTGAAAGACCCTTCTAGTTTTTACCCAATGGTGAGAATCCTAGAGCCATTCTCGTTTCCTAACTTTTGATGAATAAAACTACCCTACTTGGGCTAGAGCAATGCAAATGTCATTGCTAACCAAAAATAAGCTAGGTTTTGTTGATTGAAGCATTACAATTTTAATGGCAAATACACTGTTTCTGAAACAAGCATTGTCAAGATGCAACAACATTATTTCCTCTTGGATCTTGAACTCTAAGTTGTGTTCGGTTTGACAAAAAATATTTTTGAAAAAAAAAATATTTTCAAGTGCTTGGTTGCATTTTTGAAAATGCTATGGAAAACCGATGATGACGGAGACCAGCAGTGACATGTAGTCAATGGCGTTGGAGGGTGACAATTGATAGTGGTTGAGATCGATGGTTGGTGATTGGAGACCGAAAATGTTAGGAGGGGTGGTGGTTGGGTGGCTAATAGTGGGGGATGGAGGTACGTTTGATAGGTTTTGGGTGTGACAAAAAATAGTTTACGAAAAGTGAAAGTGTAAACTGTCTGTTTGGTAAGTGATTCCAAACAATAGTTTTCAGTGTTTAAACACTAAAAACTGTGAGTCCCAAAAAAAAGTGTGTTTGGTAAGGTTATTTAACTAAGAGTGTTTAAGCCGCAGTTTTCAATTTAAGGTGTTTAAAGTATTTTGAGAACGCATTTAGTTTTTAAGTAACATTACTCAATGACATTGTTGTAAATATTTTGAAACTCATAAGACCCACTGACAAGACAACACACATTATTTTCTTCTCTCCTTCGTGGCTTTTTTTTTTCCCCCCCTTTTCTCTCTTGCATGAACCCCATTGCTGGCTGGTCATCTTCTTCCTCTCCTTTTTCTTATATTCTACTATTTTCTGTTTTGGTGTTTGCTATGGTGTTGTCGTGCTAGTCTTCTTCTTCCAAGTCAAACATAGCCCATTTGAATTTAATCACTACCAATAAAACAAAACCCATAGAAACAAAACGCCAAACCCAAAAAAGAAAATCCATTTGAGTTTAATCCCCACCCACATAACACAAACCAAATCAAACATTTAGAGCAAACAAAAGAAATAAACAACAAAAGAGAAGCAGAGTTGCTGGACCTGGGCTGAGAGGGATGAAGAGCATGAAGAGAAGGAGAATTGGGCTTTTTGTGAAGAGGAAAGAAAGAGATAGTGAAACAGTAATAAGGGAAAATTCTCTCTCATCAATTAAAATACTACTAAATATAATGTTCATGTCATGTCATATAATACCCACTAACAAAAAAAAAAGTTTGACTTACTTCCGTTATTTTTTTAACTGGACATCTTCTATTGTTTTAAATATACATTAGCAAGTGGTTGTCAGTTTTAATCTCCACTTTTTATTTAGTTAGTAGATCCCTCCTTTTTCTTGGGGCAGCTTTTCAAAAAAAATAATTAGTAAATGATGTGGTAATTTCTCAGTAAAATAAAAGGAGATTCCAATTTAAAAGACATTGGAGGTAAGCTAAACTCTAAAAAAAATACACACCTATATCAAATACACAATTACGTTTTTTCATATTTTAAAATATGTTGTTTGAAAACCGCTACCAAACACATTTTTTACATTATGAATACTTTAAACACATGTTTTTACAACACTTTTTAAACTATAGTTTTCACATCATTTTGAACAAATTTTTTGCATTATGAATACTTTAAACCCATGTTTTTACAATACTTTTTAAATCATAGTTTTCACATCATTTTGAACAACAATACTTGAAATTGTTATCAAACAAGCCCTAGTTAATCAAAAATTATCTTCTAATTGACCGTAAAATAATGACACTTATAGTAGAAACTTCAAGAATCGATTGCTCAGTTTCAAAGCTATGCCAAGTTGTTTAAAAAAGAAACAACAACAAACAGCTTCATTTCTTATTTGTTTTTAATTTTTATATATTGAATTTTTTTAGTAATCTATATTAAATAAAAATCATTTAAAAATGATTACGTTTACCATTATTATTAAAAAAAATTAAACATGATAAAATTATTTGTATACAACTTGTAAAATATGTTTTTAATTTTTAGTTTTATGATATATTATTGTGTTTTTTTAAACTCTTTTTAAACTTCCTTATATTACATGGACAAAACAAAAACTGTCCCACATAATCAATTCATAATTCTACTATAATTTTTTCTTTTTGAGTAATGTTTGAATTGAAATCTTAAGAATTATGTATTATTTAAAATTTTTTTAAGTTTTTTTTTTTTGTTGCTTTCTTATTTTGTATTGGAAGGAAGATAAAAAGAATATAATTTAAATTATTTTTTTACTTATAAATATTTTGTATTTAAAAAAAGTATACCTTTAAAAACCAATTTTTTAAAAAACAAACACACACGTAAGAGAGATGGAAAGAGATTTTAATACAAAGGCATACCACAACTCCACTCAAAAGTCATAGTAATTTTTAAGGGAGGGTGAGACATGTTATACTACACATAATGCACTCTCTTAAGCAATGTGAGACAATTACTCATTCTTTTTTTTTTTTAGAAACAAACACATACACAAGGGAGAGGGAAAAAAATTCTAACACAAAAACATACTACAACTCTATTCAAAAGTTATGGTAACTTTTAAGGATGATAGATTCATAGATTTTAATTTTACAAGCTGTTTTAATTAATATGAAAAACCTTTAATCTAAACTTTTTTTTTTTTGCTAATCCCCTTTAACCCAAACTTGGTGTGCGTTTGTAACAAGTTGAAAATTTAGCTTATTTGCAATTTTAGCTTGTTTTTGCTATTATTCATAGATTCCACTGCACTTTTTGGTACTATTCATGAGTTCTACTGTATTATTTAGCCAACTTTTACCTTTTTATATAGTATTTTTAATAAAAAGTTTTCAATTTCAGTTTTTTTTTTTATAATACTAGGTATTTTTAGCACACGCTACTAAGCTGTTTTTAAACAGACACTTGGTTTGACTTGTGGTTTATTTATTTATTTTCCCTCTCTTGAGAAACCAGTTTAACTTGTACTCCTAATTCAAATTGGGTTTTTTCTATAAAAAAAAAAAAAATTCAAATTGGGCTTAACCTAAACACACTCGACCCACAGCCACTTGCCAAGCATAAAATAAATAAAAAAACACAGATTGAGGGACAAAGAAAAACAAAAAGAAAAATCGAGAGAAAACCTTGAGACAGTGCCACACACTACTTTGCAAATCGCCAGGACTCTGCCATCCCCACCGGTAAAATTTTTTTGCTATATTCCCTTGCCACTCTCATTTTTGATTCACTTTGCAAAACTTGCTTATCATATCATGTGTGTGTGTGTATATATATATATATATTAGTTAAATATTGTTAACTCCCTATTTGGCTTTACATATTTAGACTAGTGAACGAGAGAGATAGAAAGTTGTTAATTACCTTTTTGATATATAATAGTCTAGTTTCAATCATTGTGAACTAGGAAGCACAGATATGGATATGGTATGACGAGAGTGAGAGTAATTTTTGAAAAATTATAACACGACACGACACGGTTACAACATCTGCAAGAAATAGGTATGACACCCCAAATGAAGTGTCTATACTTCCTAGATTGTGATTGAATGGCATTGGCCTGACCACATGTGCATAATGGATACGCCCTTGTCTAGGCTTGTTTAGATTTCGCCCGCAACCGACTAAATCGGTTTGCACCGATCTGAACTGCACCCATTTGAGTTTCACCGGAGGTGTATGGTGCAGCGGTTGGAGACGATTTATGAGTACTGACAACGACCGATGCGGCAAGCGGTTATGGGTTTTGTATTCCGACGAGTAACCGAAACAACCGCCATGTGTGTATATATATGTGTGTATATATATATATATATATATATATATATATAGATATATAATCATGTTTCAGTTTTCAAATACAAGAAATTTCTAGAGAGAGAGAGAGAGAGAGAGAGAGAGAGTACCAGTACATTGAGAGGACAGGCATGAAACGGTGAAAGCGAGACTTAGAGGCGTGTAAGTGAGGAAGGAGAAGGAAGAAGAAGAAAAATAGGGTTATGTTAAATGATACAAAATGATTTCGTTCCATTTATTTATTTTTTTAAATCTGCTCTCTAAAACGACGTCGTTTTGGAACTAATAATAATTTTAAGGCTAAAATGCAAAACTGATCCTCTAACTTTCTTCAGATTTCATTTCAGTCCTTTAATTTTACTTTCATTCATTTCAGTCCTTTAAATTTTAGATTTATTCAATTAAGGCATTTTTGTTAAATTTTTTTGAAAAAAAAAACTGGAAAATGTTTTTCAATCATTAATTGAATTTTTTTAATTTAAAAAATTTGAAGAAAAATTTATAAAACTGAAAAATTAACCGCAACATATAACAAAAGTTGATGGAAAAGCCTTAATTGAATAAACTTGAAAGTTAAAGGACTGAAATGAACAAAAGCAAAGTTAGAAGACTAAAATAAAATCCAAAAAAATTTAGGACTTATTTGGTACATGTGTTTAAACACATGTTTTTAGTTTTTAAATAACATTATACATATTTTCATATTTTTTTACCCACACATATTTCTAAAGAATACAAACAATGTTACTAGAACAACGTTATCAAACAGGCCCTTAGAGGCTCAATATTGCATTTTACCCTAATTTTAATACTCGGTTCAAAACGGCATCGTTTAGTGTCAGAATTTTTATTATTATTAAAAGGTTAAACGACGTCGTTTTAGTTAAAACCTAGTTTAAATATCTGAATCTCTTTTAATTTCTCTCTTGCTCTCTCGTCTGCCTCCTCTCTCTCTCTCTCTCTCACTCTGTCCCCTCAGCTGCTGCCATTGCCACCACCGTCGTCTGCCACTCGATGCCACCGTTCTCCATGGTTCGCCTCTCCTATCTACTCTTTGTCACAAGTATTATCTAGATATTTCAAGAGAATGTTTTGATGCTTAATACCTAGTTACTATTCTTCTCCTCGCTATGCTTTCTTCCAGGTTTGTGAATTTATATAATGCTCAATATATACTTGTTTCTCCTTTCAATGCTTTTTATAAAGATGGATAATTTGTGTGAAAATTTTGTATGGCTATTAGAGAAATATTTTGAAAATGTTTGTCTGGTTTGTTTCTGAATATTTGGGTTGTTTGATATTTCTATGTGGATTGCTTGATGATTCTAAATGTCATTTTTTTATAAATTATTTGTTTGCACCGCTATGGTCAACCGAACCTGGTGAAGACCGGTTCCTACCCTTCACATGTGAGGTGCGGCCAAGTATAAGGGGAAACCGCACCCTACAGGTGTGGTGCAAAATCTCCCCCCATAACCGGCCGCACCGCACCGTGTACAGGCCTACTGAACTTGACTTAAGACGAGGGAACCTAGTGCCGCAAAAAACCGGTTTTTTTTTCCCTTGTCTTTTGTTGTTTTCACTTCATAGGATAACTTTGTCAGATGAGATGGGAGATGGATTTTGATAGTACTACCTGGAATTTCAGTGTACAATTACAATAACAACCCTAGATTACGAAACTCAGTTGAAGTGGTTGGGATTGATTTTATTTATTTATTTTGGTTTCTTTGTGATTTTTTGGGTTGTCAACGTCTGGTTTTATGCTTGTGTTTCTGGCCTTGATATAAAATTCATTAGTTTAGTTTGTACAAGTTGATAATAAAAAGCTACGTGTTTATGTGCTTTCTGTCATGTTGCCTTGGATTTCTGTAATGGTGAAGATAAATTTAATAATATTCTTGTTGCTTGATGGTTAGGTTCAATATTTTTGCTAATTGGGTTGATGCTGCTGGGTTCAGTTTCTTACACATGTTGCTTTCATTTATTTTACTATTGTTTCTGTATTTTACACAATTAATTATGTTTTAGTTCATTTAAAGATTTTGGTTTTTGTATGCTTTGTGGGGATTAAAGAGGACAGTTTTACAATTGGAACAACTGTCTTGTCCAAGTTCTTCTTATAGGATGTTGGCTATGAATGCGTTGATCTGGCGATGAGATTTGGGAGAAAGGTATGACTATATGAGTGACTAATTTGCCTAAAGTGGTGGCGGATGGTTTTCTATGAGATTACATGGGCATTTAGGTTGTTGTGGGGAGAAGGTTGAATGTAGTTTGTGTGTATTATTTGGGTTTTATGAAGGAAAAACTTGCTAAACATAAACATGATGGTGTGACATATAATTTTTGTGCCTCAAAAAACTTCCTAATTATAAACAAAAGACGGTTCAGAACAAGGTCTTAGGTATGTGGGGATCCTCATTGCTTGAATCAGAATAGTTAGATAGCTCCTAATCAGATGCCAAATTAGAATCTTCAATAATGGCACTTATGGCATTGCATGGGTCCTTTTGTTTCTTCTTAGCTAGTTGGATTGCATGATAGTGGTCCAATTGCAGCTTGTTTTCCCTTTCAAGTTGATTGAGTATCTTGTCAATGCTATGCTGGATGTGCCTTCAGCATAGGCAACATGTTCTGTCGACAGTAGACCTCCAGCTCACATCATTTTCACCGTCAAAATTCCTTAGGCACCCCTGTAGTCATGCTTAATGTGGTATAATGACCAGGTTCACCAAGCATAATTTGTTCAGCACACCCAAGTAGAATATATGAATTAGTCTATTAGCAAACTCTCACTTCTTTTCTTGCCAAATCACCTCATAATGGTCTATGTGCGTTTGTAGTTGTGACTTAGTTGGAGCTGCACACGATGCTAGATCCGAAGTCATCTTGCACACCTCTCATTGATCTTGATCCCTCGGAACTCATTTCTCATTGATACAAATCAACAAGAGCAAGAGAAACCTACACAAGAGAGTATATATGTACTTGTGAAGTCCAATTGGTCAAAAATTCATATATAATGTCTCCTTATGTTGCTAACTGCTAACCATTTAATAAGACTTTTCATTTTAATTGCAGCCTTTCACATGATGCATGCTACATACGAATGCCACACTTATATGACTTGTCATTTCAATTGTAGTTTCTCATATGATGCATGCTGCATTAAATGTCACGTTTGTTATGACTTGTCACTTCAAATACAGCTTCTTGCATGATTTACACTTCATATCGATTTTGACATTTACTGTGCCTTGTCATTTCATCGTAGCTTGTTCTTTTCATTTTTACTTTGAACTGTCCTTTCTAGCTCACTTGGTGGGTGCATGTGATTAACAAGTCATAACACGTTTCTTTGCGGTGATTGATTTAGTTTGAGTAGAGTGGTGTAAAGAGAGAACAAACAAGAAGAAGACCAAAGAGGAGGTAGAGGAATGGAGGATCACTTCAAGACCCAGACTGTACCTCACCCACTTGGGTTAGTTTTGCTCTCTATTTCTCTCTCTCTCTCTCTCTCTCTCTCTCTCTCTCAATGGGATGGAAGATCATTTGTTTGAAACCATTTAGATGTTTTCGTGTGGTTACAGAGAAAATCCTTATTCATTTCCAAGCAAAGAGAGGAAACAACCAGAGATAGATATATGGAGTCACCCTAAGAATCCTATCCATTCATTTTGAAATGAGTGGCTTGGAGGCAACATCTAAACAAATGTTGACTATCATTATTTTGGTATCTATATAAATTATTGATGACATGGCAAAACTCTACTGATTTTTAATTTTTTAATTTTATAAGTAATGAAGTTTTATTAGCAAAAACAGAATACATCTGGTATACAGGAAGTAGACTTGATGAACATCTCAGCTAAGCTCTAAAATTACAATGCTCCATAAATTCTAAAAAGTTTGAGAAAAAGAAACTTCATGAAGCAGCCACGCATTCGAACAAAGTTCTTAGGAAGTGCAATTTTTGATAGAATTGTCCTCTCATTTTAAATGGATGGATTGTATGTTAGGAACCCAATGGTTGAGTTACTCTAAAAATTCTAAAGGATCCTATTCAATTTAAGTTCAGAGTGTTCACCATACCTATCAAAAAAATGTTTCAGAGTGTTCACCATCGTGAACATGATGTCCTTTTTATGAAATAAATCTTGATTACCTATCCAAAAAAAAAAAACTCTAAAGGATCCTAATCCAAAGAGAAGAATTGTTTAGTTTATGTGAATTTTTTTTTAATAATTTGATACAGAAGAAGAAATTTTCTTTTTCTTTTCTTCTTAATGCTTTAAAAAAAATCAGTGATGAATTTAAATTGTATTAAAAAATTATTATTATATTGGCATAATTATTTCTTTTATATTGTCATGAACAGGACTAGGATATGTGTGAAGAATTTACCAAAATATGTGGCAGAGGATCGCCTTCGAGAGTTATTTTCTCAAAAAGGAGAAATAACAGATGCGAAGCTAATGCGAACCAAGTATACCTCCATTTATATATATATATATATTTCCTTTTTATTTATTTTTATGTTGGACTCGTTGTTTGTCATTTTTTCAAGTTATGGTTTAGTTCTAAAATTTTTGTTTGTTTTTGCTTCATTTGTGGGTTTCTTTAGGAATGGTAAGAGCAGCTCTTTTTATTTTAATTTTTGGTGTTTATGTTGAATTCGTTGTTTGTCATTTTTTCAAGTTATGGTTTAGTCCTTAAAGTTTATGTGTGTGTTTTTGCTTCATTTGTGGGTTTCTTTAGGAATGGTAAGAGCAGGCAGTTTGCTTTTATTGGGTTCCGCACAGAGCGTGAGGCTGGAGAAGCAATCAAATACTTCAACAAATCTTACATTGATACTTTTAGGATTACTTGTGAGGTGCGCATTGCTGTATCTTGTACTGTTTATTATTATTATTATTATTTTAAAATAAAAGTTTGGTAGATTTTTTTTTTTTTTTGTAAAACATCAGTTGTATCTTGATTAATTAGGAAGTTCCGTCTATAGCTGAATTTACACTAATTGCAATTTTCTGCCTAATTTGGACAAGGAAAAAATAATTTTTTGTTCAATAGTCTAATGAATATTTCAAGCAAATTTTTGAATATTACTTTCCATTAGTGAAAATACTTATTCAATTACTGCATTTAGTTTTCTGCATTTAATTGAGTTGAAATTTAGGATTTCAATCTGAACTTGAATTTTACCGTTTTAGGCCGCTATATGTTCTTGGCTATAAGAGGATTTCTGCTGCATTATTTTTGATAAATCAGTAAAAAATGAGACAAATTAAATACATCTAATTGTCTGAAAGTGATTTTTTTTTTTGATAGGTAATAGAGAATTTATTGATAAAAAAAGAACATCGTGTTCACGATGATGAACACACTGAACTTGAAGCAAATACAAAAAAACTCAAGGAGTAGAACTAAAAGAAAGCAGAAAAGCATGAATGGAAGTACATTGTGTATAACCCTGAACTTGGGACCACTAAAACAAAGTACCAAAAATAAGATATTTTAAAAGATCCAAAGATCTTTCTTTATCCTCAAAAGTACGGGTATTGTGTTCCTGCCAAACTAACCACAACTGACACCCTGGAACCATATTCCAGATCTTTGACTGGTGCCTTCCCAGCCAATGTCTCCGTGAAAAAAGAAGAGACCCAACTGACTTCAGCATCACCTACTGGATCCCAAATACCGAAAAAATGTCACACCATAGAGCATGAGCAAACTGACAGTGTAGCAATAGATGGTCCACAGATTCCCCATCACTACAACATAAACAACACCAATTAACAAGGGATTAGCCTCTCTTAATCTTTTAGCATTGCAGATGTTCTCTTTTGTGTTTTAAAACTTTAGATAAGATTGTTCAATTTTTTTCAATAAAAGTCTTATTACCTTTCAAAAAAAGAAAAAGAAAAAAAGATTGTTGTAAGGTCTATTCTTAGATTAATTAAAAGAGCCTCCTACCAATTTGAAAATTTCAAATTGTGCCTAATAAGCATTAGATACATATGATTTGAGTTCATAATATGTATAATAAATATATTTAGAGATAAGCACCTCACTACATTTGAGAGAGTTCATTTTTGGTGCCTCACACCTCAAGTGATGCAAGGACTTGGCACCTTATCATGGACATATGGCAAACCCTTCGGAAGTATCCTTAATATATAGCTACAAACTCCTACGCAGTATTGTGTGGTATCAAGAAAAGGCAATAGACACATTGTACATCTCTTTTGCATCATTTAAATGACATATCAAGCCAATAAATGGATCTATTACTAAACCAGGCATCAACCCATACGATATACTTCCCATATTCAAGGTTCTGAATGTTGCCCCAACTAAACAAAGTCAGCATTTTCCTGGTCGACCTCATTTCGCACGTCCCATATTCAAGGTTCTGAATGATGCCTCAACAAAACAAAGTCTGCATTTTCCTGGTCGACCTCATTTTATGCAAGATAGTTTCAACGAAAGTAGTGACAGCTAGCTACCTTGCGATCCAGGGTGCTTCGAATTCTTTGTTTCCTTGGAAGGAGGTTTGGAAACCAAAGATTCCTAAGCACGTGGCGTTCTTTCTGTGGATTGCTGCACATGTTTGGATCCTCACTTTGGATAATCTAACGCTTAAGGGTCGCCCTTTGGCTAATAGGTGTTGTATGTGTTGCTGTGATGGGGAGTTGGTAAACCACCTTCTTCTTCATTGTCTTGTGACCCATTCCCTATGGACTTTTATGCTTCAGGCCTTTGGTATTCTGCCAGGATCGGTGGCGGGTTTGTTATCTTGCTGGTATCAGTGGCATGGGAAACATAACTCGGACATTTGGAACTTGGTTCCAGGGTGCTTAACGTGGATTGTGTGGTTGGAACAAAATTGTCGATCCTTTGAGGACAAAGAGAAGACGTTGGATGAGTTAAAGCTTTTATGCCATCGTAGTCTTTTGGAGTGGTCTCATTGTTGGGGTTTTATTGATTGTTCTTCTCTCTTTGAGTTTTTGTCCTCCCTTAGCTTAGTTTCCTGATTACCCTCTATTTATTGTACTGTTTGTTCCTTTTATTTCTTGTTGTTCATCATCATGAACTTCTTGTATTTCTCTTTTTTCTATCATTTATTAAAGTTTTCTGCTTACCTATCAAAAAAAAAGTGACAGCTAGCTTGCCTACCTCGCCAACTTCCAAGGTTTTTTTTTTTTTTTCTTTTCTAATTTTTTTAGCAAGTACCTCTCCCATTCCCAGTTTAGCCACTGCATTCCATCTTAATACCAATGGACTCGTTTTTCCTTGTGGTGAGAGAGAGAGAGAGCTAAACATATCATCCCACCTTTTTTTTTTTTTTTTTATAAGTAACATATCATTCCACCTTAAGCATTACTTGTTTCCAAATTTCCTCTGGTAATGACTAAAGATGTGACAAAGTTTGTAAAACCAGTTTGCATGATGACATTAAGGTAGTTAAGGATAACATTGTGACATTTTTAAATCTTCAAGGACTAAATTGAAAAATAAAATAAAATTGTTAGTTCAGGGACATTGAAATTTGATATGCATTTCATAACAAAATCATGTAGAAACCTTTCTATTACCAGAACTCTCATAGAATCTTCTTACTCTCTATTTATTACATACATCAAGTAAACTCCAAGCCCTGGCAAAGCTTCAACCTTGAAACCAACAGCCTAGACAACAAAACATGAAAATCAAGAATTACAAGAATCAAGAAAATCAGGAAAGGAAGAGAAAGATTGGTTTCGTAGAGTAGCCAACTAATCTAATAAAGTTCTAAAGAAAAATAGCTTGAGGTTTGTTATGGATCTCTCATTATCTTCAAACAATTGAAGGTGCTAGTTTATTTCGTGGTTTTAGGGCTGATGGTAGACGGGGTGGAGGGAAATGTGTCTCGCATCTTTTGTTTGCGGATGATACTATTCTGTTTTGTGATGCAAATGAGGAGTAGATTCTACATGTTTGGATGCTTCGTCTTTGTTTCCAGGCTGTGATAGGATTAAAGGTTAATGCTTTGAAGAGTGAGATGGTTCCCATTAGGGAGGTTCTTAATGTCCATGTCTTGGCAGAGATTTTGGGTTGCCGGATTGGGTCTTTGCCTATGACCTATCTTGGTATGCCACTGGGGGCTTCCCACAAGTCTCCTACTATTTGGAATCCTATCTTGGAGAAAATTGAGCGTAAGTTGGGCGGGTGGAAGAAGATGTATTTGTCAAAAGGTGGAAGATTGACGTTGCTTAAGAGTACATTATCTAGTCTTCCTACTTACTTTTTATCTCTTTTTACTATCCCTATGCTGTGGCCAATAAAATTGAGAGGTTGCAAAGGGATTTCTTGTGGGGGGATTCCAAGACACACTTGGTGGGATGGGATAAGGTGTGTGCACCTTTGGAAAATGGTGGGTTAGGAGTAAGGAAATTAACTACTTTTAATAAAGCCTTACTAGGGAAATGGTTATGGCGGTTTGGGGTTGAGGAAATCAGGCTTTGAAGAAGGGTTGTAGTTTTGAAGTTTGGGGAAGAGTGGGGAGGATGGACCTCCAAGCTAGATAGAGGGGGTACATGGGTGTGGTTTGTGGAGAAGTATCCGAATAGGTAGGGAGGTTTTTAGTAAAAATATTTGGTTTGAGGTAGGGGTGGGGGATAGAGTGAAGCTTTAGATAGATCAATGGTGTGGGGATTCTCCACTCCAATTGACCTTTCTGGTTGTGTATGTAATCGCTTCCAATAAAGAGGCATCAGTGGCCTCTTCTCTTGAATGGTTGGGGATAGAGGAACAGAGAAGTTGGGATGTTCGTTTTATTCGAAGACCAAATGATTGGGAAATGGGTGGTGTGGATGACTTTTTCCGTATTGTGGGTTCTAATTTACCTCCAACTGAGAATGGAGATTGTATGAGATGGAAGTTGACGAAGAATGAGGATTTTGATATTCGATTGTTTTATAATAAGTTAAGAGGTCCCTTGCCCATTATCTTTCCTTGGAAAGGTGTTTGGAAGGTTAAGGCTCCTCAACGTGATTCTTTCCTTGTGTGGACTGCTGTTTGGGATAAGATCCTTATAGGTGAATTTGGGGGTAGAGGGATGGATTTTGTTGACTAGTACATTATGTGTCGTCGTAATGGGGAGACGGTAGATCATTTGCTACTTCATTGCGGTAAGGCTTACCGGTTGTGGAGTTTGGTTTTTAGATTTTTTGAGATTTCATGGGTCTTGCCAAGATCGGTTGCGGATACTCTCTTTGGTTGGCAGAATTGGCCTGGAAAGCATTCATCTAGCATTTGGAATTTAGCTTCGTTGTGCTTAATGTGGTGTCCTTGGAGGGAGTGAAATTGGAGGACGTTTGAGGATATGGAAAGCTTCGATGACCAGCGATTAGCTTCTTTCAGTGGCTCTCTTTTTGACTGGTCTAGGGCTTGGGGACTCATCTCTAGTGATTCTCTCCCTATGTTCCTTAGTTCTCTTCTTTGTAACTAGTATCTTTTCTTTCTTTTTTTATCTTCTTTTTCTATAATTTTTTTTCTCTGCCTTATGACTTTCTGCATGAGGTAGTGTTTTTGAATATAAATCTTTATTGTTTCTCAAAAAATTATCTTCAAACACCTATTATTTCTTTCCCTCCATAGACACTACACTAAGCAATGGAGAACAATTAACCATATATGACCATTTCTATGACGGCCAAGCCTACCTTGCTAGCAAGCTAGGAGCCCCACAACAGACTGCGGTATAACCAAGCTTACTCCAAATAAACCCAAAACCATAGACCACAAATCCATAGCAACCGAACTGATTCACTGTTACACTTGCACATATAACACCAATCCAATATCCAAATCTTCATTTTACGTAAATTGTCAATCGTCAAACATTTCTCTGAAGCGACAGTCCAAACAAAGAAAGCCACTTGAGGAGGGATTTTTTGCTTCCAAATAGTTTTCCATGGAAAACAACAATCATTAGAGCCCACTAGAAGACTATAATAATTATTAACCATGAACCCCATATTTCTATTTGGTTTCCAATACATTTTATCCTCACCAAACCCTCTTACTGTAGCGCCATATATGGTATCCATGAAGCTTGACACAGCCTCTAATTCCCGAGCATGAACACCCCTTAAGAAACTTACATCCCAAAAAAGAACTCCATTAGTGGACTTCATAAGCTCTGCCACATTTGCTTCCTTATCTCGGCAAATTATAAACAATTTAGGATAGGTGACTGCAATGCACGTTTTAAATTGTAAAAATGGATCGTGGAGTCAAATGTTGCAATTCCAACCATCATCCGAAAGTGATTTTTTCTCTCTTTTGATTGTAGTGTGGATGGGATTGTGTGGTTGGAATGTAATCGTCGTTCCTTTGAGGACAAAGAGAAGATGTTGGATGAGTTAAAGGTTTTATGCCTTCGTAGTCTTTTGTAGTGGTTTCGTTGTTGGTGTTTTACTGATTGTTCTTCTCTCTCTGAGTTTTTGTCCTCCCTTAGCTTAGTTTCCCAACTTCCCTCTGTTTGTTGTGCTGTTTGTTTCTTTTATTTCTTTTTGTTCATCATCATGAACTTCTTGTATTTTTCATTTTTCTCTCATTTATAATAGTTTTCTGATTACCTATCAAAAAAAAAAAAAAGTAGTGTGGATGGGGTAAAATTATCTTAGCCTAATTGGTAGGAAAAGCAATCTCCTTTGTTTACTGTTGGATTTCTTGTATTGTGTTTAATGCCCAAAAACATAGAGACATCCATTGACCAACATGAAAGCGATTGAAGTTTGAACTTTGAGGAAATAGCAAGCCCTTTTTCTTACTTCTTATGTTCTTGTTATGCACCGAATGCTTAATATATATATATATATATATATATTGATGCATGCAGAATGATAATGCTTTTTTTGAAAATGCTTGTGGTATGTCAAGTATCCAAATGCTCATTGAGACACTTGTTCATCCCCCCCACCCTCCCAACCAACAAAGAAAAAAGTTGTGAGTACCGTATATACTATTTTCTTATATATATATATATATATATATATATATTTTATACTTCAGAGCTCAAAAATGCTTAATAAATGGAAAGTGATCTTTCCTTGATAGAGGATTTTTGAGTCCTTTTGTATACTATTTTAATATTGGATGCCAAATGGAGAACAAAATTATTTGTACACAGGAAGATATGGAGAAAGGTAAATTTAGCTTTACATTTGACCAGACCAGAAATAAGTCCTATATGCTTAATTTCAGATTGCTCATAAAGTTGGGGATCCAAGTCTTCCTCGTCCTTGGAGTCAGTATTCTTTGAAGAAAGAAGAGAAAGCAACTGAAGAGAAGAAACTTGCTGGTGCTAAAAATTCAAGCCTTGTGGGTTCTAAAGAAGAGAGAAAGAATCTTAAAAAGGGTAGTGAGAATTATGACCCTAAGCTTCAAGAGTTCCTTGAGGTCATGCAGCCACGTATGAAGTCAAAATTGTGGGCAAATGATACATTGATAACAAATACAGCCGACCAAAATGTTAATCTCAGTGAGAAGCAAATTCAAGAAAAGGAGGAACACAATGATAAATCATTTCCAGTACATGTTGACTTAGATGAGCATGAAACAGTAGAACATGGGTTATCAGATAGCCATGAAACTAAGAAACCACATAATCTTGCTCATGATGAACTCGTTTCAGATATGGATTACTTCAAGAGTAGAGTAAAACAGGAATGGTCAGATTCAGAAAGTAGTGATGATGATGATAATGACAATGACAATGACAGTGATAAAAATGATGATAATGATTACAAAGAAGACAGCAGTGGATTTTTAAAGGAAAGCATTGAGAGCCAGGATGCTCATAAATTAGACTCAAAGGGATCAAACACTACCCTTAAAGAGGTTGTACCTGAAGAACAGGTTGAAGAGGAAGAACATTCCCATGACTCGGACAGTGGAATATCTAAACCTGGGCACCTAGCATCAAGTTTGAAAGATGAGAAAGAAGTTGTTCTTGAGACTGGTCGTCTTTTTGTGCGTAATCTGCCATACACAGCAAAGTATTCATCCTTACTTCTATCTTTTTATTGATTAATTTGTATGTGTGTGTGTGTGTGTGTTTTCCTGTCCATTATAGTTAATAATTTGTATCTTATACAAAAAGGGAAAAAAAAGGAAAGAAAAAGACATGTTTTGTTCAGTATATGAATTCAATTTGTTTATGATGCTAACAACTATTTCTAGTTTTTATGTTCCTGCTTGGCCTTAAATGTTATCGTGTTTTTCATTTTTATTTTGATGTGTTTTTTTGTAACAGTGAGGAGGAACTGGAAGAGCATTTTAGTAAATTTGGTGATGTCTCACAGGTCCATATTGTTATTGACAAAGATACGAAACGGTCCAAAGGAATAGCTTATATCCGTTATGCAGTTGCAGAATCTGCAATGAGGTTAGATAGTTTCCCTTCTATTACTAAGAACCTTTTTTTTTTGCATTGCAATGAGTTTGGGTCACCAATGACCAATTTGAAGCTTGAAGCTGGATGATACTTATAATGGTTCCAATTTTATGGCTCTTTTGCCTTAAACTGCAAGATTTGCATGAGATGGGCTTTGAGGTCAATCTTTCTAGTTTTGAGGCTTGTCATACTTGAAAAAAAAAAAAGAAAAAAAAGGAAGTTTTGCCAAAACATATTGTTCATTTGATTTTTTTTTTCCTTTGTACTCTTTGCTGACCATAAACCACACACATGAGGCATACTATAAATGTATGTTCTTGGTAGTTTCAGACCATATAGTTCCTTGTCTTGATGTTGTTGCCAGTGTTGGTAAAAGCGCTCCAGTGCTTTTTTCCTTGAAAGCATTCAAAGAAGCATGCTTTGTTGTGCTTTTTTGCACTTTTTTATATTTAAAAAAAAAAAACCAAAACTGAATTGTAGCCATAGGATCTTAACACTATTGATCTAAACCGTTGATTTATAAAATTTGATTTATGGTGTGCTGCTATGCACTTCTATAGTTCTATTATACCCATTTCGGACCGCAATCACTCCACAGTCCACCATTGATCGTATATTGACTAATTCTTATTTTCTTATTAAGTGATTAAACTATTTCTTCTAAAAAAAAATGTGATTAAACTATTAACTAATATTAGCAATTAGCCCTAGCACATTATGGCCACTGGAGATTCAAGAAAGGATATTGACAGAATTACTCATATCTAGCTAATCCAAAATATAAAAATGACTTGACTTGCAATTTTTCTGGTAAAATTGCAAAAAGAGGTGCTTATGTAAATGTTATATGAATTATATAAAATGTCTTGTTTCAATTTGTATGATTTTTTGATTACTTGATTGTTGTATTGCCCGTTAATAATTATTTTTGAATTTATCAAATTATTTTATAAAAATTTTGCGCTTCACTTCAATTAGGCATGCTTGCGCTTTGTGCATGGGATCCAGGAGGCCCTTGCACTTAAGTGCACCTGGCGCTTTAACCAACACACTTATGACTTTCTTAACATACACATTGTGTACTGGGGATCTTTTTCTCTTAATACAATTTTATCATTCATAAAAAAAAAAAAAGTTTCAGTTCCATACATCCTTCTGCAGTTTGTGATTGTTTTGCATCATAGGGTGTAGAATTATTTTCCTCTTTTTTTTTTTGGAAAATTATACACAGCCTGTGGATTCCTGCTTCCTAATTGATGATGCTATTCAAACCTTTGCTCAATCTTTCCATTTTGTTGGGTGTATGTTCTCAGTCCTTTCCTTGGAGAAGTATTTGGGAGCAAAAGGTTCCTTCCAAAGTTGCGTTTTTTGTTTGGATTGCAGCTTTGGGAACTATTTTGACTATTGATAATTTACGTAAGAAGAAGGTGTTGATTCTAGATTGGTTTTGTATGTGCAAAAGTAATGGAGAATCGGTAGATCATTTTTTACTACATTGTCCTATTGTTTTTGAGTTGTGGTCTATGGTGTTCACCTTGTTTGGTATCTACTAGATAATGCCAAAGATTGATGTTGAACTCCTTGCATGTTGGCAAGGAAACTTTGGTCATCATCATAATGGTGTTATCTGGATGGTTGTCCCTCATTGTTTGATGCGGTGCATATGGCGAGAGAGAAACAACCGGTGTTTTGAAGATTCTGAAAGGAGTATAGCCGATTTAAAACTGTTCTTTTTAAAACTCTATCAAATTAGATGTCTATCATAGGAAGTCATTCTATTTTTTCGGTCTATGATTTGATGGATGCTTGTAATTTATGTATTTGATTATTTTGGTCCCTTGCTGTATACTTCCTGTATACTTGGGTGACTCCTTAAGACTATGAATAAAATTTTCTTTACTTATAAAAAAAAAAAAGTATGTTTCACTGCTTAAACTATTTTTCTTTGTAAACAGGGCATTAGAAGAATTAGACAATTCAGATTTCCAAGGCAGATTATTGCATGTTTTGCCAGCTAAAGAAAAAAGTTCTTCTGACCAGCAAGGGTAAAAAGCATTACTATATATTGGCCTCTTTGTACTTTTCTGTTCATATCACATCATTCTTTGCTTCCTGGTTTCACTGAAACTAGGAGTTTGACATCTATTTCTTTAGGACTGATGTTTCTGTTGCCCAAACTCCAAAAAATTTTAAGCAAAAGAGGGAGGAAGAGAGGAAGGCATCTGAAGCCAGTGGAGATACAAGAGCATGGAATAGCTTTTTCATGCGCTCTGATACAGTATGTTTTAAACTGAAACACGGTATACAATGCATGCTTAATTGTGAAGCTAAGTTTCAGTGATTTTGCAGGTTGCATTTCCTTCAGTAAACTGAAGGAGTTTGCTGGTTTTAATTTTTTTATCTCAAAAAAAAAAAAAAAAAAAAATACTGAAGTTTAGTAGTTTACTTTATCCCAGTACTGCCTAATACTCATAGCAATAGCATTCCTAAGGAATTTACCGTGTTTTGCTGAAGTATTTCTGTGTGTATTCTATGCTTTCTGTCAAGGAATTGGGCCTCATGCTATCTGTTCTCCTGCACATAATAGGTTGTTGAAAACATCGCTAGGAAATATGGTGTAAGTAAGAGTGAATTACTTGATCGGGAAGCTGATGATCTTGCTGTACGCATAGCTTTGGCAGAAACGCAAGTGATTGCAGAGACTAAAAAAGCTCTTACAAATGCTGGAGTAAATGTATCATCTTTAGAGGAATATGCAGCTGGGAAAGTTGATGGGGTAAAAAGAAGCAACCATGTTCTGTTAGTGAAGAACTTGCCGTATGGTTCTTCCGAAAATGAATTGGCCAAGATGTTTAGCAAATTTGGGAGTTTGGACAAAATTATTCTCCCTCCAACAAAAACATTGGCCTTGGTATGCATTCATGTTTTTTTTCATAATTATTTCATTCTAGGTTTTGTTATTGAATGTGCCTCTGCAATTGAGAATTTGTATTCGTTATGTCATCTTCTAGCTAAAGTTTACACTGATGCTTTGAGGGAGTCAGTGTATATGATTGAGATAAACTAAACGAGCATTAAAGTGGTCCTAAATTGAAAATATTTTCATCACAGTAAAAGTGGATAAAGAGGAGTTTAAGACTGTTCTCCTATAAGAGTGGAGATGTTGTAGTTATTAATAAAAAAAAAAGTGGAGAGATCATAGTTAATATTGTCGTCTGACGGTCTGAGAGATAAGATGTAGCTTAGATGTTTGCATCTAGACTCAATAGACTGCTGGTGGTGGAAGAGGATCTAACCTGGGCCTGAGTTGTTGAGGTATTGGCCTGCAGAGTTGGCATTTGACTATCATGCGTGGAATATCGGTGGAGCAGTATTATTATGGTTTAATGAGTATTGGGAAATGCTCTCTTACAAGAGTTCCTTGTCAGTTCTCGTATTTAGTCTAACAGGGTAAAGTTTTCTTCTCTGTTAGAAAACTCTGTTAAGTTTCAAGATTCAATGATCCTTTTTACTTGCAAAGTGAGTGAACATTTTGATAATTGGGAGAAGTATAAAATTATATCTCATTTTTTGAGTGGTAAATTACTAATTCTCCTTACCTATCAAATATATATATATATATATATGTATATATATATATATTACTAATTCTCCTTTGTTTATTTTTTTTGGGGATAATATTTCAGGTTGTTTTCCTTGAACCAGCTGAAGCTCGTGCAGCTTTTAGAGGTTTATTGTATAAGCGTTACAAGTAAGTTTTTTTAATTATTTCTTTTTGGACATTAATTGAAAATATTCATGAATAGATATTCTTTTGCAAATAGCTGATAAAGGTCTGATTGTCCAACAGATCTACTTAACAATTGCAATTTATTTATAAAAGAAAAATTTTAGCAGTGGATTTGGTTTGTGTTAGATTGGATTCTGCTCAGATCGGAATTGTCTTTCCTAGACGTAAACTGGCCCATTTGGTTTGAGATGATTAATTTCTTAAAAAACCCTGGGTATATTACTGTTGAGAATATAAACGGAAAAAATGCCTTTTCTTTTATAAGAAAGAAGTAAAAGAGAAGCTCATCTTTAACTTAAATTACACTTCCTCTCAACATCAGAATAAGGTGAATGGTCAACTTTTGGGGTATGTGCGTAACTTGACTTATCAATTAAAAAAATGTCTAGACTCAACCAGGTATATGTGTAACTTATCAATTAAAAAAAAGAAAAAAGAAATAAAAGTTTAGAGAAAATTTCAAATGATTTAAAATGATGCTTCTCCATCTCATATTGTTTTGTCCTACTTTGTACTTCCAACTATTTTGGTGAACATCATTTATTGTTTTTACATGCAAATAAAAGGCAATTGCATCCCAAAACTATCTGTTTTTGTTCTGTTCAATTTCAAAAGAGCACTTACAAAATTTTGTGTTTATTCTAATCACTTTCAAAAAAGCCAGATTAGTTTAGAAAAGTAATACTACAAATTTGGTGCTTTATTTTTATTGAATTTAAAATAAAATCAAAGCTAGGGTAGTTTAGAAAAAAAATACAACTGTACATTGATTTTAGAGAGTTGACATCTATATTAGGAAGAAAGTTTTTTTTTTTTTTGTTGATAATTTCAATAGTTGTTGATGGAGGGATTTGAATCCTAAATGTCTCTATTGGAAACACTAGAAGGTATCAACCGGTTGAGCTACGAGGCTCTTGACAATATTAGGAAAAAAGATCCGTGTTTAAAGTAATTTTCAAGTTTGATCTTATGTCTTGTGATGGCAGTAAGTAAGTCCTATTTAGTCTCAGCCAAACACCCAAAACTCACACAAAGGACGCTTAACAGCTTGTGTGAATCAAATATGCACAGCACAATATAAGCATGCACAGGCAATGGAAAGCTTACGGAAAATACTCCTAACATTAATGAGATTCTTAAATGTTAGGATCTTCACTCATGCCACCATCCATACAAAGAAAGTAGACCATCGATGGGGCCTTCATACACCAAATACTCTTCCATGGGAAGACCTGGCACATAGGCCCCTTAAGACATTGCAATAAGAGCGAACATCAATGTCCCCAATCCTATTAAACCTCCAACTCATTTTATCACAACCCTCTCTGTGAGAGATTTTAGAATAAAGAAGATTGAGAAAGGAGGCTACCAACTTGAACTCCCAATCATTAGTCTCAAAGAAAGGCTACATCCTAGCTCCTCATTTTCCCATCAGTCTGTCTAACCAGCATGAATAAACTGAAGCTTCTCTAGCTATTGAGCATTCATACAAGATAGGAAATACCACCTTCAACGGATGATCCCCACACCATCTGTCATGCCAGAACCAAATATGCCAACCATCTCCTACATCCAATATGGAGATAATGTAAAAATCAGTCCCACCACATCCTAATTCTTTTCCATAAGCCACTACCATGAGTCCCACGAAACAGATTTCAAACTCTATCCACCCCATTCCTCGCTGTACTTTGTAGCTACTACACTCCTCTATAAAAGTGTTTCTTCTGTCCTAAAGTGCCATAATCATATTCCCAATAGAGCTTGGTTAAAGGTTCCTATTTTCGCAACACCCAAGCCATCCTTAGCAATAGCAGTGTAAATCATACCCCACCCCACCAAATGGTATTTGAGCTCATCACCCATACATCCTCACAGAAAATTAGTTTGAATTTTGTCCACTCTATTCCTTATACCAACCGGCAATGGAAACAAGGAAATGTAATACATTTGGGAGACTAGACAACTGACAACATACTCTTAATAAGAGAGAGTCTTCCTCCCTTAGACAGATTCATTTTCTTGAATCCTTTCCAAAACACCATCCCACATATTTCTCGACTTGAAATGTGCTCCTAGAGGTAAACCCTGATTTTTTTATGGAAGGAAAGAAAGCTTACAGCAAAGAATTTCCCCAGTTTTTCCCATTCCCTCTCCTTGCCAACTGGTACTATTTCAGTTTTACTTAAATTAATCTTCAGCCCCAATAGAGCTCAAAAGAACACACCTCAAAAAGAGAAGCTGGTCACTGCACTGCAGAAAATGAGTGTTTTGTCTGCAAAGTGAGTGAGAAAATCTCCACTGGTTCACCATTCACATTGCTGATGAAAACCCAGCGAACTACTCTCTTTGTCCCCTTCCTCATGAACTTCTGAAAATTCACTTGGTTTGCCATTGACCAAAATCAAAACTCATATTTGTGGAAATGCAAAATCATATTCACTTATGCCATTTCCCCCAAACCATACCTCTTCAACTTATAGGGAATGAACTCCCCAGTTTTGGCATCCTGTAGTTTTCAGAAGCTTATTTACTAAAGGTTAGGCAAAAAGTTAAAAGTTGGCTTTTTTTTGGGAAAAAGAAAAAAACTAGTTTTGTTACTTATTTGCTATAAGGTGAGACAAAAAGCAAAAAAGTAAACTTTGGGGTGCCAAATGACATGATCATATCCCATACTTTTTATGCGTGTCATATTGTCTTGACACATGTATGATGACATGGCTAGGTGACAGGTTTGAGTAACACGGTTGCATTGTCCACCTATAGATTTAACTTCAATTGTAAATAGTGGCTCAGAAATTACCTTTATTTGCTTTCTTGATTTGAAATTCAACCTGGATTTTACCAGTTTGAAACTGGTTTCAGGACTTCACCATTTTAAACATTCAAAAAACTTTGAATGCAGTGAAATCCCCCTTATTTCCAGTGTGGGCTGCTCAATCCAATGTCAGGCTGCTGGCTTGGGCTGGGGCATTCACCTTTCTCATTTTTATTCTCACGCCCTTGGGCTTTGGAATTTATGTGCAAGTAGATGTATTCTAAACTTCCAAACTTGGGTTGGCTGATCAGGTTGAAAGCCAAACTTTTACTTTGAACAAGATGCAGTCAAACCCAAGCCTGCAAAATCTCCAGTATGAGCTGCCTGAAGGCCTTGAACTACTGTCAGGATGGTTCTGTTGCTTCTCTTATCCAAGAGGCTTTTTGGGCTATTAAGTCTTAAATAACCATAAATTAACATCATCACATAGGCATTACAATATAAGTTTCAGTATTAGTTTGATTTCTTGTTGTCAATGTGAAGGCATTTAATTCTATTTTATTTTTTTAAATTTTGATTGATGCATCTAGTTTTTTGGAAGTCAGACTATCTAACCCTTCAGATTATCAACATAGGGATGCACCGCTATATTTGGAATGGGCTCCTGGCAATATTCTTACTCAATGTTCTACATCCAAGATTGATGAAAAGAATAATGCCATTGGTGAACATGATGCCAAGAGATTCACACTGGAGCAACAAGAGGGATTAATGGACATGGATATTGATCCTGATAGAGTTGAGGTTTGATACTTATTTCTTACTTGCCCTTTTAATTTATTTCATCAGTGTAGGATTTTACCAGTATTACAATCTTTGAATATGCTGCAACTTTTTAATTTTTTTTGCTAAGCTAACCTCAAAGAGTATGCTGTACCTTCTCTTTCCTTCATCAACCCCATCAAATAGAAGCAATAACTATCTTTTAATAAAATATGCAGTAGTGAACATAAACTGTTGCAGGTTTTTAGGCCAATGATCTTTTGTTCTTTCCTCTTAGGATGGTACACACTGTGTTATTGTGTTTTGGTACATGGACCTCACTTTTTTTTATTCACCCTAAGTATTATTGTTGTTGTGTTGTTGTTTTCTACTTGCCCAACAAGGTTGTTTTAACTCCTGGTTTATATTGTAAAATTGAGTTGGCTTGTAAACATCAGACAATTTAGAACTCTTTAACATTTGTATTGTTCATAACTGGTGTACAAATGTGATTCAATTAAATTTCAATTGTACTTGGTACCAAATTCCTGAGCTGGGACTTTTTTCTTTTCCTCTTTTGTAAAATAAAATAAAAAATCCATAAGCAATCTGGTGTGGGTGCATTAGTTGTCTATCACTCTATCTTCCTGTCAAATGTATGTGTGTGTGCATGTGTGTCTATTTTCTCCATGCGTAAGTATATATATAAATTACTAAGGAAAAAAAAATGTAAACAAACTGTAGAAGCAATCTAGTGTAGTTAATTGTCATCTTCGCCAAGAGCTTGGTAACTCAATTGACTCTTCTTAACATATCTAACAAATGTCCAGGGATCAAATCCCCGTTCACCCAATGATCGAATTATTAATTGACCTATGAAAATCTGTGTTTCAACTCACGCTTTTTGATTGATAAAGGTGTTGGGGCTCATCTGATTGTTCATCCATTCTAGAGTCCTAGCTTCTCTTAGACCTGCCGTGTGAATTTTTTTTTTGTCCTTTTGTGTTCATCATTGTGAACTCAAAGTTTTTATTTTTCTCTGATTAATAAAATTGCACTATTTAACTATTAGAAAAAAGACTCACTCCCTGTGTACTAGGGTGTTCCCTTTTTTATATCAATATATCTTATTACTTATCAAAAAAAAAAAAAAAAACTATTAAAAAAAAAGACTCTTCTCTCTCTCTTTAGGGAAAAGAAAGGTGCAGCATTTTTCATGTTCTGTGATCATTTTCCATAGTCTTGGTTATATGCTGTTATTAGAAAAAGTAATATATTTTGTGGATCATAAATAAAGGGCGTTTGCTGTTGTGCTGGTCTGCTTGCACTTTTTAGCTGTTTCCTCACATCTAGTGAAGTGCAACTTGTATATTCTTTAGGCAATAAAATGATTAGATATAATCCATGAGAGCATGAAGCTAAAAGAAATCACATTGACAGCTGGTTTAAGAAATTATGGCCATGTTTTTGTTGGAACACTGGTTGGTTCTTCTGTTATTTTCCCAAGATGGTAATAGATGTTCTAATATCATACAGCTTTTAGTTTTGTGTTTGCACAATATTGCTGATTAATACTATGCTTTTGGTTTTTTGTCTATTTTGCTTCAGTCACGAACTCTATTTGTCAAGAACCTGAATTTTAAGACAACTGATGAGAGTTTGAAAAAGCATTTCACCGACAACATAAAGGAGGGAAGAATTTTAAGTGTCAAGGTAATTATCTTGGTCCGTAGAACTTTTAATGATCTGCATATCATAATTTTCTTATCTTTCGTATCACGTCTGGTCACATGCAGGTGAAGAAGCATGAGAAGAATGGGAAGAATGTTTCAATGGGCTTTGGTTTCATCCAGTTTGATTCTGTTGAGACAGCCACCAATATTTGTAGAGATTTGCAGGTATTAACTGAATTTCGTCACAATTAATTGCATGCTACATGCAGTTTTGGAAGCTTATTGCAACTCTTACATTTTCTCTTTCAGGGAACTGTTTTGGATGGCCATGCTCTTATCTTGCAGTTTTGTCATGCTAAGAAGGATGAACAAATGCTGAAAAAAGTTGACAAGGATAAGAGTTCAAGTAAATTACTTGTCAGAAATGTAGCATTTGAGGCAACAGAGAAAGATCTGAGACAGCTATTTAGTCCATTTGGCCAGGTAATTACTTGTAGAAATCTAATCATAGTGCATTTATTTACGCATATATAATTTGGGGCAATGTTCCTGCAAAGTTAAAAGGTTAGGAAGCTTTATTGCTATAACAGATTTTTCAATCTACAGTCTACACTTTGAAATTGACCTAAGAAATCAATATACAAGAACTAGAGAATGTTGTAAAAAGGAACAATGGAAGCAGTGTATTATCAAAACCTCTATAAGCTATTTGTTAATGAGCCATATCTCAACTAGCACTTCCTTCTCTCATAATTAGTGGTTGGAGGGTGAGTTTTGGGTGTGTGTAGTTTATCAATTAAAAAAAAAGAATTTTTTTTAGAGTGTTTTAACCAATGGTGTCTGTTCTTGATAATAGTTCTTTATTATTAGATCAAAACACTAGTTGGTTTTTGGTGTAAGCAGGGATTAAACCCTAGATTTTTTATTCAACCATCAGAAACTTTACCAGTTGAGCTAAATGAGATGTACAAAAAAAAAAAAAAAAAAAAAAAACTCTATGAAGCTTTTTAGGTTATTTATTATTTGTAATAATTATAACTTTGTGAATCATAGAATAAGAGGATCATAGAATAAGAGGATGGTGGATTAAGGGGAGAAGTTCATCAGGGGTATTGTGTCATCAAAGAATCTATCAAGCTAAAAGGAATATTTTATAAGACTATCATGCTATGTGGTATTGAATGTTGAGCTATTAAGAAGCAACATGTTCATAAAATAAGCATTACTGAAATGGGACCAGTAAAATGGATAATGGAAAATACAATGAATTATAGGATTCCCAAATGAGGAAGATTCACTTAAAGATAGCAGTGGCCCATTTAAGTATGAAGTTATTTCCAAATGGTAACACATACATTCCAAACAAGTCAACTCAGTAGCAACTCATTCCCCTCTTTCCTCTCCCACTGATTATTCTAGGTTACCATTCATGAGCAAATTTTTTGTGAATGATGCATTGTTAAAGTATAACAAATTAATGTTCTTGTGTATTGACTTTCTTCTTGTTGTACAGATTAAGAGCCTAAGGCTGCCAAAGAAGTTTGGAAATCATAGAGGGTTTGCTTTTGTGGAGTATGTTACAAAGCAAGAGGCACAGAATGCACTTCAAGCACTTTCAAGCACACATTTATATGGTCGACATTTGGTAAGTTTTCTAGATTTGTAACTTTTTGCTCCTTCACACAATAGAGAAATCGCCTTAACTGCCTGTCCCCTTTCAGGTTCTTGAGAGAGCGAAGGAAGGTGAGAGCTTGGAAGAGTTGCGAGCTAGAACAGCTGCTCAGTTTATCGAAGATCAAAATGGGCTTCAAAATCCGACTAAATTGTCCAAAAAGAGGAAGAACATGGCTCTCTTGGATGAAGGAACAATGAAGTTCAAAAGGATTGCCAATTAGCGTTTCTTCACTATTGTCGTGTATTATAATTGGGAAATGAGTTATGTAGTCGTATTCATTGTAGGTTATGCATTATTTTATATGTTATGCTGGCCCCATTTTTGCTTTGCTGGGAGCTGGTTTTGTTAGTTACACGAGCAGGAATAAAAAAAAAAAAAAAAAAAAAATTATATTCCTGATTCAAGGTTAATTTGTTTTTTCTTAAAGTTGAGCTACCTTTAGGTATGTCATTAGATTCAAGCTTTTGGTTAGACCTAGATAATAGAGTATTTGCATAACACTAGGTGTGAGTTAAGTCAAAAACTTTTTTTTCCTAGAGAAAGTTTCAACTTATGACGTCCGCTCCTGAAGATAGCTCTTTATCATCAGATTAAGATATCTATCGGTTTTTGATGTATGCGAGGATTGAATTTTAGATTTCTTATTCAATCATTAGAGATTTACAAGTTTAGTCAAATTTGTAAATTAAGCTAATTGAAATCTACAAGTTTAGTCAAATTTGGTCTAAAGTTATTTTAATTAACTCATTTATAGATGCTCTTACATCCAACTAAATATTTATTTTTCTATTTTATTTAAATATTGTTTTTCTCTTCTCACTTCATTTTTTAAACCATTTTGGCAAAAGATAGTAAGGCACCACCAAAACCACCACAAAAGCCTCTACCAAACTAGCACAGATTGTATTGGTGATGATGTTATCAGTGTAGCATTTGGGTGACAATGACATCTTGTGGGTATGATCTAGCAGTGTGGTGTTAAGAAAGGGCAATGATACCTAAAACAATGAGTGTGAGAGGTGACGGACCTTTTTTGGGTTTTGAAGGAGAGGGTTGAGAGAGGATGCAAGTAGGGAGAGCTCTGACAATCCAACTACAAAAGAGAGAGAGAGAGAGAGAGAGAGAGAGAGAGGTGGTGGGTGGGGGGGAGTGAGATGAGAAATGAATAAAAATAAATAATTTTTTTTTTTTTTGGAGTATTTGGAGTGTTATTTGTAAACGCTAAAATGTTGAGTCTGATGCATGAGGTTTTTATGGGTGTCTAGTTATATTTTAACAAAATGCTAGTTTGAATGGTCGGATGAGAATGTTCTTAATTGCAGCCCATGTTCAAAGGTGACTTAATATTTTTCGTTAGGAGGTATGCCTTTGTGAAATTTGATGTGCTCAGCTCATTTGGAGCTTAATATGTGCTCAAATAATCATAAATCATAAATAAAGGCAGCTTATTGTGAATTGGAGTGGAGTAATGAAACTCTTCAGCTTCTATATATAGTTCAACCGTTTGAGATTCTTTAATTTATGTAGGATTGGATACATTAGGATTGGGAGATAAACTGATGAGCATGCAAAGGTTATAAGAACATCATGTCTCCAAGCATCCCTAACAACATGGGTCAAGGACGTTTATAAGAAAAGGAGCTTGGAATAGCACTTAGCATAAGCAACTATTGCCTTCCCTTCCAGTCTAGCAAAAATTACATTTATTAAAGGACTCGGCAAAACTTAAAATATCACAAATGAGAGGAACAATTTCCTAGTGGAAGTCTTTTGCATCGCCATTTACAGCATCAAAACAAGTTTTTGCATCGCCTTCCATCATGACTCGTTGGAGCTATTCCTTTTCAACTAACTGTAGGACCTAAATGTTGGCAAAAGTTTCTGCAATCAACAGGACACAAGTATGAATCCCGTTGGCTTATGCTTTCAAAATGTTACTTCATTCGTCATGAGTGATTACTTTTATAGATGCTGAATTGGTCAATGTTGCATCCACATTAAACTTAGCAAAGCTCGAGTGGGAGGTTTTCAAATAGTAGCTTCCTTTGAAATCAATTGAGCTTCTGTACTCTCGGTGGCTAGGTTGAATTCTTGGGTTCTCCTTTCAACACGATTATCCAGGATATTCACTCTTGTATCTTTGTGATGCATCAGATTTCGCAAGAACCAAATCGCCACTTTTGTGAGAGTAATAAACACAGAGGATTGGCCCTTAAGGTTTGAGGTGAATGAATCAAATGATTTAATAGGGATGATGGCTCAGTGACTAGCTTAACAATATCAATGGTACAAGAGACATTAATATGGTTGATCCGCAACCGCCAACTGCTGCCAAACCAAATTGCTTTAGCCATTGGGCATTCAAAAAAGATATTAATAGAAGATTATGTAACATCCTCGTGCAATGGGCACAAAGTATCCATAAAACTCAACCTTTTAACCAAGACTACCCTTAGTAGGTACCACATCAGTACCAATCCTCCACGAAAACTTTGTCACCATTTCATGTAACTTAAAGCATTAGCATTTGGGATGTAAAGAAAGTTTTATTTTGCATCCTCACACACCACTTTATCTATTTTATCAACTCATTTTACAACTCACCCTACATCTCAGTTTCTATTTTTAGATATAGCTCATTAAAATAATATAAACTATGTAGTCAAATAATATAAAAATTTGTTTCTCCCTCTTCTCTTCTATCTCTCTTTCCTCTCTCTTCCTCTTTGTCTCTCTCTCTAGTAAACCCACGCAACCCACCTTCCACCAAAACTTAGCCACAAACACCAATTCTTCACAGCAGCCACTACCAGCACAACAATCAAAACCAAGAAACCAATCATTACCTGTACAACAATCAGAACCAACCACCACCACCACAATCAATACCCATCCCAAAATTAAACCCCATAGCAAAAAAAAAAAAAAAAAAAAGCCCTCTACCACAACAGCCAACACCACCACTTGGAATCCATCACCAACACCAAGAAAAACCACCAAAATCACAAAGAGGGAGAGAGACAAGACATAGAGACCCTGCCAAACCCACAGCCAATGCCAAACCCACCACCCACTGCCACTGCACAACCCCAACAACCCACCATTGAAACCCACCATCACCGAGACCCATCACTGTGACCCACCACTAAAACCTAGCCATTGATTCAATTCCATCACCGAAACCCAACCTAACAACCACCAAATTGCCACCCCTGAAATCCAACCACCATTGAAACCCGCCATCACTGAGACCTACCATCGAAACCCACCCACCAATTCAACTCCACCACCGAAACCAACCAAGCAACCACCAAATCTCCACCCCTGAAACCCAACCACCACAAATTTGATCCAACCAAAAATGTGTCAGACAAGAAAAGATAGATTAGAGAGAAACAAAAGAGAATAAAGAGAAGATGGAGAAATGAAGAAGAAAGAAGTAGAGAGAGCAGAGGGAGAGTTAATAAAATATTAGTTTTTAAGTTTACATCTTGTGAACAATGAGGTTGCATATATACAACCTTACTGTAGCAAGGATGGAAAAAATTTTGGGTTTACAAACCCGGATGGAGCATGGTTTTAAGGGCTTAGAAAGTAAAATAGCAACTGGGGTGGGGGGAGGGTTTACACCCCCCAATGCTAATGCTCTTAAGCTTCCACAGTTTCTACCACAGTGCCTCAACAGAGGCATTTAATCTAAGTTCTTAGCTTAAGTTATATGCAAACTTAGCTAAAAATTTACTTTTAGGATTCTTTGCTTAGATCAAATTATTTGGTTTAGGAATGATAGGTATCATGATCTTGTTGATTGCCTTTATTGATTTTGCATCAAAAAGGTTTGCTACTAGTACTGCTCTCTAGCTATTGATGATGGGTTGATCAGGCTCGTCACCCCAGCAAAGGGTGTTTGGAGTATAAACTAATATTTAGGCCGCTCACAATGGTTTTACACAATACGAGGCAGCAACTTCGCTTGAAGAGGGTTGGGTTCTGTAATTGCCTAACTTAATAGGACTTTAACATGCACAAGTTACCAATGAGAGTGAGAAAATAGAAACCAAATTAAGTGCACAAATGCTAAAGAAATATTAAACAATGCAACTCACTTGATTACAATAGAACACAAGAACAAAGCAACAAATTGAAATTGACAAAGTTAAATAGTTAGATTAGTTGTCTACTCCTACTCCTGATAGTCACGTGAAGGGCACAGACATCCCTAAAAACATGTCACTACACGAGATGAACCTTTGTTTAGTGAATTGAAGTTGGCCTTAGGTGTAATAGAACTCCCAATTACTGCGCATGATCGTATACTGAGGTACTCCCCGTCGTTTGTTGGAACGATGCAAGCGGCTGGGCCTCAATTTAGATAGATGAAGAGCCTAAAAGTATAAATAGGGGGTTGCCATGTGAGGGGGATCTCCATTCCTACGGACATGGATTGGTTACTCTTGATAGATTGTTGTATGAAGTGTTGGAGATTTTGGAGCTGGTTTTCTTGTAGACTTCAATCTTTCATTTGTAGGCAATAGGTGGTAGTTATTGTCAGCCAATAACTACCCCACAAATCAAGGAGGGGGTGGTATATGTGTGGGAAATAACTGCCACTTACAAGTGTCATCTTTTTGCCAATTTATCTCCTTAATGGCATAAATAACTACTTTTTTAAATTTATATAAACATGGTCCCTTGGGTTTGATGGATCCTCAGGCTTTGTCTTAAAGCCATCATTCCAAGGCACCCAAGGATCCAACCAAACATCTATAGATGATCCATCTCCTACTAAGTAGTAAGCACCCTTCTCAATCAATTGCTAAGATTTTTCTATGGCTTTCCAAATTGGTGAATCAGCCTTGACAGGTTCTCTTTAGGCCAATATTTTCTGAATTTATTTTTTCTTTTAAGCATATTTATGCATAAACCATCCATTCCATAAATGACCATCCAACCAAGTTTGGCTATTAAAGAAGTATTAAAGTCATTGAATCTCCAAAAGGCTAAAGCTCCAGCCTTCTTTAGGGAGGAAGAGATGATCCCAAAAATTTCCGACTATGAATCTACCGCTTAATTGCTTTCAAAACCTTCCTGTTAATGCATCAAGTTTTTCACAAGTTTTATAGGGGTTTCGGGGGTAAGATTGTGTAAGTGGGAATTACTTGAACTCTAAAATTTATCATTGTGCTCCTCCTAGCATAAGATAAATATTTACTCCTCCATTCAAGCATTCTTGCCTCAAATTTTTCTTGGAGGTCTTAAAAGTTTTTGGACCTATTTCGGGTTATCATAGGGGTTTCCAAATAAAGTTCTTGGCAAACCTTCATATTCATATTCTGCCTCAATTCCTTGCTAGATGCTTGTACTTTTTTACATTGAAAAGACTAGCCCAAATTTCTGCATGTTGATCATTTGCTTGCAGCTAGCCCTAGACTAGTTGTAGTAGGTTTCCTGGCACATATTCAAGTCATTGGCTTCATGCTAAATGCTTTAGAGATTAAAATAATATCATTTGCATACATCACATGAGTTATTTTTGGGCTTGTAATGCTTTCTATCAAGTGGGTATTTTTGTTTGAAATGATTCTTATCATTTGATGATCGCTTGAGTTGTGCCTAAAATCGTCATGAAATTACAATGAAAATTTTCCCCATGTTTAGGGAAATAATTCACTAAATAAAGCAAATTCCATATGCGAGTATTAGGATTAATGTAGTGATTTCAAACAATTACAGTCATGTGAAGTTATATACCTTAAATTTTTTTTTTTTTGATGAACGATATACCTTAATTTCAACAAAATAAAAAAGAAAAGAAAAAGAATTACTATTGTTACAAAACTTGGAGGTGAGATATTCCACTAGAGCCTCCTATATTCTTAGCGATATTTTCATTGTAAGCCAACATCTTTATTGCATGTGAAAGTGACAAATATTGTGTTGATCGAATGACAACAATACCTCCCCCAATAAACTTTCTCAAATTCGATATTTGATCACATAATATAAATTCAATTTTGAGAAGTTCTACAGGCTTTCTAAACAAAATATTCATATAATCCTTATGAGTTACTCATTTTTAACACAAGCATATAGAACCATGAGCCAATGAAAAGAACAAGTTCACATAGGTTTAGGAGTGGAGACATACTCTAACTAAGAAATGTTTCTCATACATTATCAAATTGGAAATGTGACTATTATAACTAATAATATAATTTAGAAACTTATCCAATTTAAATGTACAATAATCAAGCAATTGGGTTTATATTTAAGTAATATATGTAAACTACAAGAGAAAGAGCTACATGACTTGAGATCAAAGTTAGGATATGAGCTTAGAAAGGTGTTACGCACGCAAGCTCACTTTATCCAAGGATTAGCCACCACTTATATGATGAAGGCAACAATCAACTAAGGATCTAACGAAGTTGGTTCCCTTGTTACAAGGAACAATTAAATATTTTTTAATCTTGCACATGAACTACCCAAATCACGTAGTAGGGGATGGATTGACCTAATTCTAGGGGTTGTAGTATTTATTCTTAGGAAAGTAGTGTGAAACTGAAAATAAAAGAGAACATGCATGGATGGTTCAGTTGCACCACAATTAAACTTGGAATAGATAGAAAACTAGGTTCTTTTATTCAAAACGAAAAGTGTCTACGGATGCACCCTCTTACGACAACAACCCTAATCTACATATTTAAACTAAAACAAATGAAAAAAAAAAAAAAGAAGCAAACTCAAAGAAATGTTGAAATTAAATTTAGAAAATAAAGAAATATTGAATCAAGATGTAATTTTTTTAAGGAATTGACCTAGGCTTGAAGACCACTTTACTTATTTGGCCAATCCTAGAATCCTTGTCAAGTACGACAACAAAAACATTATCTTAATGGTTTTTGTTTTTCCTACACTAAAAAAAATTATTATTATATATGTAAGGACGCAGATTTGGATCTCTCCACCAATCCTGGTTGGATCAGCCTAAAAGGCCCAAAAACAATGAATTTGTAGAGAGTAGGTAAAGAAAACTGGGCTAGTTCAGATTTAAACAATCAATTAGATGGGCTTGGATTATAAGAGGAAAGAAATAAAAGAATTTTACTTCAGGAAGTTGTCCTTGGCATATGTCCGAGGAAGTCAGTTTGATATAAATACTGTTTTAAGTTTAGATACAAGTTTAGTTATTAGTGTCTACAGGGTGTCTCTCTCTCTCTCTCTCTCTCCTTTTTTTGATCCCTCTCTTCGTTAGATCTATCTTCCTTTTATACTCCTCCTTCCCCTTCTCTTAGCTTTCTACGTGCACATTGGATGATTTTTCTTGATACTTGTCCCATCTCACCTTTTCCAGAAGTCTTGGTGTAGTGGCTGGAAGGCTGGAAATCACTGTTCAGATATCATCTTCACATAAATGCGGCCAGAGGATTAGCTGCAGAGCATTCAATGTGGAGGTGACAGCCTTCTTCCTTGATAATTTGAGATCTTATCTTAGTACATGTTTCTACAATACTCACCTAGTCCAACATAATCCTCTGGAGTGTTTTCACAAATGGCAGAACTCCAAGACTTACCTCGACTTTAGTTACTCGAGGTGATATTCATCCTCGGCGCTACGTCCTGGGTCATTAGTTCTCGCTTAACCTCTTCACCCTTCAATGCAGATCTTCTAGGCTAAATTGAACCGTCCTCGGACTAACCTTAGTCCTCGGCTTGGGCTCTAGGCCCAATCCGCACAGGGATAAAGACTTCTTGGCCCATCGAATTAAGGCTCTAGGCCTAACGTGTACAGGGATATCGAACTCCTGGCCCATCGACCCTACAATATATATATATATATATATATATATATATATTCTATTTTTGAAAATGTTCTCCAAATTTGGAGAAAAACCTTTCAAACTCCTCATTTATCTTTTTATTGGATATGAATTTTAAAAATCTAACTGTTGGATTGAGTGTTCTTATTATATCCTCTATACTTGCAAAATTTCAAAATGATCAAAGATCAATAGCTATGTCTTTAATCAAAATTTTAAATTTCAAGTTTTTAAATTTCAAAATAAGTTTATTGATTGAATAGTAAATAATATTTGATTTGAACAAAATTTTATATGAATGTTATGAACATTGAGCACATACAATCTAAGAATCAGATTTTTAAAATTCACATCTGATAAAAAAATATAGGAAAAGTTTGAAGGGTTTATTTGAAGAAAAACCCTGTCCTACTTTTTTTTAAGATTAATTATTTGAAAACAATTTTTATAAACGCAAACTTAGATTTCTAATCAAGAGTCTCAGATCTTTTTATCTTCTTCATTTAAAAATTTTTCTTTCACCTTTCTAGCTAGTTTGTATGGCTACAAATGAAGCCACATATGAAACTTCTAAATGTCCCAAGTCAAATTTTAAATCACTTTATTTCTCATTCATATATATTATTGAAATAATTTCTATTTTGAAAGTTATTTAATATGTGGAGTGTGTAATATTATAAATAAGTTTGATCTAAACCAACTCGTTTTGTATATGAGTCAACATACTAATAATTAAAACTGTGGGGATAAGGAACTCGAGTAAGGGTATTGGACTATGAGCCACGCTCGAGGATGCCAAAAAGCCCGAGGACAACAAAGTATTAATAAGGGCAGGCAGATTGTTGGGCCGAGGACAAGAGATGGTAATAGCGAATAGGTGATGTTGTCCGAGGAGCCAACCTTCCTCGGAAAGTAGAATGGAATTCTGAGGTCCGACCACCCAGCATGTACAGGGCAGCAAGTGACCATGCTTAGGAGGATAAGCTTCAGAGAGACGAGTCATTGGAGGATTGGAAAATATTTGGGAAGAAAGCTGCTACCACCACATTGAATGCTCTACACCTAACCAACTGGCCGCATTAATGTGGAAGTGATGCCTGAATAGTGACTTCTAATCTTACAACTACACACAAAGACTTTAAGAAGGCTTTGATGGGACAAGTATAAGAAGATGAGTTATTTGATCAACAAGTGGAAGACTGAGATGGAGAAAGGGGGAAAGAGTATAAAAGGAGAAAGGATTCCTTTACAAAGGCGGGAAGAAAGAAAGAAAATCACTTTGTAATCAAAAACTTGAACATTTGTATAAGTCTGAGATATATATATATATATATATATATATATAAGAACATACCATCCTCGGATTTGACCGAGGAGTGTTTTTCTTTTCAACTTGTTCTTCTCAGTCATTCCTACAATAAACTAACTCGTTGTGATTCACATTTGACTTGTTAAACATTCAATATTAACCCACTCTTTAACAAATTTATTGTTGTGGGCTTGTTGGGGTATTGTCCAAATCTTTTGGGCTGCGGATCAATTTGAGCTCCTACAAAAACAACTTATTAGAAAGACTAAACAACCAATTAGAAATGTCACAAAATCCCCGCTATTGGGAGATGTATCTTACACTCTCTCAATTTCAAGTAAAGTAGAGAGGACAATTCTTTTTTTCTCTCTTTCACACACACACACACACACACACACACACACACACACACACATATATGAGATGGGTTCAAGTTACATCTAGTCTAAGTAAATCATTGGATTTAAGTAAATCTAACAGTAAAAAAACGACACTTATTAATGTTGATATTCTTAGGATCTTATTTATTATTCCTTATTTATGACATTCCATACATATTTCTAAACCCAAAAAAAGGTGCAAGTTTCTCTCTCTCTCTCTCTCCTCCACTGCATGTTTCTCTCTGCTCTCTCTTCCTCCTTGATTGCTCTTCGACGTCCATTGCCATAGGGTTCCACCTCTACAGTCAAGTCGTTGGCGCTAGCAGCCAAAAAAAAAAAAAAAAAGCCAAGAAATTAGTGACTTATTCCAGAAGCCTGGAGAACTCAACTCATATTCATTTCATTCCTTAAATTTGTTTGTCTTGACAACTGCATGTTATCTTACGCTTAGCCACTATTCATGTGATTTTTGTATGAAAATCATTAATTAATTGTATTGAGAAAATGCAATGGCTATGTACTATGAAATTATTTGCTCAATTAATTAACAAATGATTGTACTGTAAATCAGAAGTCATTGTTGTTATTTTTTTTTAATAAGTAAGAAAAAAAAACTTTATTAAAAGAAAGTACTACTTCATTCGAAAAAGATGAAGTAGCTTGTAAAACATATGTACAGGAAACAACAAAAATGAAATTATGTTAAAGAGAATAGAGAGTCTATGACAAAGGCATAGAGTTACTAGAAGTGAATCCCCAAGCAAGATGTATGGTGTGGAGTTCAACAAGAATTGTGTCTTGAATTATATATCATTACAGCTAACAAGGATGTGTCTATTAGATCTTTTGCTTGGAGGCTTCCCATTGATAGGACTTAGGAGGGCATGGCATGGAATATAAGATTTTATCTTGGTGTTAGTGATTGGGAACTAGAGTCAGTTGATTCTCTGTTTGATGATTATGTTCTAAATTTCCAAATCAATGAGGGTCCCAATTGAATGAAGCAGACGTTAACTAGTTATAGTCAATTTGATGTTTGCTCAATGTCTATATTATAGTATTAATATGTACATGATTTAGTTCCTCTTTAGTTCCTTTCCTACAAAAAAAATTACAAGATAAAAATGAAGGCAAGCCGACCTTTCATAGATTCTTGAAGGATTGGGTACAGGAAAGCATTTGGTTTTTTTCTTGGTTTTGTGAATGTTCTTAGAGTCATCTCTTGGTCTAGATTTTTTTAAGTGTTTTATTATAGTGGATGCTGATTTTTGCTTTTGTTAGCTCCTCCTAACAACTTGTCGAGCCTCAAGAATGGGATAGAAAAATTTCAGTATGAAGATAGATAGGCCGGACACCTGGCAAGATCTTAGATTGTCCTATTTTTGGACAAAAGAAGACCTGATAATGTCCTGGTAATAAAAATTTATCAGGTCTCTTTTTTTGCTGTTGGCGATCTAGCCATGGAGGGGGAACCCTATGGTAGTGGAGGTGGAAGAGCAATGGGGGAGAAAGAGAGAGTAGAGAGAAACATACAACTTTTTTGGGTTTAAGAATAAGTATGGAATGTCATAAAGAAAGGATGATAAATGAGATCAATTAGAATATTAGTATTAATGAGGATCTTTTTTTGATCATTAAATTTGCTTAAATTCGATGGTTTAAAAAAGGAGTAACTCTTTAGAGTTACATCAGATGTAACTTTACAAGAGTTATACATTTTGTGAACTATTGATTACTATTAGATCTAAGGGTTAAAGAACACTCATAGTAGTGTCATTATTACTCCTTAGAAATTAGTGATTTAGACATTAACTCTTCTTGTTAAAGGGGGGAAAAAAAACCCACAACATTAACTTTTTTTTTCTTCTTATCCTTCCATATCATCATCTTCTAAGTTTGAATTTTTACTTTTATTTTGAAAAGGCTAACGTTCCTTTGTTGGTTGAGCATAAGCCAAGAATTTTGATTTTACACTTGTTTTTAATTTTTCATCCAAACATCTAGAATGCGATGAATTGACTTCAACAATTTTGCTTATTATATATTAAAACACTAATAGTTTTATTGTATCAATGAAGCAATGATATCCTGAATTGTATTTATTTGTGTGTGGATTTGGATTATGACAGTGTTGTAAGGGGTTTTATACTTGTATTAACTAGTAAGTTGATTTGGTATGTATAAACGATAACAAGTCATATCTAGATTATATCCTAAAAGTACATGTCACAGTAAGATTTTCCCTGCACTTTTGGGATATAACCTAGATATGATTTGTACGTTCCTAAAGTCGTGATAAAAACCTACATTAAATCAAACTCGGAAAGGCAAAAGTTTTCTGGAACATTGCTAAGGGAAAAATAATGGTATGTATAAACGATAACAAGTCATATATATATATATATATGCTATGGCTTTTTTTTTTTTAATTTTTCCTTTTAATAATAAGAGTTAATGCCTAAATCACTAATTTCTAGGGAGTAATAATGACAGTATGACACTGCTATGAGTGTTTTTTGACCCTTAGATCTAATAGTAATCAATGGTTCACAAAAGGTGTAACTCTTGTGAAGTTACACCAGGTGTAACTTGAACTCATTTCATATACATATATATATATATATATATATGTATATGAAATGAGTTCAAGTTACTGTGTTGTTGGTATCAGAGCCATTCCTTCCTTGGCCGCCGATAGTGTTGTTGGTCCTTTGCTCCCTTGTCCGTGTCTATCTGAACTTTTGATACTCCGTTACTGTGTTGCTTCTTGCCGTCGTTGGCGCCACCCTAGGTGTAAAGTGAATTCCCAGAATCATATCTCAGTAAGGCCCGTTTGAGCCAGAGAGGGCGTGTAAGGCGTGAGAAAAGGTATAGGGTTATTTAGGGTTTGTGTAACGAAATGCAACGATTGTGAGGAAAAACATGATAATTGAGTGTTGAAATTAAGATTTTATGGATAAGATGTGGAGATCCAACTCCTCTGTTAGCTCTAGGACTGATTGTCCTTCTGATATTATCAATGAAGAAGATCAAGTGGTTGAAGAGAAAGAAATTCCGGATTTCCGAAGATGGAATATCCCCAAAGTGAATATTAAAACTATTTACAATACTACTTGGCATGAGAATACTGGATTTTCTCAGTACCGAGTTAGACCTGTTGAACAAACATTTTCTATTTCCAGACACCATGAAAAATGTTATTTATTTTCTAAAAAGAATATTAACGAATTTCTTGCTACTAAATTGAAATATTTACATATTGATCTTGTTCAAGTTGCTGTTAAACCTCTCACAAGAAAAAGGTATTAATGCTTCTGCTTTGATGTGTTTAAGAGATGCTAGATTTAGAAAGTTTAAAGATAGCATTCTTGGCATGATTATTGCTTCCTTATATGATGGTCCTATTTACTTTGATGTTTACCCTGATATTTATCTTGCTCTTGATGATCCTAATATTGTTAAAGCCTTGACTCTAAATGTGTTAACCTCTGGTTATGATATGGATGAAGGTAGTAAACCTTTTGCTCTTATTTATCGCATTTACTACAGACTTGTGGGTTCTCAGTTGAATCCCTGAGCCGCTCATATTAAAGATCCTTCTGGTAAAATCATGTTAATTCAATGTTCAACTTCTGATGCAAAAATTGAAGTTCCAAAAATGATTCGTTGGGAAGATGTAAACCTTCCTAAAGAATGGTTGTTGTAAAATGTTTCACCACCTGCTAAACCTATTTACCATGAAACTAATCTTACAAATATTCAACAATATCTTGATGGAACTATTAAAATAAGTTTTCATGATGATAAACCTTTGAGAATCAATGAAGGAAGACATTCCTTTGCTAGATCTGAAAGTGTTTCTAAAAGAGATCAAGATCTTGCTGATTATTTACAAAAAAGTTTTGTTAAACCTAATTTGAAGCTAAAAGGAGTTTCAAGTAATAACTCCCAAGTTAGTACTGCTTTTTATTCAACTAAACCGGAACCTTCTTCTCCTTATGAGAAATCTGCTGAAGAAGAAGAAGAGACAAAGTCTGTGTCTCCCTCTGGTTCTGATTTTCAAACTGTTGAACCTCCTATTTATCAAAACCAATTGAGAGTTTTAACTTCTCTTAATCAAAGTTTTGAAATTGATATAATTGGTTTATCCAAAGAATTTATCCTTCCAAAAAACAGGGATATAAGAAAATATTACCAAAGTACTTTTTCTCAATCTGAAAAAGATCGTGTTAAAAGGAAATGGAAAGAAAAGATGAATTTGTTAAAAAGAAATATTCTGTTTTTTGATTTTCTTGAAAATCATTATGTTTCAAAAGATCCTGTTCAAAAGAATCATTTGAACGTGATTAAGAAATCAAATTTTGTTAAACAAGATAAAACTGTTGTAAGGTCTAGCCATCCTCCTCTTGAGACAATTCTAGTAACTTGTCAAAAGACGGAAGTGAAAGCTTCTCTTTTCAAAATTGCTGATTCTGAAACCCCTACTTCTGGTATTATTGAACAATGTAATTTTGCAAATAAGTCTTTGCATATTATTGGTCAACAGCTTGACCGTATTGAAGAAAAAATTGTTGATCAAAATGTTTCAGTCAAGCCTGAGAAACCTTTGATTGATTTACCCAGTCAAAGAGAAAAAATTTCTTTTAAAACTTCTCAGTCAAAAACCCTTGACATTGTTGAAAAAATGCTTTCTGATTTAAAAGTTAAAACTGAAGGCACTATTTCTACTTCTAATGTTGCTGCTGTTATTTCAAGAAATGGTAAAGAAACTGTTTTTGAAGAAAATTCAGATTTTGATTCATCCTCTTCTGTTAATACAAAAAATATTTTTGATAATGGATTACCAGAAATTAAAAGATTTGTTGGAACCAATCCCATGTCTTTTACAAAAAATTGGTATTCTAAACCTACTTCACCTGATATGCAGTTTGAAGAAAGGATTTTTCAATCCCAATTCTCTGTTTCTGCTGATAAACTTTATGAATGGAATATTGATGGCCTTTCTGAACAAGAAATTATTAACAAAATGGGTCATATGTCTATGGTTGCCATTACTTATATGAACAACCACAGCCTTGATCATCCTAAAATTGTTGAACTCCTTTCTACTGGCTTTTCTGGTATTCTTCGAGGATGGTGGGATTCCTATATCACAGAAGATTTCAGAGAATCTATTAAACGTGCTGTTAAAATGAATGATGATGGTTTTCCTATTTTTGATGAAAAAAGGAACTCTGGCATCCCTGAGGGTGTTAACACCCTTGTTTATACCATTCTTAAACATTTTGTTGGTACCCTTACTAATGTTTCATCTCGAGTTTCTGATTATCTGAATAATTTGAGATGTTCTACTGTGCCTGATTACAGGTGGTACCAAGCTGTTTTTCTTTCTAGGGTTATGCTCCGGAAAGATTGCAAAAAGGCGTATTGGAAAGAAAAATTTATTGACGGTCTGCCTCCTATTTTTGCTCATAAGGTAAAACAAGAATTAATTGGTAAAAATGATTCTATTGATTATGAAAACTTAATCTATGGTGACATTTTAAGCACTATTAACAAACTTGGTATTAACATGTGTAATGATGAAAAATTGCTTAAAAACCAATTAAAAAACAAGACAAAGGCTAAATATGAAATGAGAAATTTCTGTGAACAATATAGTTTACCTCCTATTGCTTCTTCTCGGCAAAAGAGAGAAAAACATGATAAGGTTCACAAAAATGTTCATCATAAAAAACATAAAACCAACTTTGTTAAACCAATTGAATTTTATGAGAACAAGAGAAAAGTTTCTAAAAAATATGTTAAACAAAATCTTGCTAAAGGAAAATGCTTTAATGGTGGAAAACCTGGTCATTACAATAAAGATTGTAAAGAAAAACCTGGAAAATTAAAAAATAAGCTCAGTATGTTAAACATTAATGATAAAGATCAAGAAGATTTGTTCGGAATCCTTGAATCAAACAATTCGTCTGATTCTATGGAAGACGATTTATCTTCGTCTGATTCTTGCTATCACTCTGTTGATGAATCTTCTGATTCCCCAAAAATTAAACTTGGTTGCAGAGACTCTTGTTGTAATACTATTAAAACTATTAACACTCTCACAAAACATGAAGAAAATGAAAAATTGTTAATCACTTTAATAGATCAAATTCAGAACCCTGAACTACAAAAAGAGTATCTTGATAAATTCAAGAAAAATTTAACCAAAGATGAAAATTCTCAAAAACTTAAATCAACAATAAGTTTTGAAGAAACTTTGGAAAGATTCAACAAAAAAAAAAACCTAAAGAATTAACTATTAATGAACTTCAACATGAATTAATTATTGTTAAACAAAAAATTGTTAACTTAGAAGATGAATACAGAATTATTAAAAGTGACAATGATAACATAAAACAAGAAATGTTAATTCTAAAATTTGATAAAAGCCTTGATAAACAACAATTTGATAATGAACAAGATGAGCTCAAAGAAAGAGATGATTCTAGTCAACGAGCTCTTCTTTCTGGTACAGGTACTGATGCTATTAACTCTCATATCAGTCTTGATAATAAAACTATTCCTCCAAAATGGTTTACAAAAGTAAATATTGTTGTTTCTCCTAATTTCAATTTTGACGTTATTGCTATGATTGATTCTGGTGCAGATATGAATTGTATCCAAGAAGGATTAATCCCTTCTAAATATTATGAGATGTCTACTGAAAGGCTTGTTTCTGCTAATGGCTCTCAAATGAGAATCAATTATGAATTAAGCAATGCTCATGTTTACCATAATAATGTTTCTTTCAAGATACCTTCTGTCCTTGTTAAGAATATGCATGACAAAGTGATTCTTGGACTTCCATTCCTTAACACTTTATATCGCTTTCTTGTTGACCATGATGGAATTATTTCTGTTCCTTTCGGACAAAGAGTAAAATTCAAATTCGTTTCAAAGCTTGAAATGGATATTGACCATGTTGTTAACTCTTATCATATTGTAGAATCATCCCTAAGGACCCTTGTTGCTGCTACAGCTCATACTACTATTACCACTAGTAAATGGATTAAAGCTATTCGTACCACTAGCAAGTGGAATATTATGTTTTCCTCAGCATTGAGGAAAAACAAGGGGAAAGCACCTGCACAGGATTTTCCTCAAGACAAAAGAATCCCAGCGGGACAATCTTTTATAATGCATGAAGGTGCATCTTCTAGGAGAAATCCTAGCAGATCAACATCCCTTCAGGAATCTGTCCTGGCAGAGGTGACATTTTCCAGTGGTAATATGGAAATTACTTTACAAGAAGTGATATCTAAAATGCTGCAGTTTCACAATGGAAATTTCAGTGATCTACCAACTCCTATTAAAGTTTTTCTTGATAACCTCCAAGCTGCCTATGCTATTAACCATCACAAGCTTTTCAAGAAAACCCTCCAAGCTCTTGAAATCCACCTTGTTAACCTTACTGCTCAGAATGAGGTCTATGAAGGCCGAATTATTGATCTTTCCTCCCATACTCACAAAAATGAACCTGTTAACCAACCCCTTCCACATAATGAGGCTTTTACAAGCCGTTCCATTAACCATGATCATCACACTAGTCAACTCTTTGGAAAAGAGGAAATCCATTCAATGGATAAAATGACTCTAATGGGTACTGATTATGCCAAGTTAAGTCTTAAGACTCAATTTGGTTTAAGATGTGCTGTTGCCAACTTGCCCTCTGATATACAAAAAAGTATTTTAGAAAGCAAGGCTATGTTTAGGTCTTTTGACCTATGGTATGAATACTTCAAAAAATTAGTAACTGCTCGAATTCCTGATCCTGATGAGTTAGATGTTGACGACAATGTTTTTGTTCAACTAGATTGGGAAGAATATTTTGGGAAGAGTTCCAGTGTTTATGAAAGAAAAATGCATCCTTTTCCTGGTCTCTTGATTAATTATGAAGATGATGAGCTGGATGAAGAAGATATGGATCCAGATTGGCTACCCCAAATGTTTGAGTTTGTTTTTGTAAGATTGATCCGAGTCTTAAATCGTAGTCAGCTCAACCAACTCCCACAGATTATTCAACAAGCTGTTGCCCGTACCAATAGTCCTTCTGTAACTATTAGATGTTGGAGCACTCTTCCAAAATGGGAAAGAGATAATTGGATGAATGTGCAACCCTCTAAACATCTCATTCTTGTTAACGGATACACTCACCAAGGACCATGGTACAAGGGAAATTCCTACTTATCCTACAAAAATCCCTATGCTCTTGCAAACTGTTGGGGAAATTATTTCAATAATCAAATCCTTGAGGTTGTCCAGAACCTTTGGAAAGATTACCATTTCGAAGGAAATACAGACCGAATTACTGTATTTGGTCTCAAACCTTACGGAATTGCTACTCAGCATCTTTCTATTGCTGATTATATTAACCCAAAGAACTTCACCAACCATTTGAAGAATCCTGTTTACGAACACTTGTTATACTGTGGTTTCTGCAATCAATATACCACCTATCATGAACATGACTGCAATAATGATCCCCCATGGAATCCCTATGATGGTTGTTCAGACTACTGCGATACTGATTAGCACCATTCACTTCTCCACTAGCTGTCCCCCATGGGAATCTATTGACTACTTTGTTGATTACTTTCAGCACAAAATGCCAAAATCTTATTTGCTGACTTTTGGAAAAGCTCCTGTTGTCCCTCACGAGTCCTAATATGAATAGTAAAAAAGTCACTATTCATTTTACTATTCACTGTTAAACTTTTGCTTTATTTACCTATATAAGGGGGGATGTCCCTTATTGATAACTCAAGTTTTTCTTCCGAGATTTACTTCACTACTAGATATTCTTAGAGTGAGTTTAGAGATATTAGAGAGATTCTCTCCCCCTCCTAAATCTCCTCAAGAACTATCAACTGTTTGTAATCCGGTAACCACTACTATTGTAAGTGAGCTACCGCTATTTATCTTGTTTACCTGAAATCTTGTATATGTTTAACTATTTTCAATATTAATCAAGTACTTTCATGTTTATCAATTGTTTAATGCTATATTGCTTGGCTGGTTCTACCGCCTTATTACTTGTTTAAATTATTTTGATTATTAATTGTGCTACCGCCTTTTTGGCTGGTTCTATTTGTTTTCTATATTGTTATATCATCTCTGTGCTTCCGGTGCTTCCGCCCCTTTTCACTTGTCCCCTCCCTTGTTGGTATGTATATGAAATGAGTTCAAGTTACACCTGGTGTAACTCTAAAGAGTTACACATTTTTTAAATCATTGGATTTGAGTAGATCCAACGGTCAAAAAAAGGCATTCATTAATGCTAATATTTTGATTAGAATCTCATTTATTATCCCTTATTTATGACATTCCATACTTATTTCTAAAATCAAAAACTAGTATTTGTTCTCTTTGCTCTCTCTTTCTCTTCCATCACTCTTCCACCTCCATTGCCATATGGAAATAATTCATAACGCCAGGTGTAACTTTTTTGGAGCTGTTACTTTGAAACATTGTTTAGTTTCCATGAGGTTCACTTGAAATATCCAAAACTATAAACTTGGCAAAAATTCTTAGAGATTAATTGCTATTGTTCATAGACTCTGTAGGTGAGATCTCAAATATAGCCTAATCTAGAGGATTTGAAAATAATATGAATGAAAGGCAATTTATCATGTGTTGTCTTATGGGTTGTGTGACAAAATTATCACTATACCAAGTTACCGACTCTTACAGTGTTAATTCCGTTGTTATGCCATTTCATCTAAGATTTGTAACTCTTGATTTATTTCTTGTCACAAAGGAAGGTGAGATTTTGTTCATTCATAACGCCATAGGCAGGGACAACATTTTCCTGCAAAATGAAGTGTAAGCCAAAAAACCAAAAATTCATGGTCTGCAACCGTAAGGGCAATAGAGGAGAAAGAGAGAGCATAGAGAACATATACCAATTTTTGATTTTAGAGATAAGTATGGAATGTCATAAATACGAAATAATAAATGAGATTCTAATAAGAATATTAGTATTAATGAGTGTCTTTTTTGACTCTTGAATCTACTTAAATCTAATGGTTTAGAAAAAGTGTAATTTTTTATAGTTACACCAGGTGTAACTTAAACCCATCTCTCTCTCTCTCTCTCTCTCTCTCTCTCTCTCTCTATATATATATATATATATATATTTATATTGCTCAGTATATACAATGCTTTAAATAATCGCAATCCTGGCATCTTGAAATCTCTACTCTAGATATATACCTGGACTGAATTGATTTTGATATCCATATAAAATATGCATACTATGAGATTCATGTGACGTGTAGGTGTGGCTCAATCAGCTAGACTCATTGTAAAATTTCTCTCTCCTAAAATGTGAAGATATGAGGTTAACATTTTTATTAAAAAATGCTAGTAGGTTAGTTAGCAGAATATATTATTTTCGAGTTTAATACCACATTTTATCTCCCTTCCCCAAAAAAAAAAAAAAAAAAAAAAAAAACTTGGACACACACTTCCTCTATCTTGAATGATGCTGCACATCTTGAGTGGGTACGTTAATTATCTATAAATTTCGACATAAAGTAAATTGTTTACTTTTTCACTGACGGACTTTTGGCTAGTAGTTTTGAGGAAAAATAAACTTTTTTTTTTTTTTTTGGTGTGGATAAAAGTAGCATATTGATTGGCCTATGTATCGCTAAAAATTCATACTTGTGGGAAGAAACTGAATCTCTTTAATAATGGTTCGAAAATGCTGATTAGAAGTTTCGAACTTGGACTTTATAGATTTCATGGGGCCTAGCTGCCTAAAGGCCAACCAATTAGAGTTTATTGATATAAAGTAACATTTACTTAGTGTATAAGTTATTAGGGGTTATTGTTATAATTTTTATATAACAATAATTTTGGGGGAGGGGGGTTTAAATTCAATGTTTAAAGTAAAAATACTAGAAGGTGTCAATCAATCAATTGATTACAAAGTTTTTGGCTATGAGGGTTATTTTCAAAGTGAATGAATTATGAAGAATTTATAATTTTATATTATTCTATGTTTATTAAAAATGTAATTTTCTTCTTCAAATTCATATTAAAAGTCTCATTTTCCTCTTATCAATTTTGAGGTATATTGAAGGCACGTATATGATATACATGTAGTTGGATATCATACCATTTCCCATTAATTTGTCCTGACTGGTTAAGTGTTCTTTGATTCCAATCATCTTCCAATTGTTTAGAAAAGATTTTGGGTAAACTGCAAATTACACTCCTAAAGTTTGAAGGTGGCTGGATTTTACACCCTGAAGTTTCAAAATTTGGATTTTACCCCCTGAAGTTTAAAGGTGATGTTTGGATTTCACACCCTAACGTTTCAGAATTTGGATTTTACCCTTTATATTTTAGAAGTTTTTGGATTTTACTCCCTAAAGTTTTGGAGTGTTTGGATTTTACACCCTAAAGTTTCAGAATTTAGGGGTGTAAAATCCATATAACCTAAACTTTAGGGGGTAAAATCCAAGTCCTGAAATATTAGGGTGTAAAATCCAAATACCACAAACTTCAGGGGGTAAAATCCAAATTCTGAAACTTCAGGGTGTAAAATCCAATCACCTCCAAACTTTAGGGGTGTAAATTGCAATTTACCCAAAGATTTTTAGAAACATTTTATGAAAAAGAAAAAAAGTTGTTTTTTGATAGTTTTATATATTTTTTTATAAAAATAGTATCAAAACTTTTCTAAAAAGGTTTATTAACAAATGGCTTAAAAGCACCCATTAGCCAAACCCTATATTCAATGGTGAAACTTTTCTTTTTCTTAATTAGTTCTTAGCAATACAAAGAAAAAAACAATAGTGTATCAGTCTTCGCTTCGTTTCATTGGAAATGGAGAAAAATTCATTTCATTATTAATATTTTAATTTTTAGAATCTAATAATGTCCAAATGTCATATTGTTTTAAATTTTAAACTAAGTGACACCGAATACAAAATTAAATATCTACTACTTAATCCGAGCCATGAAATTGATCAATTTCAAATAGAGAAGATCCTAAATTCCTAGTAGGTTATGATTGGTTTAAAATCTAGTTTTGTTAAATGTGATTAGATTAATTGAAAAAAAATTAAAGGTACGTATGGGACAATTAATTCCATCTTAATTACCGTGCTAACATTTTGTATTTCTTTGCTATAAAGTAGGAAAAATGTCAGTATCATCTAACAATCTTATCTAGTTGGTTATTGTTAGAGTAGTATTACAGCGTACTACAAATTTTACTACATTAGTTATATAAACAGATGTGTCACCAATTAGAAAGAGACAATTTAACATTCAGTTATTAAATTGTTGAAATCTCCAATTATATTCATTGTTACATCAGTTTGTAAGGTTCATGTAGTAAAACTTGTAGTACCATTAGCATTTTCCTTATAATTATAGGATATTAAATGACATCTTCGTCTCTTTGAGGGAGTAATCCAATCTTTATTTTAAAGCTATTTTGGGTTTAAGATCAATGTCTTTCATACTCACATTTTGACTAGTTCTTTCCTCATTATCATGTATCTTTCATCTATAGATCCCCCCCTCCCAAATTGAGTATCTTCTAGTTTTCATGAAAGATAATGCTCCTCCCAAAAAAGGTTTACATTCGAGTAATAATGCTTTTCATTTTTTGTACATGACTTTATGTTAAATTTATATGGATTTTATATAACATTTACATCTCATATATAAGAGATTTTTTTTAATTAAAAAAAAAACTTGATAATTACAATGCAAGTGGGAGAATTTAACCACACGATCGAAAAGATTTGGAAGTATTAGAATTTGAATCTACAATTGAAAAGATCAAAAAGTGCCAATTGAATTACAACTTGACTTATATTACATTTATTTTTATGTTTTTTCAATTAATGAGATATTTTTTTTTTGGTTAGAAATTAATGAGATATTTATACACACATATGAAGTATATAAAGACTTAAATCACTAGTGTTTGAGCCAACATATTTTTTTTTTTATACATGAATAATAGTTAGGTGTGAAGTGTATTTGAACCCGAAATATGTTTAGTGGTGAATTACAAGGCTCTCGACACATGGCAACACAATTTAATTATAACCTTAATTAAAGAGATCAATTGATAATAAAAAATGTTAAAAATATTACAAATTTTACTACATAAAGCTTCTTAATTGACAATGAATATAGTTGATGAGTTTTAATTATCTTGTAACTAAAGTTTGAACTTATTTTTTTATTTTTAAAAAATTTTAATTTAATTAGTGACGCATTAGTGTAAAATTAATTAATGTATTAAAAGTTGCGGTAGAACTTTGGAATTTAGGGTGGAACATTGCCACGTCAGATGAGGATGTGGGTCCACAAGCAAAGAGGCCGCCACAATACGGTTAGCCGAGCGGTCTTCCAAAGAACGAAATTGACCCCTGCACGCACAAACAGAAAGGCGCGCTATGGAAATGAGGACAGACTGTTTTATCACCGCAAGAACAAGGAGGAGGAGGAGGAAGAGAGAGAAACAGAAACGGAAACAGAAACAGAAAAGAAATGAAAGAAAGAGAAAAACGGCAGAGCTCCATCATCCACCAATAATATTTAATCATCTAAATATCAATCAATATCAGACACGGAGAAGCATTCAAAATATTACCAATCAATTTCTTCGCCGCCGATTACGGTGTCCCTCCCGTCCACACACACACTCTCTCTCTTCACACTTTCTTACACACACATATATATATATATATATATATATATATATATATATCACCCTCCCTCCGCCACGTGTCCTCTACACCCAAACAAACAAACAGACAGAATTCTCTCTGTCTCTCTCTCTCGCTCTCTCCATTTATTTCTAACTATTTCGGCGCTGCCTTGTTGCCTCGATATTAGTATATATCGTCACCTTTTCATAACAAACTTTCCCCGCCCCTCTCTCTCTCTCTCTCTCTCTCTCTCTCTCTTTTTTTTTTTTCTTTCCTGGTCCAACCAAAATATTGACGATTTTCCGTGTTTTTGGTTTTGGTTTTGGCTTTCATTTTCCTTTTGCTTTGCTTGTTAACGAAGGCGAAGGCAAAGAAGGCAAGCTATACCAACTTCTATCTAGCTTTACATTTTGTTCAACCTAGCTAGCTAAAATCAATCAAACGTGATTGAGCTTATTCATTCGTTACTCTCACAAAAAAAAAAATATATTCGGTCACATTCAATGTCGTTTTCTTGAGCTTTCCGTGAACTTTCCCGCTAAATTTTCACCGTCTATCTAGATCGATCGCACTACTCTTCGAGCAATTCGATCAATGTTTTCTTGTCTCGATCGCTAGTAGTCATTTTCTGTACGCTCATGGATTCTGTATTTATATATGATCGTTTTTCTCGGTTGCCAAGCGGAAGCCTTTAATTATTGAGTTTGTTTATATTATTATATGCAAACACAGATTACATTATATATGTACGTATACGTATAGGTGTTGCTTTCTGATCTTTGTGAATTCAATTAATATTGGCAGGGCGAGATAGTTAATTTACGTGAATTTCCTTCGCCGAAATCACGCAGAATTTAAGCAATGTCGGAGTTGGGGCAACAACAGGCTCTGGCGAGGAGGCCATCTCGCAGCGCTGCCATGACTACGTTCTCGACGGAGGTGTTCGACAACGAGGTTGTTCCTTCTTCTCTCGCCTCCATCGCTCCCATCCTCCGTGTCGCCACTGAAATCGAAACTGAGCGCCCTCGCGTTGCCTATCTCTGTAATCTACTCCTCCTCCTCCTCCATCTCTATCCCTATATATATACACATGCATGCACATATTATTATTCTCTAATATATTATCTTAGCTTAGAGATAGGGTTATAATTAGGGATGAATTTTTAGTTTTGTGAGTTTGTTTTTAGCTGAAAGTGTTTGGCGATTTTGGAAGGTCGATTCTATGCGTTTGAAAAGGCGCACAGGTTGGATCCAAGCTCGAGCGGACGTGGTGTGAGACAGTTCAAGACAGGGCTTCTTCAACGATTAGAAAGGGTAACACCAACACTAACACGCACACATACACACACCTTCTTCTTCTTCCTTGTTTTTTTTTTTTTTTTTTTGCTTTTTTTAATTTTTAATTTATCCGAAAAGCTAAGTTGTTCCTTAAAAAAAAAAAAAATCTGTAGAGTATTTATTAGGTAATAATTAATTGATTAATTAATTATGGATTAGTTTTAGTTTTACCTCGAGTGATACATATATATATATATATATATATGTAATATATTGAAGGTGATGAGCAATTGTGATTAATCGCATTATAGTTTGGATAAAATCGGGATGTGATAGGACGGACTTTTTTATTCATAAAATTCCAAAGAAAAAACTTTTTAAATTACATTTTTGCCAATGATTACCAGTAAAATTACTAACGTGACACTGCATTTGGATCCATTCGTTGGAGCTTGGGATTTGGTCATATTCGGGTATACAATAATTATTATAATTACCAATTTAATTACTATGTCGTTGTTGAAGAAGATTTTATGCATTTGCTGCTGAAAAATGGCTGAATTCAGTCAAATGGGGTTATTTATTTTTCTAAGACAGCTGAATTCACGACTTTCAAAGTGGTGAAAAGCTTAACACCTTTTTCTCAGAAGAAGAAAATATTATCCATAAATCTATTTCAAGCGTGAGGTGAGAGAATTGATTGGAGTGTTTTTGACTCACTGATCAGGACAACGCTTCTAGTCTTGCCTCTCGGGTGAAGAAGACAGATGCAAGGGAAATTGAAAGCTTTTATCAGCAATACTATGAACACTATGTTAGAGCTCTTGACCAGGGGGAACAGGCTGACAGGTATGTGTGTGTGTGTGTGTGTGTGTGTGTATATATATATATATATATATTCAAATGATTGTTTTTTTTTTTTTTTTGGGGGGGGGGGGGGGGTATGTTTGTGTTTGTTTCCTCTTGTATATTTTCCGTGGTCAGATATCGGTCATAATTTGCATTTCGAAATTATTGACAGAGCCCAACTGGGAAAAGCTTACCAGACTGCTGGAGTGCTTTTTGAAGTGCTTTGTGCAGTTAATAAGACTGAGAAAGTTGAAGAAGTTGCTCCTGAGGTTTGTCCAATTAATAGTCATTGCTACTTTAATTTAATTTATCCTGGAAAATTAAAAGTGGGTGTTTTGCTGCATTTATCATTCTTTGTTGTTGCAATTAATGTCCACAATTTGATGCCATGGCATGCACCATGAGCAGATTATTGCGGCTGCCAGAGATGTACAAGAAAAGACGGAAATTTATGCACCATATAACATCCTTCCTTTGGACTCAGCCGGTGCTTCACAGTCTATCATGCAGCTTGAAGAGGTTTTTATTCTTCTCTTCTGCTGTGGTTGACTGACTGACTCCAGCTTCTTGTTTTTCAATGCCTAGTTGGCATGGCATTCAAGTTTGTTGCATTCTGTTTATACCAGGTTAAGGCTGCTGTGGCTGCACTGTGGAACACTCGTGGCTTGAGCTGGCCCAGTGCTTTCGAGCAACATAGGCAGAAAGCAGGAGATTTGGACCTTCTTGATTGGCTAAGGGCCATGTTCGGTTTCCAGGCATGTTAAGGAATTAATTATTATTAAGGATTCTGAAAGCTAGAGTCACTATGTGACCTTCAAGAAGTGACTAATGCATTTGGTTTATTTTTGTGTCAACAGAGAGACAACGTCAGGAACCAGAGGGAGAATTTGATTTTGCTACTTGCAAATGCTCATATAAGGCTTCATCCCAAGCCTGAACCCCTTAACAAGGCATGCAACAATTTCTCAGTTTAGAATTTTACATTTTCAACATTCTAGCAATTTAGAGTCAGCAATACGTATCTACAAATATCAAATTTAGATATTTGTACCCTGTCAAAGTGCAATTTTCAATGTTTGTTATGCAAAGTTGAAATTTTGAACTGAAATGGGATGTTTATGCGTGTGTGTGTTTTCAGTAATTGAATTTCTGACAATTTGAACAGTGTCTCGAGAAATTATCTGGTTCATTCTTGGGTCACAATTATAAATTCATATTTGTTCTGAGCATCGTCTTTGTGAATAGCTGCGATCTGTATGACTTTTAAATCTTGGACTGTGGTTAAACTGTTCTTGTGCTTTTAATTTTTATGCAGCTCGATGAACGCGCTGTTGATGCAGTTATGACCAAGCTCTTCAAGAATTATAAAACATGGTGCAAATTTTTGGGACGAAAACACAGCTTAAGGTGAGAGAAAACTGTTTACAGTTTCAAATTGAGCTTTTTATGCATGATCTGGAACTTATGATGCTAAATTGACAAATCTCATTCCATATAGGCTCCCTCAAGGACAGCTAGAGATACAGCAGAGGAAGCTACTATACATGGGTTTATATCTTCTCATTTGGGGGGAAGCAGCAAACGTTCGGTTCATGCCAGAATGTCTATGCTATATATTTCATAATGTGAGTACTGTCCTAATGTGTGTATATTTCCTTCTTGATATTTCTCTCATTTGAATACAAAATCTATTTGTAGTATCTTCTGTGAATTATTATGTCTTTGATAACGATGTAAATTTTACTTTCAGATGGCATACGAACTCCATGGCCTATTGGCTGGAAATGTCAGCATTGTTACTGGTGAAAACATTAAGCCTTCTTATGGTGGGGATGATGAGGCTTTCCTGCGGAAGGTTATAACACCCCTGTACCGTGTAATTGAGAAGGTATGTTACTGCAATGTCCTGGCTACTCTGTTCAAACTTAAGATCGGTCTTTCTGATACAAGAGTGCTTCTAACGACATTCCAGGAAGCTGAGAAAAGCAAAAATGGAAAAGCTCCTCACTCTGCTTGGTGCAATTATGATGATCTGAATGAGTATTTCTGGTCTGTATGGGCTTGATATCAATTTTCAGATTGAGTTTTAAGATTATAATGCTTGTTTGGGTCTCTTTATTAGATTTAGCATTTTTGTTTTTTACGTTTTTCCAGGTCATCTGATTGCTTCTCTCTCGGTTGGCCTATGCGTGATGATGGTGAATTTTTTAAATCAACACGTGACGTGCAGGTTCTCTTTATACTTTTGAGCTTTTCCTACCAAATATCTTAATTTAGAGCACGGGCTCATTTCTTAATGTAACTTCAATGCCAGGGAAGAAAGGCTTCTATAAGAAAATCGGGAAGCACGGGAAAATCATATTTTGTTGAGACCAGAACATTTTGGCACATTTTTCGAAGTTTCGATAGACTGTGGACCTTTTATATACTGGCTCTACAGGTATTTTAGTTCAACAGTGGAAATACTAACCTGATGTTTCTTTTGTCGGTTCCTGGTTGAGTTTGCTTGTGTCAATACTGAAATATCTTGATCTGTTTTATTACAGGCAATGATCATTATTGCCTGGAAAAAGATTAAAGTGGAAGATATATTACAATCGGAAGTCCTACTTGATCTATCCACTATATTCATCACGGCAGCCATTCTTCGCCTCCTTCAAAGTATGACCTGTTCACTATAAGCTGACAGCTCATTTCTTTTCAATTTTATTTATTTATTTTCTACAAATAGCCTCTTTGAATGTTATGGAGGTTGCATCTCTAGAATCCAAGCATCTTACATTATGAAGAAACTACTTAGTACTTAGAGATTTAAAATTTTGGAGAGAAATCTATAATTTATCTTAATACTTCAAAGAATTATAACTTCTTATTAAATTTAGGTGAGCCTCTAAAAGTAGGTAATATAAGAAGTAGGCAAAAAGAGGAGAGAGAGAGAGAGAGAGAGAGATTGAATACTGAATTTACTTAAATATTATTTTAAATTGTGAGAAGGACCAACTGATGCAATATTGCACAGTTGTCTTGCTACTATGATGCATGAAATTTTGTCCTTAAAATATGTGTGTAAATGTTGTTATACCTTTTTGTTTCTTTGGAATTCATTCTACTTGAAGCTTAGTTTCCTGAAGAAATAAATTATGCTGGAAGCTTTACAAATCTAAAACAAGTTGATTCTTAGATCAGATTTGTTCAATATAAATGAGTTATATGCCGGATTTTCACGTAAGAAATATTTTCAATGTAATATTCAGTATCCTGCACTGGGAATGACCTTTTAATATCCAGTATCCAAATGTATTTAAACCTTTGAAAGTGGTTTAGATGTTATTTATGGAAAAACTATTACGAGGACTGGATATGAACACGATTTATCTGTCATTTCTGCATTTCATGGTTATTGCATTGTTGTGGAGCCTCCTTTCAAGTGGGTCCACCATACATCATTTGGTAAAAGAACAAACTTTCTTAGATGAGGCAGAAATGTGCACTCGAGGAAGAACATTCCAACCTCCTTCAGTGCTTTCTTTATTACATTATTTCACAAAATTTCTGAATTAATATTGACCTTTTCAAGAAACAAGCAGTACCACATTTCTCTAATAAATCATTATACCTTATTAATTATGAAATTTGGAGACCATTTGTAGTAGTCAAGAATGTTTGCAACTTGACCTGAGAATTTTATATAAAATTAAATAAGAGTTGCAAATAAGATTTGAGATTTTCTTTAATCTATCTAAGTTGAAACATTTTGGATGCAGTTGGAAAGTAATTAATTTCTATATCACCATGAGTAAATCCTGGGATTCATATGAGTAATTCATGGTATTAATGAATAGTACTTATTATAAAATTGATCTTTTTTTTTTGGGTAGAAAGTAAGCATATTATCAATGTGTAAATTTCATATTTGTAATTTTCTATTATCATATTTTGTAAATTTCATTGTTAATCAGTTCCAAAGTAACATGTTGATCCTCCATATCAATGAGAAAAATGTAGTTATTTGGGCTTTGTTTTGTCATGAGCAAGAGCCATTTTAACCAATTCACATTAATCCCTTTTTGTCTTCCTTGCTCTCAACTTATGTTCGTTTTCCATACTAGTGTGAATGTCATCACTCCATGTGTTAAGTTGGACCCATCTGTATCTGTTTCTGTTTCTGGTGGGCCTGAGTCCCAAATTATTTAGGCGTGGATTTAAATATGAATTTATGTATAGTTGGGAATCTCCACCTCAAAGATTAAGATGTGAGCCAACAATGTATTTCAAGCTCACATACCAGCATTCCCATCCGGGAATATAAAATGCATTTTTATCAATTTTAGATGTTACTGTAGCATCAAATTCACAAAAAGAGTCCGACATCTGGGGATGCAAAATGCAAAATTTTTTGCATTTTGCTACTATCAGATTCACAAAAAGAGTTCCACACTACTATTTTATTCTACCCCCAATTATTTTAATCTCACAAAAGGAATAGAGTATGGGATGTAGGGTGTATTGGTCATTACACTTCTATGCATGCTCTTGCTTTCAGCTGCCATGGTAGTTATATTTGAATCAGATATAACATTGTGATTCATCTAGCCGTATGATGTCTTTTATCTTGTGTACTATAAGTGTGGTGCCATCATCAGTTTGTCAAATAGAGGTAAGCATTTGAACAAGGTTTTGTTTTTTTAATTTAAATTTAATTTTTTTTATAGGTATTTTGGACCTCATTTTGAACTTCCCAGGATATCATAGGTGGAGGTTCTCTGCTGTACTAAGAAATATTCTCAAGATAATTGTTAGTCTTGCATGGGCCATTATTCTTCCAGTTTTTTATGTCCACTCCTCTAAATTTGCCCCTCAACAAATTAAAGATCTTTTGTCATTTCTCGGTGAAGTGAAAGGCATTTCTCCTTTATACATCATGGCTGTTGCCATCTATTTGCTCCCAAATTTACTGACAGCTGCTTTATTCATCTTCCCAATGCTCCGACGTTGGATTGAGAACTCAGATTGGCATATCATTAGGTTCCTCTTGTGGTGGTCACAGGTATTTATGTTGCCTGCTCTTTTTATCACCTTGTATTCTTGTATATATTATATCATCTTTCATTTGTTCTTACCAAAAATTTTTATATGGTAAGAAGTTGTTTGTGTTATGATTATTTGGTAAGACATGGTGCTTAAGCAAACCAATTGCATTAGACAAAAATATGAAAGCATCTGTGGGAGGTTCACTAAATAATGTATGAAATGATAAAAAAACAAAACAAAACAGAGCCAGATATTCTGCTGTGTTCTCAACTGCAGACAATATGTCATAGGTTCTAGTTGTGGGTGCAAAAGTATGGAATCTAAACACATGTTGCTCATTGTTATGAAGCTATTAACTTTTTGCAACATCAAGTAGACTATTTCTATTAACACATTCAAACATATACTTTGCACGTGAACCTTTACAGTTTCTGGTATGTTGTAGATCAATAAAGACAAATGATAGTTGAGTTATATTAATTTATTTTGAGGTATACTCTTATAGATAAATTCCAGTTGCTCAACTATTATTTAGTTAAAAATGAACAAAGTCTCATCCAACCATTTTATCTTCTAATTACAGAATCAGAATATTCCCTCCTGTATATTAGATGGTTCTCCTACTTTGAAGGGCAAACATCAATAGAGGAACCAAAATGTTAACATTTTATTTTCTTTTTTCATTTTAGCATAGTTCTGACAGATTAACACTTGACTGCAAATGATGCCAACAGAATTGAGTTCCAAGTTTTGTTTTAGGTGAATACATTAAAATGATACCATGATTTTAGATATAACATTTTCCAGGTAGAGGCTTCATATATATAGATTAGGGTGAAATTTACTTAATGTCTACTTCTTTGGTTTATCTTTTGGATGTATAAGATCTAGCATACTATGTCAATCTTGAGCATATCAATCAAGATACCCCTATTGTCCTGGTCTCACAGCACCATACATGACTTTTTTGCTCTCACATAACTCAGTTAATTTTATTATCACCAAAGCTGTAATATTTTTTTTTTTATAAACCCATAGCTGTAATAAATTCTATTACTTCTCTTGAATAATATGTTTCTTTTTATGCAGCCAAGAAGATATATTGGGAGGGGCATGCATGAAAGTCAATTTGCTTTGATAAAGTGAGCATGATATGGAAACACACTAAACTTTACTCCAACAATTTACAGTTCTGTATTTCCTTTGTTTCATTGGTTGAATTTTGCTTCATTTCCGAGATTAAATTTCCAATTTCAGGTATACTCTTTTCTGGTTCCTACTTCTTTGTTGCAAGTTTGCCTTCAGCTATTTTATCCAGGTACTGGTTGGTCAGTAATTTGTAGCATTTCTATATAAATGAGATATTTGGGGTTATGGATTTTATGATAACCAATTTGCCTCTCTATTCCCTAGATAAAACCTTTGGTGAAGCCGACACAAGACATAATGAGGATCCGTCGTATTAACTATGACTGGCATGAATTTTTCCCTAAAGGTATCTACAAGCTTCTTTTTTTTCCTCTCCCTGTTTTTTAGCTTAGTTTCCATTTTTATGCTAAATATTTTCTTGCCAATGCAGCTGAAAAAAACTACGGAGCAGTCGTGTCACTTTGGGGACCAGTGATCTTGGTGTGTGAACTGTATCTTTCCTGTGTTTAGTCTGATATTTTGTTACTTCGCTCAGTTTGTGAGGGGATGAACACATCCTACGATGTCCTTTGGTAATTCATCTCATATTTATTTACAAGTTCAATGCAGATCTATTTCATGGACACTCAAATTTGGTATTCCATTTTCTCGACTTTATATGGTGGTGTTCTGGGGGCCTTTGATCGTCTCGGAGAGGTGACAATTTAGAATGCTTCTTTTTTCTTGTCCTAAATTGTTCATGAAATCTTCTCTCATTTTAGATGAACACAGTCATACATCATTTAAAGTGAATTGTCTGCCATGTTATTTTCTTTTCATGCTTTTGCCTTCTTTCTTAGCGAGCATAGAAATTGGCCAAAGCTAGATTAACTGGACGTTTTCCAACAATACTTGGGTAGCACAACTAGGTATTGGGGCTCATGATAATTGAACCTAAGGTCATCAGTATAGTTAATTGGATTGTCAGGTTGTACGATTTCCCATATTGTCAAATCAGTTTTGATTTACCCCCATACCAAATTGTCTAGGATCATAAAAATTTTGCCAGAGAAGAAAGATTAATCATGTCCTGACTGCATGATAATCTCAAATTACATCTTCCTTTTGGTGAAGTATATACTGTTTGAGCAAACAAAAGTACGGTTATATTGTCAGATGCCATGCCCTTGGGTTGGTGTTCCAAGCTCCATTGGATGCTCTCTCACTCTCTCTCTCTCTCTCTCTTTCTCTCTCTCTCAATTTGTAAATGACATCCTTTGGTTACTGGTTTACTGAATTATGAAAAATTTAGTACATGACCATCATTTTCTTTAATTGAATTGAATAGCTTAGTCTTTCAGTTGAGTGGACCCTAATGCTTGGGGACAGTTGTTGTAGCTGTAGTAGCTTAGTCTCAGTTCTATCATTTTTACAATTGGGACTACTCACTTCTTTTGATATGAAAACCTAGGATTGATTTAACTTTATGCATTCATTAAGTTAAATTATGGTAGTGACATTGCAACAAGTACTTGGCTTGTTGACTTGTACCTACTCTTTTGACTCAAACTTTGAGGGCAGTTTGTGTTCATCTTCTTTTCTCTTCTTACAGATACGAACTCTTGGCATGGTAAGGTCAAGATTCCAGTCCTTACCTGGTGCATTCAACACATATCTGGTGCCTTCTGATAAGTCACAGAAAAGGGGATTCTCTTTTGCTAAGCGTTTTGCTGAGGTTGAAATTTTTCTTTCAAAATTTTTCACATTATTAAATACCCTTTGTTGAGTGGAGTCATATATGCGTACTCTATGTCTTTATTTAAAAATTTCATGCCTTTATAGATAACGGCAAGCAGGAGAAGTGAAGCTGCCAAATTTGCTCAGTTATGGAATGAAGTAATATGTAGTTTCCGTGAGGAAGATTTACTAAGTGACAGGAAAGGCCCCTGAACCTAGTTACACTGCCTTTTCAGCCTAGCTATATTTTTATCCATCATGCAGTTAAAACTAAACAGGTTCCTTTTTAATCCAGGGAGATGGATCTTTTGCTAGTTCCTTATTCATCAGATCCTTCCCTCAAAATAATTCAGTGGCCGCCTTTTTTGCTTGCCAGCAAGGTCAGCATAATTGTTTTTTTTTTTTTTTTTTTTTTTTTTTTTGGTGTGGTCAAAATTGTTGTATCTGTTACCTATTTTTGTTGTTGACTGTTTTTCTACATTGAAGATTCCAATAGCATTGGATATGGCTGCTCAATTTCGATCTAGAGACTCTGACCTTTGGAAACGCATAAGTGCGGATGAATATATGAAATGTGCTGTAATTGAGTGTTATGAATCTTTGAAGCATGTCCTGAATGCCTTGGTGGTTGGTGAAACTGAGAAAAGGTTGTTATTGACACCTCTTGGTTCCTGATTATTGATATAAATATCTTCAACTGCTCCTAGTCACTACAATATTTAAGATTCAAACAAAATTTGTTGTTCAGGTGTAAGTCAAATTTATATTTTTTCAACTTTCATGCTGACAGCATTCTCAGAGCATAGGATTTTATTTGATATTCATTTTTATCAAACTTAAATTAGCTAGTTAATACATTTGGAAAATGTATGTAGTTTGGCCTTGTCTTTTCTGGGTCCTTGAATTCCTAATGTCTCTAATGAACTCTATTTTTCGAAAAGGAAAATTTCTTTAAATCTTATTCAAAAAATAAAGAGAAGTGCTACGTCTACAACATTTTCACAATACTTTCATAACAAATCATAGGTGGTAAGTTGTTATTGGGTCTAATTTAAATCTACAACTGAAATTACTTTTTGGCCCACCAATAACAACATGTGCCACTTATGATTTATTGTGAAAATGTTGTGGATATAGCATTTCTCAAAAATAAAAGGAAAAGAAAGGTTTTGGTCAAATTCCTGTGCATTGGATATGTTAGTTATATAACAAATTTTCATTATTTGTTGAGTTTCCTGACACCATCTCATTTTAGTAATTGTTGAATCATATAAAAATAAAGGTTCATACTATTTGATGCAAGATAAAACTTGACAGAAGTGTTTAGTTTATATTTCTCTCGTTTGTATGAAAGTAGTATAAATCAAGAAGCATGACAGATTTTTTCCCATTTGTATCAATTCTAGAATCTCTAACATCAATAATTATATAACAGGATAATGGGCATCATCTTTAAAGAAGTTGAAAGTAGTATTTCAAAGAATACGCTTCTCTTAAATTTTAGAATGGGCCCTTTGCCTACACTTTGCGGCCAATTTGTGGAGCTTGTGGGGATCTTGGTGAGTTTTTACGGAAAAGTCTTTATCATGTCTTCAGTTTGTGTTTGATTATGCATGATCATCATATAAAAAAAGCTTTCCTCTCCCTTTAACTTTGCAGAAAGATGGTGATCCATTGAAGAAAGATAGAGTGGTGCTGTTGCTGCAAGACATGTTAGAAGTAGTTACTCGTGATATGATGGTGAATGAGATCCGGTTGGTTAGCTTTGTTGCAATCAGTTTTAGTAATTTATTTTCGAAGTTTATTGTGATAATTAAAATGTTTTCTATATAAGATAATAATGTTTGCTTCTCATGTAAAATATCTTTTAGTGAACTGGTAGAAGTTGGTCATAGTAGCAAGGACTCAGGAAGGCAACTCTTTGCTGGAACAGATGCAAAACCTGCTATATTGTTCCCTCCTGTGGTTACCGCACAATGGGAAGAGCAGGTATGTTATTTAAATTTACTTACAGGAACTGAACCAATAAATATTTAATAAAAACGACTCAATTTTATTACTGATTTTGTTTTTTAGATAAGACGACTCTATCTGCTCTTGACGGTGAAGGAATCTGCTCTTGATGTACCAACAAATCTTGAAGCACGTAGAAGGATTGCATTTTTTACAAATTCATTGTTCATGGACATGCCACGTGCCCCACGAGTTCGTAAAATGCTCTCATTCAGGTCTGATTTATATTTCCCATGTATTGGCTTAGAATGTTTGTCAACTCCAATTGTTTTGTTCTTTCTGAAAAATTCAGTCATTGGAACTATCGTCCTTTGCTTATAGATATACCATGGTGCTCATGGAAATATATGAAGCTCATTCAAAGAACTTATTAGGATTTTATGGGGCCCACCACCCAAAAAATGAGAAAAGTTGTTACAAATTATTGAGTGAAAGGACTATGCTTAGTGAAATTGATTAATACCCCTATAAATTTTATTTGTCTATCTATTTCAAGAATTATATTTTGCTTGCTATATTATATGCAATTATAAATGACTCGCAAAACTTAACTTCTTCTATAAGATACACAAATTTACTTTCTGGGTTTTCCAATATATTATTTCCTGAATTATCACTTGTGTTATCAGGTTGCTAATTATTTTTCTTTGGCAGTGTCTTGACTCCATACTATAGTGAGGAAACTGTCTATTCTAAAGCTGACCTTGAGATGGAAAATGAAGATGGTGTATCAATTTTATATTACCTGCAAAAGATTTTCCCAGGTTTGTGATACTACAAATATCGTTGGTCACATTCTGTTTAATATAGCTTAACTTTTTTAAAAAAAGTGAATTCATTGAGATTGGTATTACTAAGTTAGAAATCCTGTTGTGACTTCATTAGATGAGTGGAATAACTTCATGGAGCGATTAAATTGCAAAAGAGTTAGTGAGATCTGGGAAAATGAAGAGAACATATTGCAACTCCGTCATTGGGTCTCCTTGAGGGGACAAACTCTATGCAGGACGGGTATTGATACATTATAATTTCCATTAATCATATTCTATCTTTTTGTCTTTGGTCTTATAAATTTTAGCACTGCAGTTAGAGGAATGATGTATTATCGACGGGCTTTGAAGCTTCAGGCTTTTCTTGACATGGCTTCTGAAAGTGGTAAGTTCACAACATTTGATCAAGAATGGTGATCATGTATAAATCATGGAATTTCAAATGCCTTTGTACCTGAGGAGGGGGTATATCATGAGACCACTATATAATTTTCTGTACCTGAGGTCTCAACTTTTTGCTCATGTATGCGTTGTTGATGTACTTGATTATGTATTTTTTCTCCTTAGATGCATCCTAGTGACTGTCAAGTGAAGTGTTTATCTTTTGGAGGTAAATTATGTTAGCTTCTGACTCCTTTTTTTATGAGCAGAGATACTGGAAGGCTACAAAGCTGTCACAATTCCTTCAGAGGAAGATAAGAAAAGTCAGAGATCCCTATATGCTCAATTAGAGGCTGTGGCTGACATGAAATTCACATACGTTGCTACCTGTCAGAACTATGGAAATCAGAAACGGAGTGGAGATCGCCGTGCAACAGACATTCTTAATTTGATGGTTAAGTATGTTCTCCATCTGGTGAAGCTGATAGGGTTATGTAGTACAATTTCTTTGAAGATTTAATTGCTGCACTGAGCTTGTTCAAGAATCTGATTGCCAATCCTTTCCGTACAGTAATCCCTCTCTTCGTGTGGCTTATATTGATGAAGTTGAAGAGAGGGAAGGTGGAGTACACAAAGTTTACTACTCTGTATTGGTCAAAGCCGTCGATAATCTTGATCAGGTAATTATCCTTTGAACTTTAAACAGAAAACCATATTGAATTACAAAAACAACCACTGATCATTTGTTGTATCTTTTTTTAAAGGAAATCTATCGGATAAAATTGCCTGGCTCAGCAAAGATAGGAGAAGGGAAGCCTGAAAATCAGAACCATGCTCTAGTTTTTACTAGAGGGGAAGCTCTTCAGGCTATTGACATGAACCAGGTTAGCGAATAGAAATTTGAAGTCATCAAAGTGACACTATTGATTCTTTGGGCCAATGGTGGTGGTTTACTTAGTCAATATCTTATAGGACAATTACTTGGAAGAAGCTCTTAAGATGCGTAACCTTCTGGAAGAATTTAATGAGGATCATGGAGTTCGTCCTCCTACAATTTTGGGTGTTCGTGAGCATATCTTTACTGGAAGGTTGGATGAATTCTTTTTATTCATATCTATAGTCTGTTTGTTAGCATTAAATTTTGTGCTTTGTTATTTCTGAAATTTTATAAAATCTGTGCTGCAGTGTATCTTCATTGGCTTGGTTTATGTCAAATCAAGAAACATCATTTGTCACCATAGGTCAAAGAGTTCTTGCAAGACCTTTGAAGTATGTTCTCCTCACGTGCTTTCCTTCCTTGTGTTAATTAAGTATTTTAAGGCAATTGTTTATCAAGTTCTTGTTCATCTTGAATAGCAAGCCAGAATTCATTGGCGATTACATAGTTGAGAATAGACTTCTGATGAACGAATAGTGTTCTATTTTTATTGAGTGGTGATTATACTTAAACATAGGTTATCAAAAAATTTGTCATGGGTGTGAAGAGTACAATTTATTCAGTTTTGTTTAGCTGTAGCTTTTAATAACCTCTCTCGTGTCACATTTTACCTACCCTTTTTAATGTTTTATTGGAATGTCACTTTTTCCCGTTCATCCATGCGAATTATTTTATTTGGTTTCTACAGACTGCATGAAGCTAGGTTGGATTGGCAATAATTTTTTGTTTTCTGTTGTCATGAAAATCATTTAAATAGTTATGATTCAACAACATTTTATGTATTGTGCCTTATACTGTATTGCTTAATTTTAGGATTCGCTTCCACTATGGTCATCCAGATGTATTCGATAGAATTTTCCACATCACCCGTGGTGGAATCAGCAAGGCTTCTCGTGGCATCAATCTGAGCGAGGACATCTTTGCTGGTAGCATTTTTAAAACATCCATTTTCTCAGAGATACATGGAATTTACTTCATTTCTTAACATGTGCTTTCCTATGCAGGTTTCAATTCAACCTTAAGACGGGGGAATATTACTCACCACGAGTATATCCAAGTGGGAAAGGGTAGAGATGTTGGGCTCAACCAAATCTCACTCTTTGAAGCGAAAGTAGCCTGTGGTAATGGAGAGCAGACACTGAGCAGGGATGTCTATCGATTAGGGCATCGTTTTGACTTTTTCCGCATGTTGTCGTTTCATTTTACGACAGTGGGGTTTTATGTCAGCTCAATGGTAATTTTTGTTACATGCACTGTCTAAGATGAAAGAACATCAATCATATACTTCAGAAAGCTGAATGAATTTCAAATTTTATATTATTAGTTGCACTGTTCAAATACTAATTCCCAACAAAAGTAAGCTGACCTCAAGTAGTTAATTAGGATTTGTTCAATTGAGCAATTTAAATGAAAAATGAATAAAAGAAAAAGAAAAAGAAAAAGTTTCGAAGCTGAAATAATATATATTTCCAAGTATGTAGTAAGAACCAACTTTACATGAACATTCTTTGTTTTGTAGGATTCATCCATATCTAGCAGTCAAATTTTATAAGAAGTTCTAGTTATAGGGGAACAAATGAAATTAGTTATGGAAACTGTGTTTACCAGAAAGTAAGAATGGAAGGTATTGCTTCTGGAAACAACTAAATTGGATTGTACTTGTAAGTAATCAGCATGAAATGCTCCTTATACCATACAATGCTTATGGTTTTGAATACTTTTCTGAACTGAAGTGGAAGGTCTTAAGCATGTTATTTGTATTTTGAATACTTTTCTGAACTGAAGTTTAATGTCAAGTTATTTAAACTGAAGAAAGGCTGCTTGTAGTTCCTTACAAAATTTTATTCCTTTACTTTGGTGTACCACTTCAAAAAATTGTCAGTGTGCCGTATAAGGTAGATGCTTTGCTGAGTCCAAGAGCTACATTCCCTTATAATTCATTCTTGAAAGGTGAAATTAAGTGCCTTTCTTTTTTTGATAATAGAATTCCTTGCCATTATGGAGTAACCACCATGGCTCAATCTTTTCTGTGTCATTTCAGCAATTCATATGAAACAGTCATAACTTGTGTTAGAAACTTAGAATTATAATTAAACAATTAAATTTACCATTTCATAACAGTGTTAGAATTATGATTAAACAATTAGATATACCAATTCCTAATAGCTTAATCTTTTGGGAGCATTGGTTATTTATTATTGTATCAGAGTGAGAATTCTTGAGTTCAAACCTTGTCTTCGCCCTGCCTCCCATTTAAAAAATTAAAAATCCCACGTGTTGGGCATCACTTATTGAGGGGGATTCTAGACCCACATGTGAGAGGGAAAGCTAGAATTATGATTAAATTTACAATTTCCTAATAGCTTATGTTTTTGGGAGAATCAGTAATTTATCAACTTGAATATGAAGGAGCCACTAATTGTTTAGTGCTTAGATTTTTCATTTAGAAAGTTTACTAAATTATTTTGGTTACATATCTCATTTAGGAATTTCCTTCAGTTTAAAGGATTTCTTTCTTCTTGTTATGCAGATGGTTGTAATTACGGTTTATGTTTTCCTATACGGAAGACTTTACCTGTCATTGAGTGGACTGGAGAAGGCAATAGTTAAGTATGCCACGAACAAGGGAGACGATGCTCTAAAGGCAGCCATGGCTTCACAATCCCTTGTTCAAATAGGTCTTTTGATGGCCTTGCCCATGGTCATGGAAATGGGACTGGAGAGAGGGTTCAGAACGGCAATAGGTGACATGATTATCATGCAGCTGCAGCTGGCTGCAGTTTTCTTCACTTTCTCACTTGGAACAAAAGTCCATTATTTTGGGAGAACTATCCTGCATGGTGGGGCAAAGTATAGGGCAACCGGGCGTGGTTTTGTGGTTCGGCATGAGAAATTTGCTGAGAACTACAGGATGTACTCAAGGAGTCACTTTGTGAAAGGGCTGGAGCTTATGGTCCTGCTTATAGCTTATAGGGTTTATGGTTCAGCAGCTACTGATTCTGGAACTTATATCTTCTTCACCTTTTCAATGTGGTTCTTAGTGGTTTCTTGGTTGTTTGCTCCTTTTCTTTTCAACCCTTCGGGCTTTGAATGGCAGAAGATAGTGGATGATTGGGATGATTGGACAAAGTGGACAAGCAGCCGAGGTGGTATTGGTGTTCCAGCAATCAAGAGCTGGGAATCCTGGTGGGATGAGGAACAGGAACACCTACAGCACACTGGATTTTTAGGACGGTTCTGGGAGATTGTTCTTTCTCTCCGCTTCTTTCTCTATCAGTATGGAATTATATATCGTCTGCATGCAACAGATGGAAACAAGAGCATCATAGTAAGTGTATTTTCTGGCTATCGACATTTACTGTTATGCATACATGAATTTAAATTGAATTTGCTATCAAGAATTTAGTTTCACTCAGGTCATCACTTATTAACAGCTTCAATTCTTATAGTAAGTTCTCTGCACTTGGTTTGAAAATTCAAAATTTACTTACAATGACAGTAAGTGATGGTAAAACAAAGACTTAGGATTCAAATGCTGTTATAATTGATGCACTATGGTGCATGGAAAGGAAGAATCTGGTTACATCTCATTGCTATTTATATGAAAGTTGATCTCTTTTTTAAAGAATATGATCTCAGTGGACTATACATCCTTTACCATGTGTCTAAGAGAATAATATAGAAATATATAAATGCTGCTGCCTGCTTTTCTCCTGCATAGATGAGTTAAAACTGGGAAAAATTTTCTTGATATGGCATAGAAGATCTTGAACTAGAGGATTCTGACAAGTAAACAAATTAATTTCCCAACAATGAAATCTTCTTTCTAACATGATCTTTGGTTTTAGATTTATGGTATGTCTTGGCTGGTCATTGTAGCTGTCATGATCATCTTAAAGGTAAGTCTAAAGCTCCAGAAACTTATGTAAATGTAATGGATTTGTTTCTGGTCATGGCTCTGACTTTTATATCATTAAATGGTGCAAACATGAACTGCAGGTTGTCTCCTTGGGTAGGAAGAAGTTCAGTGCAGATTTCCAGCTGATGTTCCGCATTCTGAAGTTATTACTTTTTATTGGAACCGTAATCACTATTGTTGTGCTATTTGTTGTCCTTAAACTCACTGTTGGAGACATCTTTGCTAGCCTGCTGGCCTTCTTGCCAACAGGTTGGGCACTACTGCAGGTATATTACTCATTTGAATTAAAAAAAAAAAAATCTTTCTCTGTACTCCAATATAAAATCTATCTCTGCTAACCCAATAAGATAGTTGGATGGGACCCTGTGTGCGTGTCTCTGTGGAACAACAATAATTATACCACCATTATTGATTTTCCTCTCTGTTGTAATGCAATCAATTTTGTTAGTTGGAGCCCTTTTGATGATGTGAGTAGCATGGTTCACTAATTTTAACATGAATTACTGACTAACTCTCTGCATACTGAAACTTTATTTTGATTTCTTAGTGCTTTATAATGAATTTCGTGCATTCAAAGGTTTAAAGCATTATAGATGAATGAGTAAATTTTTTTTTTTCAATTAAGATTAGTATTGGTACAAACTAAAGTCTATTTCCTCATCCATTCCAATCCATAACTTCTCATAATAATTTTTTGTTTCCATGTACATTGGATTGAAGTCAGTGTTAGTTTACTTGTGCTCAAGATGTTTATTTCACTCTTTACCCAAGTATTGGTTTTGTTTGACAGATATCTCAAGCATGCAAACCATTGGTGAAGGCCCTTGGCATGTGGGGGTCTGTCAAAGCTCTAGCAAGAGGTTATGAATACATTATGGGGTTGGTAATCTTTGTACCTGTGGGTGTACTGGCCTGGTTCCCATTTGTCTCAGAGTTCCAGACCAGGCTGCTATTTAACCAAGCTTTCAGCCGAGGGCTTCAGATTCAACGAATTTTGGCTGGTGGCAAGAAGAACAAGTAAAACCACCCACGCAGCCTGGTCTTTGCAAGAGAGAGAGAAAGTTCAGGAGGAGAGAGAAGGGCTAAGGAGGGATTAAGTCATAAAAGAGAGACATCAGCCAATGAAAACATGACATGCTTATCTAGTTTAATATCTTGATCTCATCACGCTCCAAAGTCCTCTTTGCAGCTTACTGAAAATATCAGGTTTTCGAACTCCTCTTTGCAGCTTACGGAAAATATCAGCTTTTTGGTCTTTGTGAGTTCCTCGGAATTGGAAATCATTGCTTCAATCCAATGTTTAGATACTTGTTTCTTTTATGTGTATTATAGGCAATGTGCTAGTAAAATGTATACCCTGTTGATATCATCCTTACTTTATCCATCTATATACTAATGAAAGCATTAGATTTTTTATGGCTATGGACTGCAATGTTTAGGACAAGTCTAGATTATATCTTGCAGTAAAGAGAAAAGAAATTCAGAAAAGTAATAATTAATAAATGATAGTTTTGTTATCAGTCCTTGCATAAATAACTGAAGATTGGAACTGCAATTGTTGTATTTCCAAAATTGTGGATGGTTGTTTCAACTTCCAAATGAAGATGAACCAAAAGACATGCTGGAACTCCAAATGAACTTTTTTTTTTTTTTTTTTCCCTTTTTTTGGCAGGATACTTTATATTGCAAGAAAAAAGAAAGACTCAAGTGCATCAGCACAGGGGCATTCCCCATATTTATAAGCATCATCTCTCACTTGGGCCCAACCCCATCAACTAAGTAAAACTAATCAAAATAAACACCAAGAATTAACATAGATAAATAAACCCACCTTAAAGTAGCCAGTAACCAGTGGCGGCTCAAAGAATTTTGTCTAGGGTGTTCCTATTCCACTTTGAAAAAATTTCGGGTCATTTCAGTCTGTTTGGGGAAGTTTTGGTAAATATCGGCCAAAATTCAAAATTTGGCCAGTATGAAGTTTGTGCTTAAAAAAAACAAATATTTTTAAAACCAAAACAAATTTGCATTCAGTACACCAAAAAACCTTAAAAGGAAAAAAAAATGAAAAAAAATGAAATGAACAAAGGTACCTATACAATAAACTATATGTTCATTTGAAATATTAATAAAATTATTAATTATTATTGTTTACTTGTTTCATAAATTTGTTTGTCTTTTATAAACTATAATTTGTTGTATTGTTATTTCATTAATTATTAATTGTTGTTTAGCCTAAATTAGATGTTCCTATTTTTTTTTTTCAACGATAAACAAATAAAAAATTTAAATTATTATACATAAAAAAAAAAAAAAATTTCAAGTCTAGGAACACCCTGAACTATGAGTGGCGCCGCCACTGCCAGGAACTCTACATATCGATTGGTGAAGACTTCAACTCACACTACATGTCAATCGGATTAATACTCGCCAATCGAAAATCCATCGGGAAATCATCCATGATCTCTCTCGTTAACCATATATTCTACAGGTCTGTACCTTCCTCTGAGAATTCAGAGTGCTTCTCACATAGAAACTCCTCTCTCCGATAATGCCAAGTGCCAACCATAACAGAACAGATTGCCAGAGAATAGCCTTTTTTAACGAAATGATCCATTGCAATCATAAGGTTGCCCGTTGGTTCTTATCTCCTCTCAGGCAATTCTAATAGAAAACTCATCGTTTAAGGCTCCAGTCCAACAAACTCTTTTTTATTTTTTTCCCTACTGGGGCATTGTTTTGAGGCAAAATTTTAAATAAAAAAAAGTTTTTAATATTAATTATTTAAACTGACATTGTTTTGAAATTATTTGGAATTCACCTCATTTTTTTAGAGAGTTTCAACTTATGAAGTTTGCTCTTGATGATAGTTCTTTGTCATCAGACCAAGATACTAATCAATTTTTGAAGTAAACGGGGATTGAACCCAAGATCTCTTATTTAACCATCAGAGACTTTACCAGTTGAGTTAACTGGATAGAGATACGTATAAGATGAATTTTGATGGTGCTCTATATGCATAAGAAGATAGTGTTGGTATGGGTGTGGTTATTCGAAACGATATGGGACAGGTCATGGTTTCTCTTGTGCAAAAAACCATGCTCCCTTTCATAGCCATTGAAGTGGAAGCTATGGCAACAAGGAGGGCTCTAGAATTGGCTTTGGAGACAGGTTTTGACCAGGTAATATTGGAAGGAAACTCACAGATACTCATCACAGCTCTCGGAAATAGCTTTCACTCTTTGTCACACTTCGGACACTTAGTGAAAGACATACAGTACCTTGCCTCTTGTTTTTCAGAAATACATTATTCTCATGTTTGTAGGCATTGTAATACTTTAGTTCACTCGTTAGCGAGACGTGCAATTTCTATTTCTCAAATGCAAGTCTAAATGGAAGATGTACCACTAGATATTATTAATGTACTTCAGGCCGATCTTAACGACCTTTCATAAATGACAAGTTTCTTTCTTTCTTCTAAAAAAAAGAGAAGATCAATTATGGATGCTAGCTAACAATGGCCGTTTCCATGTCCTATATGCTTATAATGTGAGTCAAGCCCATAGGTTTTACATGTATGGTCAGAACTTGCCATGTATTCTTTTTTTACTTTCCTTATAAAAAACTGGAATGGAAAGAAAAAAAATAGAAACATTGCATACTGCATCCACAATTGATGGAGTATAAAATGAAATACAAAAATTGGTACATCTAATTTATATTGTGGGATGCAGTGTCAAACTTGAGGCATGATAAATACTTTAAGATCACACATCTATCTAGTATCCACTAAAATACTTAAAAGTGATTATGTATTTGTGTTGAATTATGCTTAGTAGTTACCAAATATATATATATTTTGCTACTTCATGGTACCTTATTCAGGAGACGAACTAGCTGTTGGAAAATATAGCTAGATAAACAAGTTTTGATTCAACAAAGCAAACCCTAAAAATGAGCAAAAACATAAAATAAATAGAGAGAGTTAGAAAGATCTGACAAACTATAGAATCACGCAAATAACGTTGTCCTTAAAGGTTGATTCGTGCCACTTGGAGTAGAACTCGGTGCGTTAGGCTCTCTGGTTGAACAACCCCCTAGGATTAGACTATAGCAAATATCTTCAAGATGGACGCACATCCAATCAAGAAGAACTAAGGAACAACCTTCTTATTTTGCATTTCCTTACACCCAAAAACAAGTGCATAAAATTTTGTGGGAGAAGAGAATAAACAAAGGAGTAGTAGTCAGCTAGAGAAAGAAAGAGATAGAGAGAGAGAGAGGAATGCTTTAGGGTTTTATAAGCAAAGACTAAATAAATGAACAAGTGGGCTGCCTAAGGAGTAGGCTTCCAACGTTCACTGTGCACAATAAATGCCCAATGGCTGATGAGCTTGACATATGTCAACCAAGGGTAATTAAAAAGTTTACAATAGTTTGGAAGTAATTACAACTCAAAAGTGCTCAAATCACTTTGTAATTGATACTGAGAAATGATCTTTGTTCACTGTTTTGACCATAACTTTTGATCCACAAAGAATTTTTGAGTGAGGTTTGGTTCATTAAAAATTAGACATCATGGGCTTCAATTTGAATACAAATTTTGCCTAATTTGGACTTATATTGAGTAAGTTATGACCATTTGAAGTTGGACCAGTTGGGCAGTCCGATTTTTTGGGTTTTAAAACTTCATTTTAAGGCCCAAAACATCATGCTTTGATGTGGGCTGGCTCATAGACCCTTGGAACGTCCACATACAATTAAAATGCCCCAATAACTCTAATTTTAACTTATAAATACTCATCTTATGTTTCAAATCAAAACCCTAGCTAGAGAGAATGATTTTTTAGCCTCAATGTTCTTTAAAACATTTTTTCCTCTTTTCAAAACTGGAGGGCAGGCCCTTGGCACTGTTTTTAATCATCAAAAAAGCTCTCTTTAGTTAGTTCGAAGGCAGAAAATTTGATTTCAAAACCTTTTGTTCTTGAGTTGTGATTACTAACAAATATTGTGTTCTTTGATTATCTTTGTTTTCTCCATCTAACCTTTGTGATCGTAGGCACTGAGGGGCTGATTAAATAACATCAAATCTGTGATTCTAAAGCAAGGTGAGTCTCTTTTCCATGATTTACCACCTTCCTTAATACAATTCACATGATTTTCTTGATATATTTTCTCCATTTGTTATATTTGATGTGTTTGATTATGTTTGATATGTTCTAATATGATTTAGGTTGTTTATAGTCTATTCTTGTTGTCCTTGGTTTATTATTTTGGTTTCATGTAAAGTATAACATGCATGTTTATTTTATGTAGTTTAGTTTCATTATTTGTTTAGTTTCATTTTTATTTGTTTATGTTGATGCTTTGTGTTTTTGTTTTATGTTAGTTTAGTTTTTAGGGTTTCTAATATGCTTGTTTGATCTCATATATTACATCTTTGTTTGATTAAATCTTTAAAAATGTAATTTTTCAAATTTGTGCTAAAGGATGCATACACATTTTTGAGTATGCGGGTGCATGGCTTAACCATGCGTATGCATAGTTGAATACGCATACGCAACCCGAACCCAAACCCAAATTAGGGCAAAATCTTTTTTTTTTTTAAATTATTTTAATCACTTTTTAACATGTTATTTGATTCTGTTTGACTATGATTAGGTTAATTATTTATGTTTAACTCTTTTCCATCTTTGTTTTAGTTTTTTTGCCATGTTAATTATTTATATTTATTTGATATTCTTTCCTTATGTGTTTTATTTAATTGTCAACTTGCCATTTTTAGTTTATTTTGTTTGATTATATTTTATTTATTTCCTTTTATATTGTGATATGTTTTTAACATGTTGTATGTGTTATTTTAATTTAAAGTGCACGATGTATGTTTATATTAAGGATTAGGGCTGTCTTAATAAACTCTTTAATTAAATATGGCCTAGCAACACATAATGGAGGTTGGCTCATAAGCCGGGCGGTCTTGGATGCCTAACACCTTCCTAAGCCGTACCCAAACTCTATACCCATAATCTGGTACGTGAATTCATGTGTGTAAGTGATTGGCCCAAAGGGGCCCAATATGGTTTCTAGACTTAATCTAGGTGGCAACTCCATTAGTCCACAATGGCGACTTCACTGGGGATAGAGATAAAGTTTAATTCCAACGTGTTGTTAGGCCATAATTAAATGAATATTTTATTAATTGAGCCCAATCCTATTTTATTTTGTTTTTTTACACATGTGCACTTTGTACTCATGTAACCTTAGTTGGTGATGAGTGGGAAGATGAGTACGCTCTATTCAGGCCAAAGTCTTTCGAAGTTTATCCCACCAACTCACAATCTGTGCCATTGCCTATGATGGGATTTGAGTACGTTAATGGTTTGCTACCAATCCACAAAGGTCCACTTAGGCCCTTGGTTGGAATTATGGTCCACCTAGTTGTGAGTGACCTATTGATTTGTCCCTTTAGCTTTAAGGAGCTTACCCACACATAGATGAACTTAAAACCCAACCATGTAGGGTTACCCAATTGTGTGTGCGTGTGTGTGCTTTGTTTGAATTGTTTGTTGGGCTAATAAAATAGGTCAATCTTTTTTTAGTCTTTTATGTTTTCAAAAAAATTAAAAAAAAATGTTCAAGTTCTCTTTTAAATAAAATTTTTCAAAAAAAAAAAAAAAACGTGTGAATTCCAAAAAAAACGTGAGTTTTTTTTTTTTTTTTTAAAGTGAGTTTCTTTGTAAATAATTTTTTCAAGAAAGAGTTGCTTTCAAAATAAAAAATTTTTAAAAGAAAAATGTGTGTTTTTAGTGAGATTTTTTTTTAATATATAAATTCCTAAAAAAAATGCTTTTCAAAAAAAGGGTGAGTTTTTTGTAAATAAAAAACTCAAATTGAGTTTTCAAAAAAAGAGTTTCTTTCAAAATAAAAATTTTCAAAAAAATCTTTTCAGTTTTTCTTTAGTAATAATTTTTTCAAAGGTTGGCCTATTCTAGTAGCCCATTTTTGTTTGATGTTTGAGTCTTTCTTTTGTTGTGTCTTGGGCTTAGGCCCATCCATGTCTTGTCTTTGTCTTGTCTTGGGCCTTAGACCCATCCTTATTTTGTCTTGGGTTTAGGCCCATCCTTGTTTTGTCTAGGGCCATTAAGCCCACTTTTGTCTTGTCTTGGGCCTTTAGTCCATCCCTGTTTTGTCTAGGGGCATTAAGCCCACCCTTGTGTTGTTTTGGGTCTTAGACCCATCCTTTGTGTCTTGGGCTTTAGACCCATTCTTGTTTTGTCTAGGGGCATTAAGCCTAATCTTGTGTCGTCTTAGGCCTTAGGTCCATTTGTGTTTTGTCTTTGTCTTGTCTTGGGCCTTAGGCCCGTCCTTGTTTTGTCTAGGGGCATTAAGCCCACTTTTGTCTTGTCTTGGGGCCCTAGGCCCATCCTTGATTTTGTCTAGGCTTTGAGCTTTCCATGTTTTTTTTTTTGGGGCTTTAGGCCCATGTCTTGTCGCCTAGGGTTGTTACTTCATCTTGTCTTTTGTCTTGGGCCCTAGGCCCACTCTTGTTTGTCTAAGGGCATTAGGCCCATTTCTTTCAAGGTTTGTCATCTTTTGGTGTCTTCATTGTTGAGTCTTCAAGTATCGTTCTTTTGGGTCTTGTCTAAACTTTGTGGTGTCGTTCTATGGGCATGGTTAAGTGGGAATTGAATATAAAATTTATTGTTGGTGATCTCCATGAAATGTTTCTCATAAGGATAAGTCTCTTGTAGGTGACACATCATTGCTCCTAAAAAGGGAATTGCACAACCTTCTTGGTCTCAAACCTTTGATAATCACCTCATAAGAATTGATCCTACTTCTGTTGACTAAATGGCATTAAGTGACTAAGATATTTTGAAGAAGATGGAAGAAATGATGACTGCTTCTATCATTTAGAGGCTTCACCATCTTGAGGGTGCTAAAGGGAAGAAGAAAAAGGTAGTGCAAGAACCTCAAGATTAAGACTATCTTTGATGATGATTATTTTGAGGAAAAAGAGGTTGAGATCAACAAGGAACCTAAGAAGAAAGAACAATTAAAGGAAACCAAAGAGATGTTGCATGAAATTGAGAAGATGAAAGGTATTCTTAAAAGGTCTTAAGGTATGGAGGACTACATGCTTGATATTGAGGGATTGTATCCATTTCTCGATGTCCAACTCCCCCCAAAGTTCAAGATGCCAAAGATGGATTCTTTTGATGGAACTAGAAATCCCAAGAATCATTTGAAGTAATATGGTCTTGCCATGAAGCCTCTAGGTCTTACCAAGGGGAAAATCATTTTGTGTTTTCCTCAAACTCTTAGTGGTGTAGCCTTACAATGGTATCTCTCATTGGAAAATGCTAAGATGAATGATTGGAACAAGATGGCTGAAGCTTTTGCACAACAATATTCATACAATGTTCAATTGGATGTGAGCCTTAAAGACTTGGAGACTACAAAGCAATTGAGCAATGAGTTATTTTCTAATTTTCTGATGAGTTGGAGAGGAAAAGCTTCTAAGATACCTAATTGTCCTAGTGAAAAAACCAAGTAAGGATGGTCATGAAGAACATTCTACCTACTTATGGGCGCCAACTTACACCAATTCCTTTGAAGACTTTTGTTGATCTGTATGATGCCGGTATACAAGTTGAGGATGCTATCAACAGTGGACTTATTGAGAAGAGTGATGTAAAACCTCAAAAGAAGTTTGGGGGTAGGAAATTCAAGTAATAGTGGTAACAATGGTGGAAAGACAAGTGAAGTTAATGCTGTTAATGTTTGAAGAGAGTTCACTCCATTGGGAATGACTTTATCCCAAGCACTTGAAACTTTGTCAACCAAAGGATTTATCAAGCGATTGGATCTCGGAAGGTATACTCCAAACACCTCTACTCCAAGCTATAATGTAAGTGAGTATTGCAAGTACCATTAGAACCACGGTCATTCTACTGATAAGTGCAATTGTCTTCGTCATGACATTAAAGACCTTATTCAATCTGGCAAGATCCTTAAGCCACCCATCAACCTCCCAAACATCAAGAGAAATCCTCTCCCTGACTACCATGGTGTGCCTCCTCCTAATTAGGGTTGATTGATCGAGAAGTTTGGTCTTTGTTATTGCATCCACAATAGCCTTTCATTTCAGTGTGGTTTCAATTCAGAATTGTTGTTGTTATTTCAATACAGTATGTCTTTGTTGTTTCAATTCATGCACTCTTTTAATTCATCCATAAAGTTGTTTGCATTGATTTGAGTTTTATCATAAGTTCTCAAAGTTTCAAGTTGAATTGATTCTCAATATGTGATGCATGTTTGCCCATAATTGAACAATGGAAATTGGGATGAAGAGAAGCCATTATTCTGCTATCTTAAACACATCTCGCTTTGCTCACCCCTTTTGAGCCTTCAAAGTTGTTTTCTTTCAAAGTGACCTATATCAAGGATTACCTTGATGAGAATCGACAAGCACCATTAAAGAATCCATTGCATGTTCTAGTTGGACCTGTTACTAGAACAAGATCCAAGAAGATCAAAGAAGCAATTGATGGGCTGATTCAAGAGATTTAAGTTGAGTCTAAAACGAGGCATTCCAAGGTTGGCCTAAAGGAAGATGAAGGTGTATTAAATTTAATCCATACCAATTAATGGTTGATTGAATTTCCTTTCTTAGGCGTGATTTGTTCTAGCAATGGTGTGCATTAATGGTTGATTGACTTTCCAGTTCCATACCAATTTTAGCTGATTGACTTGCCTTCCTTAGGCGTGGTTTCCTTGCCCAGTTCAGTCTATTTTTGGCATGGAGGAGCTGCTAATTTCAGATCAAATCAAACTTAATTTTAGGCTTCTATTATTTAGTTTTTTTTTTATCTACTTCCTTTTTTATTTTTAGACCAAATCATCATTAATTTTAGGCTTCTATTATTTAGTCCTTTTTTAGCTATGTTTTATAAATAGCATGCACTCATTGTAATTAGGGGACGAATTATTGAATAAAAATCATAGAAAAATGTGAGGCTTGCTTCTTCTCTTGGTTCTTCTCTGAACTTGTGAACTTATCAAGGATTCTTCCTTGTGGTGTTCAAATTTTATACCTTCAGTTTGTGATTCAATTATAATCACTAGGTCGAGGTTTGTCACTTTATATCTTTGGTTCACGTTTCATTTATTGACGTTGGGTCGGGATTTTCTATCAAAAATCTAAATTTTAGTTTTCTTGGGCAAGTATTCCAATATTATTTGTTGGGTCTCAAAGTGTGCCGATTGAGGTTTGCATCATTTGGTATCAGAGCCCAGGCTCTAAAATCAGGTTTACTATCCTTTTATCTTCTGCTTCTTGTTATAATCCTATCTTGTTCCGTTTGTGTTCATTGTTCCTTGTTCTTGTTTTGTGTTGTGCACCAAGTTAAAAAGAGAGAGAGAGAGAGAGAGAGAGAGAGAGAGAGAGAGAAAACATAAAAAAAGAAAAAAAAACTGTTTGTAGTTTCAGTTCTCTCAAACCAAAATATTGTCCTCTTCCTTTGATTCGTTTTTTCTATAATATTTTTTTGCCGTCAGTAATAGTTTAAATACTACAAGTTGAATTTCTTGATCAAGTATATTAGTTTAATAAAAAACTGAAAAGGGGAAGCTACGAGTGGAAAAATGCAAGAGAGTGTGAGACTAATATCAGGAAAAAGCCAATTTAAGAGTGAAACACGAGTGTAAGTGACATAATTTGAGTGCAAACATGTGAGGAAGTGTTGTGAGGAATTAGTTCTAACATTTCTATATAGTATCAAAAATATGTCTTCCAGGGGCGACACATCAAACAAAGGAGGGGAGGAGTTGTCATTCATGTTGCAGGCTATGCAACAACAATTTGAATGCATGAACGCGGTGTTTAATGAGATTTGGGATCAGATGGATAGGCAAGACGCTGTTATTACTATTTTATGTGAGGAGTGTCCCTTAAGAGTCCCTAATGCTAGAAGGCAAGAAAGGCGTGTGCACGTGGATGATTCTGATGACGACCATGAAGATGATTTTGAAGATGAAGAGGATCAAACTTCATTGAACGGTGAGGGTAGGTTTGTGCCAAGGGGAGAAAGGCGTGGTAGAGGTTTTCGAAGAAATCCGAGATGACAAGATGGGACTAAAAAAAACCTAGGAAGCATCAAAATGAAGATACCGTCGTTCCAAGGAAAAAACGAGCCTGAAGCATACTTGGAATGGGAGAAGAAGGTGAAGTTGATTTTTGAGTGCCATAGCTACTCTGAAAGAAAAAGGTAAAAATCACTATCATTGAGTTTATTGAACATGCTATCATATGGTGGGATCAACTTGTAATGAACAAGAGGAGAAACCATGAGAGGCCTATGAAGACATGAGAGGAAATGTAGGCCAACATGAGGAGGTGGTTTGTCCCTAGTCACTACTATAGGGACTTGTATCAGAAATTACAGAGTCTTACTCAAGGCTATAGAAGCGTGGATGACTACTATAAAGAGATGGAGATTGCCATGATTCTGGCTAATGTAGAGGAGGATAGAGAGGCTATCACGGCGAGGTTTTTGAATCGGGACATTGCCAACATGGTGGAGTTGCAACACTATTTGGAGTTGGAGGACATGGTGCACATGGCAATAAAGCTGGAATGGTAGCTTAAAAGAAAAGGAACTCGGTCATTTCAAAATCTAGGCTCCTCTTCATCATGGAGGTCAAATGGGAGGAAAGACAAAAGGGCTGTTTTTAAGTCCAAAACTGAACCACCAAAAAGGAGAGATGAAGTTCCTGGTGTCAACAAAGGTAAAACCAAATCCCAAACTCGTAATCATGATATTAAGTGTTTTTGTTGTTTGGGAGTAGGTCACATAGCTTCATAATGCCAAAAAAGAAGACCATGATTGCACGTGTTGATGGAGAGGTGGAAACCAAAAGTGAGGGCAATGATGACCGACTGCCATCACTCGAGGACGCTTGTGACGATGTTGTGGAGTATCTGGTGCAGTGTGAGTCACTTGTGGCTAGACGTGCTTTAAGTGCCTAAATTAAAGATGATGACATGGAACAACAAAGGGAGAACATTTTTCATACTAGATGCCACATCAAAACAAGGTATGTAGTATGATCATTGGTAGGGGAAGTTGTACTAATGTGGCTAGCACTACTTTAGTTAAAAAATAGAATTTACCTACCTTGAAACACCTTAGACCGTATAAGTTGCAGTGGCTAAACCATTGTGGGGAAGTTAAGAAAAATAAGCAAGTGCTAGTTTCTTTTTCAATTGGGAAGTACAAGGATGAAGTACTTTGTGATATTGTTCCAATGCACGCGGGTCACATATTATTGGGCAGACCGTGGCAATTTGACAAGAAGGTCAATCATGATGGGTTCAAGAATAGAAATTCTTTTGTAAAGGACAATAAAACCATTACTGTTGTACCGTTGACTCCAAGACAAGTGTATGAAGATCAAATGAAATTGAAAGAAGAGGATGAGTTGAAAAAAAATTGTGAGACCGAGAGTTCAAAAAAAGATAATGAGAAAGAGAGTGAAAAGAAAAAAGAGAGTGAAAAGAAAAGAAAGAGTAAAGAAAATGAGAGAAAAACAAAAAGACAAGTGAGTTTTTATGCTAAGGCAAGTGATGTCAAGATTACTTTTTATACAAACCAGCCTATATTTGTACTCTTGTACAAAGAGGCATGCTTTAATACTAACGAACTTGACGATTCTTTGCCTAGTGTTGTTTTCTCTTTATTGCAGGAATGTGAGGACGCATTTCCTAACAATGTGCCTAATTAATTGCCACCTATTAGAGGAATAGAAAATCGAATTGATTTTGTGCCAGGTGCGACAATTCCTAACCGACCAGCCTATAGGAGTAATCCGGAGGAGACAAAGAAACTTCAAAGGAAAGTTAAGGAGTTGTTGACCATGTTGGGAAATTTAGACCCTGGTTGATAGAATTAACAAGTTTTAAACCTAAGTTGTTAATTGGATTTATTATGAATAAACTTTAATAAAACAAACTAACATCAATATCATGTTAATATAATGCACAGCGGTAAAAATAAGATAAGATATGATGATCCTAGAAAACTAATGAAACAAATTAGTTTCACAGTAAAAAACTAAGGGGGGAAACCTTTCTGAAAAGCAATTTACTATAATAAAGAAAAGTTTCAGATCTAGTACAAAATCTTTGTCCCTAGACTCTACAATCCCTGTAGATGAACTTACAGTAGAAATCTTTTACCGCTTCAAAACCTCTGAACTCTTCAATATATGAACGCCACCCTTTTGATACACAAATCCTAGTACATGACTAACCAATGATGCACGACTTCCAGTACATGACTAACTCACCAACTTGAAGAAGATTGTTAGCTACAAAGTTCTTCACTTCATCAACAATGAAGATCAAGAAGTACTTGGTTACAAAACCTTAAGGCGCAAAAAAGTAGTAGCTTCTTTCAGAGAGAATAATGCACTCAATCACCTTTTGCATGTATTCTCCTTGTATTCTCTTATGTGATGGCCTTTAAAATAAGCCTTATATATGTCTAGGGTTGTGAGAAAAGAAACCCTACACATACATGTCAGCATGGGCCGAAAATCAGATTTGGAAATCTGAATTTTGTAATTCTCAATAGATACATCTGTTAAGCAGCTGTCGAGATCTCGATAGATACTAACTGTCGAAAGCTGCCGAGACTCATTAAACCTTGATAGATATTATCTGTCGAAAGCTGTCGGGAATCTGTCCAGCTTTAATAAACAGCCCTTCTTCACTTGTTTCTTGGTCCAATCTTCATGGCTTTAATACTTGACTTGAATAACATGTTTCTTGAAGTATTAAATACATCTTAGATCAACCCAATTACAAGTAAAGTGTGTTTTGTCAAAGGAGTAGCCAATTACATAAAATATGTCCTTAACAATCTCCTTCTTTGGCAATCCGTGACAAAACCACCACAAACAAATGATGTATGAGAGAATCCATAAATCACTCAACTCATAATCAATTTTTGAATACAATAAAATCTATCCTAACACAAACTCTTGAAAAACTTTGCAAGAAGAGAGTTCTTGGCATGGAAGACTTTGACAACCTGTATTTCTAAAATACTTCAAAAAAAAAAAAAAAAAAAAAACTCATCACGGCATTTTAGTGTGAAACAGAAATAAAAGATTGTATACAATAGAGAAACATGTGTATAAAGAGAGAAAAGAAACAACACATGTAGAGGTAGGTGAAGAAGACATACATCATTATATATATATATATATATATATATATATATCAAAGATAAGCACAATATATGTAAAAATGGTTGCATGTCCAGAGTACAAGAAGTTAAAAGAAGCTCCTAAAACAACAAGGGGGTGAACACTCCCCCTAAAAAGATGAAACACAACTCCCTCTTACAAGGGTATGTATTTCTCCACCTAACGTGTAGAATCTTAAAAAGAAACCACATTTTCTCCCCCTTTTTGTCATGATTGAAAAGGGTACAGGAAGCTATAAAGCCTCACCCGAGAAACATAAAGATGATCAAGGGGACAAAAGGAATTCATAAAAATGCATGAATGTAATGAAACAAGATGCTATAGATGACAAGATAATAAGATGCAAAATATGTGAAAAAAAAAACAATGCATGCACCAGGATCTCAACAGATCGAGAAGCTATGGAGCAACTATCGAGCAGAAGCCAACCTCGATGGATTGAGAATCTGTTGAGGATTTATTAGTCAGACAGAAAGTTTCTCGATGGATCGAGATTGCATTAACTTCTGTCGAGACAAGAAGAAAAATGTGCTCAATAGATAGCAATTAGTCGAGAGCTGTCGAGATGGGCAAAAACAGTTTTTCCAAGAAGAGAAAAATATAAACATGAATGCAATCAAGCATGTTACCCAACCAAAGATCCAAACAACATGTTAAGCTCTCAAAATCATCTCTTATCAAGAAAAATGTCAAGCATTTAGATCCAAACACACACACACACACACACACACACATTAAATAAGTCAAACCAATTTTATATTTCAAAAACAAGTTAAGATAGTTTTGTGAGCATACACTAACACATGTATTCCTTGTGATGACCAAATCACATTGTATCTGCACATGTATCAAGAGTAGCAAAGAATATTATGTGTTGTGTGTGAAAAACATCGCAAGATTGCATAAGTGTCTACATGTTATCACGATTTGAGATATGAGAAAATAACTTTTAACTCACACACTATCATAATTGTTTAATAGGGACTATCACTTTTGAGGTACATCTTGTAACTCCCACATCTCCTAGAAGACACGTTTGCAATCATATATAAAACATTTTATTCTTTTTGTTTTTATATTTTCTTTGCATAATTTTTCTTTTAAGCATATCATGCATGGACATATAAGAGAGAGAAAAGAAATACCCAATTATGTTAAGCTTTTGACATTGCACTTTTGTTATGCCGAAGCATACAGATGTCATTTCATGATTGGCGTGCAGCAGTGGTGATATGGTTATTTATGCCTTTCTTTTAGGATTTTCTAGTCCTTCCCATCAAAAAGAGTGATACGAGTGTTAAGTACAAGAGATAACTTAATCTTATTCATCACAAACACGAGCCACAAAGCTCACTTGCTTAGTTGTGCATAGAGATACTCATCTAAGTTACAAAGGATACAAAGTTTAGAAAACTTTATTTCAATGGCCATCCTAGGTACACAAGTACCAATGTACACAAAACACACACTATTTTTGTATTTTTTTTTTTGATTTTTCAAGTTTTATTTAGAAAAATAAAGACTAAACAATCAAACAAAAATAGACAAACAACATGAAAGCATGAAGGAAAGGTGCAGATACATGAAAGCATGATTTCAAAAGTAGATAAGAAATCAAGCAAAGAGAGTCCTACTATAGATAGAAATAATTATAGAAGAGGACAAACAGAAAAGAAAATTAAGTCTTAGGCTCCTTTCTTACCCACACAGCACGAGTCTTTGGCCGTGAAGATGAAGAGTCACGTGTCCTAGCATGTCTACTAAAGGACATAGAAGAATTAGAATTCTCCTGAAATTGAGTTAAAAAGCTCAAAACTTTTAATAAATCTCCAAATAAAGGTATAGGTCCTTGAAAAGAAACCTGTGACCGTTTGGACACTTGCTTTTGAGGATACAACTTAAAACAATTAGGACGAATGTATTCAGAAACACCACAATGGTGACAAACATGAGGTCTAACAAAGGATTTAGAATTAGTTAAATTAGTTTTGGATTTCATACCTTTATCACCTTTCTCAGATTGGGGTACAAAGACAATCTTTGATCTAGAAGCTGTGGAAGAGGGGGGACTAGAGGAAACAACATATTCTAAGCCAGTCTTGTCAGAATTAGGCTTTTGAGCACTCAATACCTCATCAAGCTTTGCACTAGATATCCACTCTATTTGAGTTCTAGCTTGACTAAGCTCTACCTCAAGAATCTTGACCTTCTCTTCTAATGAGGTGTTCTCCACAACAAGAGTCTCAACTAATCTTGTTGTCTCATCTAATTTGACTAATAGATTAGCCTTATTAGTTTTTACCTCATTAAGCTCTTTTCTATAATGATGAGAAGTCTTTTCAGATTTTATGAATTCAGTGCATAGCTTATTATAGGCTTCCTGAATGGTCATCTTCTTGGGTATTTCTTCATTAGAAGAATCCTCACTGTCACTAGCACTCTCTACAATCACCTTATCGGTTGTGGCAGCAAAAGCTATAAAGTGACTACATTCATCTACTTACTCATTAGAAGAGTCATTCTCAGTATCACTCCAGGTAGCAACCAACCCTTTATCTTTTGAATTCTTGGTCTTTTCTTTCATAAGATAGTTTGGGCACTCTATCCTCATATGACCAAAACCTTTGCACTCATGGTACTAGATAAAAGGTTTCTTACTCTTACACTTCCTAGAGGATTTAGATTTCCTAGGAAGTTTGTCCTTAGCCTTTTTCCTAAATTAAAGAAGCTTAATAATCTCATTAGCTATGAAGGTTAGATCCTTATCCTTATCCTCATCTTCATCTTCATCTTCATCTTCAGAGTCATCAATCTCTTCCTCTATACCCTTATGAGCCAAGTTTCTACTCTTTCCACCTTTTCCCATTAAACCTAATCCCGTCTCATAGGTTTGAAGGTTCCCTACAAGCTCAGTCAAAGGAATTTGATCAATGTCCTTCACTTCTTCAATGACAGTGATCTTGGCATGGAATCTTTCAGGTAAGGACCTAAGGATTTTCCTAACAATTTTGGATTTCACAATAGATTCTCCAAGATTGAAGGTAGAATTCATAATATCCTTGAGCATAGAACTCATCAAAGGTCTCATCCTCCTCCACCCTTATTTCTTCAAAACTACTAGTGAGTCTTTGAAGCTTCACAGTCTCTACTGCCTTGGTACATTCATAGGTGGTCTCAAGAATGGTCCATGATTTCTTGGCAACTTCCGTGGATGATATTTTCTTGAATTCCTTATTGGTCACCTAACAAATCAAAGCATTCAAGGCCCTACTATTGAAATTTGCCACTTTGATTATTGCTTCATCCCAATCCACCGGCACTTCTTTTGGCTTAATCCAATCAACTTCAACAACTTGCCATACTTGTTCACCTAGAGCCTACAAAAAAACTTTCATACAAACTTTCTAGTACGCATAATTAGTGCCATCAAATAAAGGAGGAATCAAAAAAGATTGTCCACGATCCATGACAACGGGGGTCAAGGATCACATTCAGGAAATTAATCCAATTAGAGTGTACCCGCTTTGATACCACTTGTTGGAAAATTTAGACCTCGATTAATAGAATTAAAAAGTTTTGAACCCAAGTTTTTAATTAGATTTATTATGAATAAACCTTGATAAAAAAAACTAACATCAATGATGTGCATTGATAATAGCTTAATTTTGCATATTTATATCACTATTAGAAAGCATTATCATACTTATTTTGAGGTAATTCATGCATTTTATATTTGATTTTGGAATAATGTTGAATAATCAATTTTGTGCTTAATTGAATCTTATTGCGTGAATTTGTTTTTTGTAGGAGAATGGAATTAAATAAGTGAATTTGTGCAAAGAAGAAAGCTAATGGACTTTACTTTTACAAGGGCCATGATGAAGTTAAAAAAAAGGTCAACCCAATTAAATTTAAGTCCAATTGGAGCAAGGAATCAAAGGAAATTTGCACCAAATCCAAGTCCAATTCGGATTAGGATTCCAGCCTGCACATCAGTTAGTATTTTTGGCATAACTTTCGGCTCAGATGTCCAATCGAGATGATTCAAGTTGGGCTGGAAAGTTAACTTAAAGGGCTACGACTTTGTAGTTTACCAAAAGTCCAAATTCTGACGTTAAATGGGCCAAAATAGTCGGTTAAGTGAAGCCTAAAAATCTGAGATTTTCTCCAAACGGGAATTCAATTTGTAATAGGATTCCTTGACCTATTTAAAGGCTTTTTAGGGCAAAATTCAGAGAGGCTAGTGCTAGGGCTGAGATGCAAAACAGAAAATTGGAGAAAGAGGCAGTGCCGCATGTGGCTTCTCTGTAGCTTTTCTCCATGATAGCATTGTGACTATTTCTTTCTCTATTTTATTTGTCTATTTTAATGTTTAGTATTTTATTCTTGTGTTTTATTTCAATTATCATGAGTAGCTAAATTTATAATTAGGGTTGAGGATGAAACCTTGTTAAGGATTATTAGTAATATTTATGTGATTTGATTTTTCCCACAATAATTGTTCTTTAATGATTTAAATTGTTCTTGCTTCATATCAATTGATTAAGATGGAATTCTAGATATGAGTTCAATCATGTTTTTCTCATGATTTAGGATTTGTCTTAATTAATTGAATGCTTGGTTTATTAATTCTTGATTATAAAATTGGATATCGTTTGTGATTTGTTTGTCAATGGATACAATTTATGATTTGATTTTTAGAATTGGATATATCTTGTGATTTGTTTGGCTACGGATACAATTGATGATTTGGTTTTATACTTAAGAAGCGAAGAAGAACATGCTTTAGATTTTTAAACATAAGTTTTAATGATGATATTTTCCATGATAGCAAGATTGATTTCTAGATTATCATGCAGTAGTTGGGAAAAATTAATGATCATAAATATATGCTGATATGACTTACAAGGCGGATTCCAAAACCTTAATTCCTTTCTCTTGATTGTTTACATCTTTTTATTGCTTTATATCTTTTGCTTAGTTTAACTATTTGCTTAATTTTATTATTTGCTTAGTTTATTAAATCTCAGAAAAACCAATTTTTATTAAACTAGATTAGGATTAATTTGGTTAAGGTTTAATTAATTTTCCTACATTCATTCAAGTCCCTGTGGGTTCGACCTCGTTCTTGTCAAACTATACTTCGGTACGGTTCGTACACTTGCGAGTATTTTAAAATTTCACAACAATCAATATCATGCATAGCGAAAAAAATAAATAAGACAAGATATGATGACTTAGGAAAACTAATAATAAAAACTAGTTTCACAGTAAAAAACCTAGGGGAAACTCTTCCCGAAAAGCAATCCACTATAATAAAGAGAAGTTTTAGATCTAGTACAAAATCTTTGTCTCTAGACTCTACAATCCCCGTAGATGAACTTATAGTAGAAACCTTTTACCGCTTCAGAACC